>WHYT01016776.1:524303-711087 GCA_009806455.1 Tetrax tetrax
GGCTGTAAAAAAAAAAAAAAAAAAGAAAACACAATGAATTTTTGATCTCACCTTCAAGGATGGGGCAGTTACTTTGAAAAATAAAAGTTTGCCTTTTAATTCTTTCCTCCTCCAGTTTTTCAGAGAAATTTCAAACATTATTTGAAAAAATCCTTAAGCTATCTTTTGGTTTGGATCTTTGATAAACAATATTTTAAGTGACTGATTTTAATGTATAAACACCATTTTTAAAAGTCACTAAAACTCGACATTACCAACAACTGAGCATGTTTATTTTTCACTCAGGATTTAAAAGTCTTTTTTCAACACTAAAAATCTTGTCCTCAACTAAAAGACGTTTCTCATACACTGTAGATCAGCAAAGCCAACTGTCCACCTTCACTTCCCACATCAGCTGGTGAAAAGAGGAAGAAAATGCATGCAAACCTTATTGACGGAAGCATTTAAGTCCTTCCTCCCTGTAACTCTGAAGGCATCCTGTTGGCCTAATGACTTCCAGTGGATTAACACTGCTACAGGGAGCATCTGAACCTCCCCTGTTCTCCCCAGAAAGGAGCAAGGATATAATTTTTTGACGGCCCACTGAAGGACTTCCACCACACACTTCTTAGAAAGCGAGGTTAGCTTTTCCTGCATAGTCACTCACATTTTCCTAGTACTGTCTGCAGGATCATTCTTGGCAACTCTGGATACTCAAAAACTTCACCAGCCTAAGCATTATGAACACCCTGGTCCCTTGATTCATTTCCACCCTTTGGTACAAGTCTATGTTCTTGCAAACTGAAGTATGTGAGTGGTGCTCCAATAAGTCAATGAGATTGCATGATGGCAGTTTGGACCCCGGCTTGTAGCTGAAGTGGGACACGTGAAATATGAGATAGGGACACCTCTCCTGTCACCCCGTGAAGAAGAAATGGAGACACATAGCAGTGGCTGAAAAAGATTAAAAGGGAGTGGGGAAAGATAGAGGTATTGGAGAAAGAGTCCCAGATGCCAAGATTATTTTGTTATGGTTGCTACAGGGTTTGCTAGAGTGGGCCAGATAATATATCTACATTATGCCATCTGCCTGTTCCTGGTCTAGGATCCATAAAGTACTCTGATCCATAACCGAGGAGGCAGTAGAAATGGTGTGATAAGAGCAAATGGTGACTGATAGCAAGCAAACATACTATGTGCTTGCTGGCAGCAGGTAACCAAGCAGACATTTGCTCTCTTCTTGTGACTGCAGCGCTCGTAAAGCGCTGGGCTCACAGGTGTGCTGGGCTGCAGAACTGGGACAGATGCAGCAGTAATGCAAAACTCTTCCTGCTTCCCCATCAACACGCCTCAGGGAGGTGAGAAAGTCACCCCTCTCGTTACTTATTCTGTCCTTGATCTCTTTTGAGCAGAGAGACTGCAGAACTGCATTTCATGATGAAAGCACCTCAGCCAGACACTTCAGCCCAGGCCTGAAACCAAAAGATCACATTTCGTAGGCCCACAACGGAAAGATAACAACAGACTGATCAAGAAATTTCAACTGGTGACCAAAAGTAATAGGGATTCCAAGTTCACCTCCATTCGACATTTTGAGGCCTTGCTATGTTTAAATGCCCACTTAAGAAATTCAGAGTAAGTTATAAAATTCATTGCATCTTTAAGAAAAAGGGAAAAAAAAAAAAAGTATTTTTCTTCAAATGTAGGACGGAAGGAACACAATTTAAAAGCAAGCAATAACAGCTTGACTTTTAAAAGAAGGAGAATAACTAAATCACTTTTTAACATAATACCACTTTTCTTTTTTCCTCTTAGGATCACTGTATGCTGCCCAAGCACAGCCACCAGATTTAATGTTCAAAGTTTTAAACATATTTTAGAGGAATTATACCCTTCTGCTTAAAACGACAGAGATGCAGGTTTGAGATTTTGGTTCAAAACCCATATTTAGCACAAGTTTGCTCTCTATCTTTAAGATACACAATTACCTTTCTGAAAAGCTCACTTTATATTTCCACCCAACAAAGGCAGTGGATAATGACATGATCAAACCATGAGAAAAGCCCAGTTGAACAGAATCACAGCATCCCTCCTACAGACTTAGAAAAACAAAAGGACTAGACTGATCCTTTGTTTTACTGACTTGATAAATCAATAAAAATGGATTATTTAATACTGCCATATAATGTGTATCCTTAAATGGACACCATCTTCTTTCAAATACAAACAAGTTTTGCTTGGTTTTCTACAAAGGCAGGAAAATTGCACACTATTAGAAGGTGTCTAATCCTCCCATCTGCTCTTTCCTTAGAAAAATATTTACTTTTAAACATCTGTACTGCATTTCCACAGTTCAAACACACACATAGCTCCTGGAATGTACATAGTATTTAGCAAATTTTTAACTAAGTTTTCTTAGTAATTGTATAGTTTTCCCTTGACAAGGAGAGGATCAGACTTTTTCAGGAGGATTACTTCTGCTCAACTCATTTCAAGCAGCTCTTGAATAAAATAGTTCATTAGTTCATGAAAAGGAAAAAACTCCAGGGAACTGCTGGGGAAGGAAGAGAAAAGAACAGAGTGCCACAGTAATTAGGTTTTCAGATTGTCCCTTATCCTCCAGAATGCAGGTACACACACATGTGCCGCACTTCCCCTTACGTAAAGCATTTAGGGGAGCTCATTGCACATTTTTCCCTGGGAATCAGTGTTCCAGAGATTAAAGTTGTAACCAGGCCATCATTTCCCAGAAAGATATTAAAAGATACTGCTTCCTTACAGCACATTACTATTGCTACCCAGTAGTGAAAGGGCAGCTCTCTCCCCTTCACAAGCATTTAAACAGCTGAGTTACAGATCTCCTTGAAATTCAGTTTCCTGACCTTTTTAGGCTGATGCTGGAAAACCCAAGGATCTCCACACACCAGGAATCACTCTATGTCTGCCCAGATATGCAGGCAGTCGGATGTCAGCTGAGCCAGTGACTGTACTTACCAGGTATCAGGGAAAGGATTGGTAGGCGTGAGGATGAAAAGTGGGGAAAACTGGAGGGGGCTGCAATTGTTCACTGGCAATAGCTGACCAGAGGAAAACTTATTTTGATCTAGATCCAGCACAGTAGAGTACAGAGTATCCCAGGGTCATACTAAATCATGGGAGGCCAGATCATCACCATACAGCTTCTTTGTGGCTTTACATCACGTGGCTCACAGGCAGCGTGGTTCACGGCAGCCCTCTTCTCCTGATGTTCCTTCTGTCTGCTTTGCACTTACACCAAAAGTATTAAGATAGTCCGTAGGTGTCCATCCAGATTGACTGAACCGCCAACCCAAGATGCCAACAAATACAGTCCTGGTGATACTTCTCTGCACTTTGTCACCCTCTCCTTTCAAATCGGCTTGAGACCACAGAGAAACAGCTGATCATCATCAGAAATGTCATCAGGTCACTACCTGCTTGGCATGGATCAGTGACCTTGAGTTATGCATTCACAGCAGAGAATATGGCTGGAAAAATCAGGAGATGCGTTCACAGCAGAGAATATGGCTGGAAAAATCAGGAGATGCGTTCACGGCAGAGAATATGGCTGGAAAAATCAGGAGGTGCCAGAAGAATGCGTTGCAGCCTCTGTGAACTCTAGAATTCTCCTTGTTAAAGGGCAGGTATTTTAAAAACTGGATTTTCCCACAGATCTGTTGTGATTTTCCAAAAACAATGCTTTGTGATATCCTTAAATTGCTACATTCCAATTGTTGTTATTACTATGGACAACAAATTAAATTCTGGCCTTCCATCTGCCGAGGGGACTTAGTTTCAACCCACAGTTTTAGAAAGGAGTCTCAATTTTTATCACCATCTAGAAATCATCATTAAAAACAGACTGATAGGTTAAGAACTGAGCTAGAACACAACAGAAAAACAACTTTTACATGAACAATGATTTGCATATCAGATTATTAAGTGAAAATCTATCAGACTAACATCTATTGAAGCAAACAAACAGTCTATCTGCCCTGTTTCTGGAAACATTTTGCCTAAGGGAAAAATTTAAACCCGGGCAGATAATGAGGATAAGGTATTTGAACACTTAAATCCTCCTGGAGTCTTCAAAGTAGGTGTTAAGTGGTGCATTAAATTTGTGCTGTTTCTCCTGAGCGGGGTGAATTTGCTCTTCTGTAAATAGTGGGGAAAGCATTTTACAATAATTTGAATCCATGAATAAATGTAATATATTAAAATTTCTAAAGTGCAACCACTCAATGTTTTTGTACATAAGCCAAATGAGTGGAATATCCAGGACTGAAATTATTTGACTGACCAAAGAAAGATAATATATAATTAAAATGACATCTGCAGCACTAACCGATGGGATGAGAGAGAGCGACATTACAGATCTCATATAAGCTGCAAGCGTATTATTAGATCTAAACCTGGCTGTAAAATTACTATCTGCCCATGGGATTATCTTTAGGCATTCAGAACCATTGTTTCATTTACTGATAGAACAGGGATGATAACAGGCTGACTTTGCTTGTCACATTGTTTTTTGGCCTTTCTTTATTCTTCCTTCACGTTAGCTGCAGATAAGAGGAAGACAAGCTTCAGCTGAATCACTTTCGTGGAGCTTTTCATTGTTTTACAGTTTGTTCCAAAGGCTTTTTTTTCAAATTATTTTTGCCTTCCCCTTGCCTCCAAAGAAAAAACCCAAAGCATTTTTAAAGGTGGTAGAAACAATGACGAGTAAAATATGCACACAATATAACATCTAGGAATGTGGCAACCTAAGGAATACCCACTGGCCTAACGCAGCGCAGGGAGATCGTAAGACTTTGTTTATAGCTCCCATGATTAGCACAGAGAACCAGGAGCTACCAGTTATACCTTGGCCTCATTAAAATTCAGTGCCAAAACTCCAACTGACTTCAGTGGGTACATTTCATCATTCGAGACCTAGGACACAGCTCTCCCTCACATCCAGGGCTATCTGGGACACCTCATCTCTACAGATTATATTTCTGCATTAAATTGGACACTGTTGCATTTTGATCTGTTTCACATACCATTTTTATGTTCCTGGCAAATTATTAAGTTGCCTATACTTGTAATCAGACTCATGTGCCACCCACCTAAAATAATCAAAATTCTAAGAGTGCGTAACAGGACAGGCAGTGAAAAGGAAAAAAAAAGGAAGCTCCAAACTTTCCAATTGCTTTTGAAAGCCATGCTAATGATCTTCGAACTGCAAAGGGGACTTAATGCGCTCTCAGAAATGTGGTCTTAAGTGTCTAACTCCCAGCATTTGAGATATTTCCCATATGCCAATTTTGCAAACTAGGCGGAAGTCCAGGAGGAGGTGGTACCACAGCCAGTCATGGCCTTGTGCATACACTGTTAACGCAAGCATGGACCTTGTCCTTTCCTCCACACTGCCCTGATACTGGGCAGCTACTGCTATGTGTTATCTCTTAGAGCACCTCCCAGCATCCCTTCCAATATAACCTTAAACCTCTGCTCCATCACCCACTGAAACCTGCAAACAGGCTGCATATGCAGAGGTTGCTCCCTCCTGCTCTTGTCACTACAATCTCGCTTTTCTTTGTGTTTTATCCTAACCAGACTCACCTGCTGACCTTTATCTTAGTCTGCAGTTTGAGGGAGTGATCACCTCTGGTATAGTGAAGGATTTAGCCCATGATCAATGCCCTCAGAGCCACAGAAATACATTGCATTTTATTAATAGTAGTTAATACATTAACTAATTTTAATCCACATTAGATTGTTCCATTGTCCCTTTTATCCTTTTATAGCTGATACACAGAATAGACTGTTCCACAGACCCCCTTCGGCATAAATCTTTGATTCAAAATTCTCCATGCACACAGCCACACCAGTGTGTCATTAAAAGCTCACACTGGATCTGTGCACCAGAAATGAAGTGTCTGCAAGCAGCTTAGACACACCACCCGTTAGAAAATAATCCTCCAGCACTCAGCTTGGGCCAGGAACCATGTTTATGAATCATAAATTGTTTATGGCCGGTCAACGGTGCTTACGGTCTTTTGGACATAAAGAAGGATGGAGACAAAGACCTAAAGGCTAGTGGGGACACAGAATCATAATGGTGGGCTGGAGGAAAGAAAAGAAGCATGTGGTGATAAAGCGCAACAAATACAGAAGTGAGACTTCACTGCAGAAACAAGTTGAAGAAAAAGAGCAGAACACATAACACAGCAAAGAGCAGCAATATCTTTGAAAATCAATTTGATTTTTAAATCTCTCCTGGATGTAACATAGGGTAAACTAAATTCCATTTTTTCCCAAATGGTGACAACTTGGCACTAAGCTGTAAGAAATTTGGGAGGATCCATTCTCACCCGTGCTTTTACTGGATCAGAACTGCTCTTCATCTCAAAGTGATGAGAAATATCTCTTATAGTTCAATATTAACAGCTTCTAATGTGGATGTTGTAGTGTTTCATGTCAATCGATATGCAAAACTTGTCTCTGTTACCTTTAAAATGAAATTCTCATTTGTATTCTTTGTTTCTTACTACACATTCATAATTAAGCGGTTAACTTATTTTTAGGGATATTACGTGCAGACTGTAGTAAAGAACGATCCAAAAGGACAAGCAGACCTGAAGAACTTTTGCGTCACAGAACTGAAGCACATGTCTATGTTCCAAATGCTTCATATATCAAAAATAGAGAGACTCATAAAAATGCATCTGCCTTCAGATACTTCATAAAACAACGCTGATTAAAACAAACAAAAAAAAAAACCCCAGAACTGCCTTATGTCCAGATGAAAGAAAAATTTATGGGTAACAAATGATTTGTTAATACTGCACACCCATTAGTTTGCATACCTCAGGCAGAATTTACTATCTTTCTCTTTAGCCATATCAATATCAAGCATCTGCTCTTAACCAGACATGCAAGTTCTTTCCATTTGCAAAAGCAGTAGGAACCGTCACAGGTCTATATAAAACCTGCCTCAGCTCCTAGGTAATGACTGGGTTGAAACAGTCAGTGGGGGCTCTCCTTTCTCTGATTGTTAAGGAAAAGTAGCTTAGACAAAAGCTATCTACAGAGTGAATCCTTCCTTCTGGGTCTAGAAACTGGGTTGGAAAGTCATCCCAGAGGTAACATTTTCTGCATCCTTATTTGAACAGAAATACTACGAGAAGCAGTCTTTCTTCTAATGTGTTAACAATTCTGCATCAACACCAAGCCCGGCTGATGGTACATAAAGCTAAAAATGAGTAAAATCTTCACTAAACTGCTTTGAATATTCAAACAGAGTTTGCTTTTTCAACTGAGGCTTATGCCACTTCCAGTTTTTGCTCAAAACATTTGCTTATCCATATATTTATCACAGAAATAGCCTTACCTCAGCTGCATCTTGCTGGTCTCTGAAGACAATTGCATTTTTTATGATTTGGATAAAAAATCCATTCAGTTCCTTTTGTTTCTTGTTTGGCAAAATCCGGAGCAATGGGATCATTATGAATGGGAAAGAAACTGTAAGAGATTTTAAAGAAGAAAAGACTGAATCAGATTGTAAAGGCATCTAATATCCCCCTCTTTTCATTAATATTTTAAAATTCATCAAGTGGGATGTGTTACTTTTGTGAAATCTGTTTTTTCCTCTTTCTCTCTGCCTCTCCCTCTTTTTCTTCCACTTCCATAGGCTAGTAAAGGATTTCCTAGAAATTTCATGTTGGCTGGGACTCCCCTGCCAGACAGATGCCTTCCAAGCTTGTTTAAGGGTTTCAGTTCAGTTTCTTCATGCTATAGAGCCACCACTACAAAGGGGAGAATTATTTTCCCTGCCTTCTCAAACAATTACATAAAGAAGGTGTGGATTTTGACCTAGCCTAGCAGCTTACGGCCCTAATCCATGAAATTGTGTAGTAGCCATTCTCATTTATAGTTCTCCAATACTGGAATATTGGTTTGCTATTTTGTTTTGCTTTTCTAAACAGGCCACAGATTCTATAAGTGGGATATTATCACAAGGATGATCTCCAGTCTATGGCCTTTATAGTTAAGAACTAGAAACCTGAGTGAAGTATTGCATCTTAACAAACTCCTCGTTAAACTAGGAACAGCTTAAGTCTAACAAATCAGCTATCGAAAAACCCCTGTGCTGCCAACAGGGCAACACAGTATGGAAATTCAGATCATGTAATGTACCAGTAGAAAGAGATCAAGCAAGACATTCAGCCCCAAACCCTACAGAAACTTTCTTTAATGAAGGACATGGTCTTAGACATTTAGGGGCACATTTTTGTCCCTTTAGAAATTAGTCACAAATCCCACTTTGCAATCAGGTTAAACATTAACCCCAGGACATTTCGGATACATGACTCGTGAAGGAAACAGTTCGTGTGCTGCTAGTACAGGTGCAATCTGTAATGCCAGCAGGATCAGATGGGCACAGAAAACTTGTGCCACTGTGCCACCTGACACTACTGTGAGCAGGTTGAGACAGCAAGATGGTAAAACCCCATCGACCTTGATTATGCTGTGGCTTCTTCAGCTATGATTCTTACTGCCCTTCCATTAACAAGGACACCATCACCATGAAGCCTTAACATTCATGCCCTAGAACTAAACGGCTTTATACTCCATTCTTGCATTCCCTATCTCTTCACCTGAAAACAAATGCATTTTCTTAATGACTGCCTGTGCTGGCACTTACCATCTTTATCCTTTACAGCCATCAAGTAGGCTGCCGCTGCTATTCAAATAAGAATTTGGAGGACTTATTCTATCTGCTTATGCTCCTCCACATCTTTTCTTCAGTGGGTTATTAGCCCACTGTTGCTTATGGGTGGGATTTCAATCTCTACCAAGCAAACCAAGTACACAAGAACGTTACTGTGAGGCTCTGAAGGGCAGTTACTCTGTTTTAATACAGAAGTATATTAAAAGAGGTACTACAGAGACTACAGGTCCCAGAAAACTTCCACTTAGATCAAACTGGAACAGTGCCTCCTGAGACTCTCAGTTTCTGGAGGAAGATGCATTAATGGTGACAAAAGCTGTACAGCATATGGTGGAAATCTCCTGGGTATACTTGGCCTGTAGGTTGTATTCTGAACACCTCTGAAATAAAGACTGCTATACATCTTCCTCCTCCTGCTTCAGCATGCTTTGCAATTTGAGAATGACTTTTAGAAAATTACCATAAAAAAGTAGACAAAGGTGGACTATACTCACGGATTAGAATAAGGAGAGGCTTAAACAAAGACATTTCAAAGAATGTTCTGCAATTCTTAACAAAAAGGTCGTTGGGATTCTTCTGAGAATCCACCTCAATTCCAAAAGCTACGCTACCAACGACATCCAAAGTAAAGCAGTTGTAACACCTGTATTGAGTTGAAGAATGATAAATCATTAGCGACAAATTACATATCCATTAATATCTTCCATCTACAAACACGCTATAACATTAACTTTTGCTCTGATCTTCATTTTGCTTTTAGATTTGAGCTTTGCCAGCAAGAGATGTTTCTATCATTCTGACAAATGCTGGTGCTTCATAATTATCATCTTTTCTCCGTCTACAATCAAAGTGATCATAGTTTCATATAGCCTAATAATTCCACTAAAAATTATAAAAAATAAACTATTTCACTTGTTATTACCTAGAAATCAAATGCAACAGGTCAGAGATTCATAACCATTTTCTAAGTATGCATCCTAATAAAATAGATAATTTCTTTCTCATTTTAAAATGCAGAAATCCCAGTTCAGCCTAAACTCTCAACGACAAGTGGTGGTTAAGTAAAATTTCCTGTTAAGGATTTCGTTCATCTTCTTGATAGCCTCTTTGTAATGTAAAATCATGGGCAAAACCAAGAGGAACTGACACCATCTGAAATCCCTGTCTGCAGAGGAGCAGTAAATGCTCTGAGGACTACAAATGATCTGTGGACCATGATGTAGAGAATTCAGAACTTACTGAATCTCCCCCCGCATATCTTGCCATCTATCCAGTTGTCTCACCATCCTTATTTCTACTGAGCATAAGCAGCTATATTTAGTTTTGAGATAATGGACTGAGAATGTAAAATATGCTTAAAATTTGGTTCTTCTGATCTGTGGCCAAGTCTGCAATGACTGTTTTTCTGTGTTCCCTTACAAAAGGCTAATATAAAATTCTCTGGTGTTTTAACCTCAGTGAGCATGAATTAAGAGGAGAGCAGGACTCTGGCACAGTATATCCTGTATATATATTTTGAAGCAGCATTTCTAAACTATGATCCTTAGGCACTGTCATTCTGATGACACCAGAGGAGATTTGGAAGATAACAACAATGCTGCAAGGCTAAGTAACTTCTTTGTGTTTTCAACTCCTACACACCCCCCAAAAAAAGGCATTATTGGAAGTTGAAATGTTAAAAGAGAGGTACTGCAATAAAACAATAATTTCAGAAGCACTTGATCATCTATCTCACCAAGGTACTTTTCAGTACTTTTTCAAGCTTAAAAACTAAATCTTGAGTTGTTGGCAAAACACAAAATGGTTAAAGACACCGAATGTACAAGATGACAGGAGGTTGCAGATAGTGTATTTACATCAAAAAAATAGCTCCCAAGGCAATTCTGTGAAATTGCAGTGCAATGAGAATCACATTTATGTACGTCAAACTAGCTGAAACGGTACTATGACAAAACAACTGGAAGATCATATTCTGAGACAGTCAACATCATTCATCTATACTTTTAAAAGGTCTTTTCCAAAGTGCCTCCTAAGAGGTGAAACTCTATCATGGATCAATAGCTAAAGACCAGGCAAAGAAAAAGGACAAATGGAAAAAAGGGAAAAGCCTGGAAGGACCCAAAAGGTCAATTTTCATCAGGGTGCTAGGATAACCATAATGTATTTCAAGGTTTCATAGCATCTCTTCAGATGTTTAATAAAGAGATCTCTGTGCACATACATGCACTTGCATGCGTACATATACATGGACTTGAAAAGAGATGGATGAATTGTGGCTAAATATCCACTCCTTTAGATAAAACAGAATTATTTGCACAGCTTCAGCTTGGAGGAAATCATGAAGAACCTTAGAAGGTGCTGACCAACCCTGCAAATGAAGTGTATGGAAAATAGTGCCTATTAGAAAAAACGCATTTGAACTACCCATATGCCATAAAGGGTCCTAGAAGAAATGTATCTACTCAGAGAAGGGGCTAGACAGTGTTGTGAACAGTTCAGTGAAGACCTCTGATGAGAGAGCAACAAAAAAAAATAATAGGATATTAAATGTATAACAAATGGGAGGAAGCACTGTATGGAAAATATTAACTGTCATTTTATAAATCAATGGTACATTCTCATCTGGAGTACCCATCCTGTTGCTTCACAAAAGGCTAGTGTGCCATTAGAGGGGGTTAGGAGGCATGTAGCAAAAAACCTCATATAAAAAAAAAGCAAAAGGGTGACAGAGTAGAAGGATTTTTACTAGGTCAATTCCTGTAGTTGTATATTATTGGCAGACTGTAGAGAACAGACTGGACAGGGACTGATGCAGCTTTCGTTTCTGCTTCCAGCTGTTAAAACTTCATTAAGCAACAGCTAGAAATACATTAGATGTTTTTCCAAAATTACTTTTCAAGTATGCAATGGCTGCCCCCAGGAAGTAAAGGCATCTATCATACACATCCTTTATTAAACTATGATGTCCACTTATAAAAGCAAGGGAGGAAAACAAAAATGTTTTATACAGTAAGCGCATATTTAGAATAACTGATGCTATTGACTTTTTTTTTTTTAATCTCCTACTGATTTCTGGTGTGTTGAACATACCTCTGGATATCAAAAGCTTTGCCAGAATCTGCATAGACTTTCAAGTTACCCAGCAGGACATCACAGGCCTGGTTTATCAGAGGTGTCATCTAGAAAGGAATACATTGCATTGTGAAAAATATTAAAATGTTAAAGAACCCGTAATTATTCTAAATAAGTTTTATGCAATAGATGGGACGGAGCTCTCAAGATCCTCTGCAAGTGTAGTCAAGCACTTTTGCACAGGTAAGATGAAATGTTGGGACTGTCTGCTAAAAATAAACCTACACATTACAGGGATGCCCTTCTCCAGCTCTGGACCTAAAGACAAGAGGCCCTGTCACTTACCTGACCTTTGGTTCTTGCCCACCTGCGGCTATATACACACAGAGCTAACAAGCAAAGACATCCCCCTCTCTTTTTAATCATCCCCAGCTTCAACTGATGATTTATCATGATCCACATTTACAGTACATTACATTTAGGCTACATATGCTCCAGGGCAGAAGAATAATAGTTTCCATAGTCTCAAAGTTCTGTAAAGATATTAGCATCAAAATGCCAGCATTTCCATCCTGCCGTCCCTCAGTTTGAAGGATTTAACCTGTACATTAGAAAGGCACCATGTATACCACTACAAGGTGGCAAGGGCAAACTGCTATTGCTACCAAAGGAAAGGGTTTTCCGGAGTGGTGCCATTAAATGGACATTCATGTTAATTCATCCAGCTAATGGTCCTTTCCAGTCATCGACACATGATAGTCAGGTAGACTTACTTACCCACAGCCTGGCTGTATCAACAGTACAATAGTCTCCTCTTTAGCACTTCATGGAAACCATGACACAGGCAACCAACAAGACCTCATTAAAGTCTATCTCTCTCTTTAACTTGTTACACATGAAAGGCATCAGACACTTCCCTTGATTATACCTACTAGGTGGGCAGAGGAAGGCTGTAGCAGCAATCCATGCGTGACCCTAAAGGCATTATCTGCTATGACTCTTTCTCCACACAGACTGCTGAGAGATCCTTATAGCCTACAATTTAATACCACAGTCTTGCCTCAACAATTATGCCAAGCATCAGCAGACGTACACACGGAAATCTGCCTTTCCTTTCTGAACAACCTTCTTCAGCATACAGATGTCAACAAACATGAGAACAGACTTGTCCTACTCTTTTAACGTTCTTTTTTTACCGCAAAAGACTGCAGCTTCTCAGCACACTCGAAGAGCTATGCAGCCTGGCCAGCCAAGTCCATTTTGCTTGGCACTTCTACCTCTGTGAAACTGGCACAACATTTTGTGCACAGGCAGACTGCCATCCTAACACATGGGCAAAGACCGTACGCAGTCAAAAGGCCAATGTGGGAGCATCCAACATGTTTTCTAAAGTCAGGAGTCTGAGTCAAGAATGTGCCTAGTTGCTCTCGAGGTCCTGTACCTATATGGGACAGAGCAAGTTGTTGCTATTTCAGTTCAAAGCTGGATCGATTTGGGCTTTGCCACAGTCTCACAAGACAATTCTGAAGCCAGATTAGTATTTGGTAAAAGTAGCTGTTATGTATTTGGGAGCTGCACACCAAGTTACGTGGCAGTTTTCCTCCCTTTTTAGCTTTGTAAAGAATGTCTCCTGCAGTGAGCTGCTTCTCAAATGGTTCAACAAAATTAACATGTTTCTGTTCAATAGCTTGAACAAGGGTGAAACGCTTTATAATCTCTGGGTCCAGCCCCTCCAATGAACTCAACCAGTCACGGAGAACAAAATGAAAATCCATATTTTAACAGGTATGATGTTTCCTAAACAGATGGTGATCATTTCAGATTTTCCTTTTATTGCCTCATTTTATCTTTTATTCTTTGTTACATCACCAGACCTGCAACTACCCGGCTGGTTGCTATTGCTTTCCAACAGCTGGCAGAGATGGCAGGGGCACATATGCCTGGCCAGGACATCTCACATTGGCAGGGGCACATACGCCTGGCCAGGGCATCTCACAGCACCTCTGCACTTTCCACATTCCACCAGCCTTTCAAAATACTGTTGCAATTCATTTCTACCCAAAAGATATTTTTATTAGTAAATCTAACCAGGAAAATGGCGAGAGGGGCACATGGATCTGATTTATTGTTAGCATGATAGGACAGAGTCATATCAATGAGACAATTATTTGCATATGAAAGCTACGGGGGATATCTACTCAGGAATCCTGGGTTTGGATTTTTATTCCCCTGAGGGCCATAAATTAGTCCAAGATTGCTAACTACAAAGACCACAGACTGAAACATTCTCAAGTCCCTTAACACTTTAAACTCTTTGTTCAATTGTCAAGAAAAATAAAGTAGGGTTGAGGGAGGTGAACTATACCAAACTTTGAAAACCAGCACAGAAACAGACATGTTGATTTGCGCTGCCTTGGGTATCACTAACTTCCTATACATTCTCATTTGCCAGTCAGAACATAAAAGCTGCATAACCTGCCTGAGATTCAGTTCTTCATGAGTAAACAAACCCCAGCTGCTCTGTGTTCAGATTGGCTGAGAGTAACAGGATGAAGAAAAATCTAAACAATATGGTCCCTGTAAATATTTGATCTGCCAGTTATCTAATAGTGAGAGTAGCCCAGAGTCCAAATTTCTTTTTTTCTGCCAAAGAGGAGCATTCGGGGTTAGGGTTTTTGTGATGCCAGGGGCTTTGCTATATAAATCCTGCCAATATCCTATTTGGCACATAACAACAATTAGATTCTGTTTCTGCATACGCACAGTGCATGGGGATGTTTGCACTGTTCAAAGGCATCAGAATCACATTCCTCTGGTTAGATGTGGTCCTCAGCATTCGCTATTGTTATTCCCCTTATTATTAGCACCCAAACTGTAAAGTAGAAGACCAGATCATATTCACTGTAGACAGACACACTGGAGACTTTACTGTTCATATATAGTATGCCGAAGTCATGTTGGGCCTCTTGTCCCACAAACAGGATGAAATACGAAGAAAAGAGAAGGAAAAAGGATACATCCCTAACATAAGAATTGCTTCTGTACCAGATTTCAAGTCCCTGACTAAAACCAGGAAAAGAGCAGAGTATCAGGAAGATGTTCGTGAGATTTGTTTCCATCACCTTACAGTGCGGCCCCGCTATTCATGGGCACAACTTACCAAAGTGAGCAACGCAACTAGCTCAAGGATACACACATTTCACTTACCAACTATTACAATTTGCTTGGTCTCAAGTGGGCACGTTTGCTTTGCTGAGTAACAATGGCAATTTCCAGAGACCCTTCCAAAATGCCTCTGACCAATGTGCACAAGTAGAGTAAGAGCAAATCAAGGAAACCTCAACGGTTGGACTATCAGATCTTCTGTCCTAGTGGGACCTGGAAGATCTACATGCTTGAGAGTGACACTAGAAGATTTTCCTGCACTGTTCTGCCATGTATCACAAGTTCTGCTTTGTGTCTCCCTTTGTTTGAAAGAAAATGCCTCGACACAAACTCCACTTTGCAGATTATTTAGGACAATGCTACATTATGCTGTGCTCTCTTCTTTAATTTTTGTGTTCTGTTTCGTTTTAATGGTTAGTTAATGGAGGAGAGGATTCCCGGCATACTGATAGGAGATGACAACACTACTGCAGCACCATCAGAATAAATAAAAATCAATAGATTTTTCTGCTGGTGTTGGCTATAAAAGAGAGCAAAGCTATTTATCAAGTCTGACAAGGGGTCCAGAACTGCAGGATCATCACAGGCACCACAGCAAAAAGAACAACAACAAAATAAGAAATACCAAACAGGGAATCAAGATTGGTACAGCGAGATCACTAACATATCAGCTTGTTTCAACACATAATAGCTAAGGACACCATGACAAGAACACTGGGAAATGCATCTTTCACTTAAAGACCTCCAGGTACTTTGCTTCACCAATTCCTCATTAACTACATCTTGGATCAACTTTCAATGGTTGGTATTACTCCCATTTATCAGATGAAAGTAGTTTAATGCACAGAGAATTTAAGTAGCTTCTGCCAGATCACCCACCGGCAGTCAACAGCAGAGTTGGAAGTGAAACTTCTTGGATCTCTCGCCTCCTATCTCTCATTTCTTGTTCTTAGTGTTCCCATAGCAATGGCACTATGAGGTCCATTCAGGGGTCTCACTGGAAAGAGCTTATTATCAGATCTACTACAAAATCCAGTGGCATCTTATGTGGGATGCCAACAAATCTTACTGCAGGATCAAGCATAGAAGTCTGTTGATTTATGCTGTGCTCACCACTACGGTATATGAATTTAATGTTAAATGGAGCCAAATGTTCCTTCAGTTGGAGTGGACTGCTTTACTAATCTTTACATACTCATTAGAAAAAGAAAATGTAAAAGGAAGAACACACAATGTATAGAAATCCATAAAAGCAACAGTGAAACTGTGCACTGCTTTTAAAGAGAAATCGAGGAGACAGAGAGAAAGCTGGAGAAGATGCCAGAAAATCTTGAAAAATGTTAGGAAAACAACTCTCTACATACACACAGCAATCACTATACTGGCTACTCAACAGCTCTACAACCTCTAGTGTCAGTTAACTTTGCAAACTTCAGAATTTCTGAGATAAGTTTTCCTCATTTGGTGTCTGTCTGTCGGCAATTTTTGCCAAACTAAGGGGAAATTCCTCAAGCTTAGTGAACTTCTCAGTGACACTACACGGCTTCCACGGAGAGACAAGGGCAAAGTACGGCTCTGTCCCCAGCCACAGCAGTAGGTGCCTCTAGGTGTGGGGCATCGCGGGTCAAGCCTTAGCAACACACATTAGCTCTGTCTTGGGTTTTGTCCTCCAGCAGCCAGGCCAAAGAGCGGATGACCGACTTCTTGTTATTGCTAGTGCTGAAAGCTGTCCCTTAGCCTAGTCGTAGATTCTTGTGTTTCCAAAATGGAGATATCAGGAACCTACACTCCACTCTCGAGCCCTCTGTGCATCTTTTATCTGAAGTGATTGCTATGGGGAGCACAAGCAGTTAACATTCATTGCTCTGTCACAGGCTAACAGCTCCCAGTTCTCTCAGAGCATCCAGACAGGGAAGTCTATGTTCGAAGTGGCACTAGCGCTGCAGCGCTCAAGGGGAACCACTCTCAAAAGCCACTTGGGAGGTCTGCAGCCTCTGCAGCATCACTGGGGAGTCTGCACAGGAGAACGAAGGCAAGGCAGACATCCAGAGTGAACAGAAAAGAAGACTTTGGTGTGGAGTTTTGTCAGAGCTCAGATTTCTGTAGCAAAGGAATCGATGTCTTAGCAGAAGAAATGAGGAATGTGTCTAGCAGTGTTTACAAATATGTCTAGAACAACATATCAAGGTTGCTATTTGCTTTTGCAATAAATGAATACCAAAACTAGCTTATTTGTAATTCCTTTGAGGCAGAGAGGAAGAGTTTATTACAAACAGCATGTCTTCTACACAACGCTGAATACTCTGTAGTATGGCCAACACTAGAACACGGTATTTTTATTTCTATGCTGCTGTAGATGTTCTGAGAAAGTACTATATATGGGAGAGTTGAAAAGTGAGATCATAATTAATGAGCATTGATTTCCTCTGAGAAGTGTTGGTATGGCTTCTAAATTAAGCAACAGCAAGAGAAGCACACGGGCAAGGACTTCAGTTACATTACCTTCAAATCCTAGGACCGTTCATGTATTTGGGTAGAAAATGAAATGCAAAGCTAAGGAGTGCATCCATTCAAGAGAGGTTCTTAATCTCACATGAACTTAATGCAAGCACCTCTGTGTAGGGATGGATGGTCTTCTGGTGAAGATACAGAACAGAGGAACAAAGTTGGGCCTTTCAGAGAGACCTTCCCCACTCCTCATTTTCCCATTTTCTGTAGATCGGGAAGAGAAAGTGACCACATCCAGGTCACCCTGAGCCCAGGCATAATTGCGCCCCTTCCATAGAGTTTGGAAGAGGCAGCACAGTCAAGGTTGATTATCAGGCTAAAAATAAAGATCTCAGTTTTTGCATGTGAGATGACTACCAGTCACTAGTCAGCCCTCCATTTCACCTCCTACCACTACTCCCATGTTGCAGTTCTACCATCAAGCAGTGTAAAGTGAGCACCGTGACTTCTCCTCCCACCTCGGTTTAATTGGTCAAAACCTGCAAACCCATGCCTGCCCAGCCCTAAAGCACGACGCCCAGAGCCTCCGCCTGCTCACCCTCACGGTTCTCTTCCATCAAGTCTGCCCGGCTGGTGCCAGCAGAGGTTGCTCTCCACAAATTGAGGGGAGCACAGCGTTATCTTTTGTTAGCTCACCAGCAAAGAGCTGATGACCTGCAGTAAGGCAGATTAATTTCCACTAGGAAAATGCAAAACTCTCCTCACTCCACCCCGCCACGAGCAACTAATCGCTTGCATATTTAAACATCCTCACCTCGCTAAAATTTCACGATCGAGCTGGTGACAGAGCAAATGTCGGGGCGCATAACCAATGGCATTGTCAGTCGTGATTAATCAGCATCTCCGCCAGGCTGGCGGCCAATTAGAATTTACCATAATAAGGAGGTGACAGCCGGCGTTGCTAAGCGACCGCTGTCTATAGAGCTGGGAGAGCCAGACACATTTAGATGTTACTGTGGATTTCGACAGCGGCATGTCAAAACAACACAAACGTCTGCCCAGTGGAAAATTTTACAACCCAGGATTGGGCACTGGAGGGAGGCACAGTTCCCTTTCAGAATAAGATATATAAAGGGAGAGGTGCATTTTTTGTTGTGGGGTTTTTCCCCCACCTTGAAAGAAGACTCTAAGCAGTTAATCATTTATCTGCGTTTAATTAAGTGATATCGTGTCACTGAAATAGGACTTTGTTACCGGGTAATGGGTTCCCATGGCTAAGTAAATGCTGAGACATTTGTAGGAAATTAGCAGCAGGAGACATTTATTTTCAGTCAGAGGTATTTATCTGGCAATGGCATTCTGTTCCAGTGACTTATTTTATTATAAGAAAGGATTAAAGAATAAAAGGAGGAGGGGGGCAAGGAGATAGAGAAATGAAAATAGACTGACAGCAGTTCCCGTGTTAACATGAGAGCTGCTGACTCTGCAAATTACAAAAAGCTATGTTCCAACTGGGAGTAATAACCTTTCCTGTACTTTAGCTTACTCCTAACAGGGCAGAGAGGGGGAAGGTGTAAGGCTCCTTTTTAGTTTGCTACAGTTCTATGCACAAACTGGTTTATATAAAGACAAAGGATCATATTCCAGTTTTCACCAATCTATGACCCATCCTGGACCATGCTGTACGTACAATTAACTGCATGTGGTCTTCAGGTCTAAACAAAGTAGCAGTTTTTCACCTGTTCTTAATATAAAGCTATATAAAGTAAATACTTGCACAAAAGAAAACAATTACATCTTCTAAGGAAAGCAACACAGCCTACATCTTACCTCTTTCAGTTTGGTATCACTGAAGGCTGGGGTCAGAAGGCTCCGGACATACTTCCATCTGTCATCACGAAGACAAAGGATGCTGTCCAGCATTGGCTTGGAAATCAGGTTCGGCTTCTAAGTCAGAAGAAAATACAATTCAGTTTTAACACAAATGAAACTAGAGCTACTCGAGACTCTGGAACTTGGAAAGATTGGCCATGAATGGCGTTGCACGGCTGTTCCCCAATGAGAAAGGTTCAGATCAGTCCCAAACACTAAAGTAAACAGGGATGAGACCAGAGAAAATTTCTCTTTTGCTGCACGCGTTTCCTCTTGGACTTGCAAAAAAGCTCCGGGACAGTCCAGTAACGCCTTGCTCAGATTGTTCTGGTTCTGTCATTCTGATGTTCTCCTGTGATTGCCAGTTCTCCTTTGCTGAACTCTGGCTTCTTTCCTGTCTTTCTAAGGTGACTAGCAAAAGGACCTGTCAACACTCCCTCTCCATGTGACATAGTGCCAACGTACCCCACACGGGTGTCAGTGGGGGACACCATTTTTGGTGACAGCTGGTATGTCAGACTGTTATATGCATTTTTAAAGTCTTCGGAAAACATGCTGATTAGAAAACAAGTCCTTAATCTGTCTATAAGGAACACTCCCACTAAGAAGTTGTGGCCTTGGAGTCTTACAGCTTCAGCAGTCAGTCAAACACAGCAATTTAAAGCACAAAGTTCTGTATCAAGATGACTGCTACAGATTTTTGATACTTTAATCACCCCCACCAACTAAGAGAATAGTGATATTCATGAAGCAGTAAAAGGATAAAGAAGATGAAAGAGGAAATGTGTCAGAAAACAATGCAATTACACCTTGAAGCATCAGGAGATGTCCAGTCCCACAGCAGAATCTACTACAACTTATGTTACTGCCAGAGAATGTTTCCTAATTGGTTTTGAAGGACTCAAAAACTTGAGATTCAATAACATCCCCACGTAAAGTCTTCCAGTGCTGGACTACTCTTACCATAGTAGCATGATCTCTCTTGCTGGAACTTATGGTCTTTAGTCTTTGTGCTAACACAGGCACAGAAAACAGGTTATTCTCTCCCTCTTTGCAGCAGTCCATACACACAGAAAGCTACTAACGATATTGCTGCCATCTACTCCAAATAACACCAATTTGCTCAATACATACTTACTAGTCATGTTATCCGGGAACATTTGTTCAGTCTTGTTGCTGTCCCTCTGCATACTCTTGTTGATTTACACCTTTCTCAAGGTATAGTCCCTGGGACTCGACATGGTACTCCAGCGAAGGAGGGATTTTTTTCATATTTTCATATATGCAGGCTATATTCCTCTTCATTCACCCCAAAATACTGCATGACAATGTTGACACATGTACTAGCTTGTGGGTCCCTGCAACTCTCAGACTTTTTTCTGAATAATTACTGCCTGGAAAGTTATTTCTCAGCCTTTATCATTAAAGTTTGTAACTCCTAAGAGTCATATATAGAACATGTCCTTGTTGAACTGTGACCATTCTTTTTATGCTTACTTCTCCAACTGATCAAGACCACTTTGAATTGTAGCCCTTTCTTTCATAGCATCTTTCATCCTTACTAGCTTAGTGCTTTCTATATAAATTGTTATTACACTCAGTGCCACCATCTAACCCATTAACAAAAGTACAGAATAGCACTTGCAAAGAAGTTGCCTCTGAGATCCTCCCAGTTGATTCTTCCCTTGCAACAGTGGACTACTCCCAAACACTTTCCAAGTCATCTTCAACCAGTATTTGAGGTATTGTACAGCAATGTCCTCCAGAGAAACTATCCTAAAATCAGTGGGTGGTGGTGGAAGGTGTACACTTCTGTAGATATGAGACTCTGTAGGTACAGAGACACTCATTTGCGGATGTGAGATCTTCTGGCACCCAGGCCCTTGCCTACCTGCCCAGGGCAGCAGTGGCAATACAGTTCCCCTTGTTATCAGTAGCAGCAGTATCCATTTTACTGGGAAAGACCCAAATAAGCCAAAGACATTTTTACCTTCTTAATGCCATCTGTTGATCCCTTTCACCCTCTAACACTTTTTTTTCAGTCTTTCTTTCATTACTAATGTACATGAAAAATGAGTTCTTATCACCTGTTACACACCTGGATACTTTAATCTTATTTTTTGCGTTGAGACTTCTGATTTTATTGTCCCTACATGCTATTTTTTTAATGTTTTTCTTGGAAATCTGACCTACTTCCCACACTGTAAAAAAACTTGTTCTCTTCAGCGGCCATGAAGAGCTGACAATTTAGCTACACTGGTCTTCTACCACACTTCCTTAACTTTCCTCCTTACTGGAAGAGTTTGCACTTAATATCTTTTCTTTAAGAAGCTGCCAGCTCTCCTTAACACCTTTTTCCTTTACACTTGCCAGAATCTTGCTACACCGCATAAGCTTGTAAAACACAGAAGCCTATTTTATATTGCAAACAGGCTAATGGGATAGTTTTACATTTTCAGCAACACCACCCAGTGTAGTAAACTAATGTCACTGGGCTGACGCTACAGACCAGTTCTGAGCAAAGATGAACCGCTTTCAAGTAGAAGAGCACATAACGGGATATTAAGCTGAAGGATGAGACTGACCCAGGTACTCTCATCAGATGACTACTGTAAGATAAAATACGGACCCATTTTTAATGTATATATAGAATATCCTATTTTGTGCAATAACAAGGAAAATTTAGGACAGGCTGTCAAAGCTGAAGTGGTTTGGACTGTTCTTTCCGAGTATCCTCTTTAAACAAACAATCTGTTTTCTAACTTGTCAGTAGGTATCTGTTCCAAGGATCAGAAACGCAGCTAGAGAGACCACCACTCACTGGAGAGCTGCCTCACTTGTTACAGACATTTAAAGGCATAGTGGAATCACGGAATCATAAAATCATAGAAGACAATAAGAGGAATGGAGCACCTCTCCTATGAGGACAGGCTGAGAGAGTTGGGGAGAGTTGTTCAGTCTGGAGAAGAGGAGGCTCTGGGGAGACCTGATAGCGGTCTTCCAGTACCTAAAGAGGGCCTACAGGAAAGATGGGGAGAGACTCTTCAGTAGGGCCTGTTGTGACAGGCAAGGGGTAATGGTTTCAAAATAGAGGGAGGTAGATTTAGATTAGATATTAGGAAAAGTTTTTTACACCAAGGGTGGTGAAACACTGGAACAGGTTGCCCAGAGAGGTGGTGGATGTTGTGCTTCAACCACCAGCATTCACTCCCGATTTATAAAGTGGAGATATCACATCACCTCTTCAGAACCACTAACGATAAATGAATATTTCTGAGGCACTCAGAAACTATAGTGAAAGAGCAGAATAACAATCCCCACAAGGAAATGACCGATTTTGTCTTCCAAGCAAGGTCTGAATAGTGTACATAAAAAAAAAGGAAAAAATTATAGGGCAACACTTGAAAAAGTATTTTGCATCCACTCCTAAATTGAAGGCTGCCCAATCTGTGCACTCTATAAGATAAATCTCCTCTGTAAGACAAGGCTCCACTTAGATAATAACAGATGCGATATAAATCTGACTACATTTGCCATGAAAGCAAAACTCCTTCCTAAAACCAAACATTCACCCTAAAAAATGCTCCTAATTGCATAAAGACTGTATATAGTGCATTCACCCAGTTACTGAACAAAAAGCCTGTTAACTATAATGCTATATCTATGACACTAACCATAGCATTGCCTTTTCAGCACGCTATTTTATGTCAGCAACGCTCCCTTAACATATTTTTTTCGTGTGTATAATATTATATACATATAAACGCTGCAAGGAAGGAAAGACCATAAATTATTTTACTCTGTCGCTTTAAACTGGGTACACAAAAACATGTTTGTGTTTATTGGAATAGCATCAGCATGACTGACAGCGTATAGCAGATTTCATTTATCAGGTTTTCCTTATCGTTTCTGCAAACACTTTCCTCCTAATTGCATAACCTATGTTGCAGGTTCATACAGCAGAAATGAAAATGGATTTGGTACGAGAATGAGCCTGAAGTATCTTAGTGAAAGATGAAGTGCCACCTCTCCCCGAATGGACAAAGTAGTAGCTGTATCTGAGAATTTTTGAGCCTATAAAAATCACTTTAAAAATTACCATGAAAGGCAGCTGTAATATTTTCAGGGGTGGGATTTTGTTTTTTAGATGGAGAAGGTTGATTTTAAGTCAAATACAATCAGACTCATATTCCTCTTGCATTATCTCAATACTCAACGACGGCTCTGCGCTTCCTTCTCCTGTGTAATCAACCATTTCTGACCGCGGCACAGTAATGCTGCGTGAAAACTACCGGCAGCACGGCAATCTGCTGCAGCGTACCTGCAAGTGCTACTGAGTTCCCACAATCACAGACATGCCATCAGGAACAACAAAGAAAATTGGAGCGATTTGCTTCCAAACAAAATCTTTCGAACACCAGAGCTTTTAAAACAGAAAATAAAATAATGTTTGCCGACGAGCGGCATCTTTGCAATTGATGCAAGAGTTCCCTCCCCATTAAGCTGCTCCTTAGGCTGACCCTTCAGATCTAGTTATTGGCTTGTTTGTCCCTCAGTCAATTTGGCTTGCTGTGTATCACTAAATAATTCAGGCAAGCGACTCCTCTGGCTCTGAGGCCAAGTTGTACCTGTCCCCCAGGTCAAATCACTTTCCTGAAGAGAATGGCCATATCCAAACTGCTTATGGTTGTGGTGCATGTTCACCTCCTGAACTGTGCCCAGACCATGCCACTGATACCAGACAAAACCAATACTAAGAAGCACATTCATATGGACATCTGTAGGACCTACTCTTGCACTAATATCCTGTCCCTGCTCTACTCTTGAGTGTAACTGTAGCCTTGTGTGATTCATAAATAATTTGCTCCTTTTCTGAGTTTGTCACTAACAGGCTAGACTGAACCTCTGGCAGCCAGCAATGACTGCCTGGAGCAGGAGGAAGGGTAGCAGCACCACGACGTTCCCTCTGAAACTTTCTTGTCTTCCTTTGGTAGAAAAATGAAGGATGAAGGTTTGCAACCAGCAGAAGAAAGCTAATGCAGCCACGCACTCTTAAAATATCCTGAATAGGTGAATCTTCAAAGAATCTATAGGGCACCTCTAAAGACCTTTAAAAACCTTCTAGCTGCAAAATCAGCAATATAAACCATTCAGCTCCATAGAAGCAGCTGCTAATCTACTCCACATGCTTTGACAACATAGCAAGAAATGAAACTCTATGAAACAGGGTCTCAGAAACTTTGTTATCTTAAACTTAGAATTAATCACAGCCTAGTGCTAACAAAACCAATCAAAAAAGATTTAGTTCTGCTGGAGCCAACCCTCAGCACTGAAAGCCTGGTGAGTCTCAAACAAGGAACTAAGCTCTAGAACACCCAAAATCCCAAATCCTAACAGTAACTCCAATACTAATTCTGGCATTAATTATACTCAGGAAACACCTTTTGCCTTCATGTAAGCCTTTGGCTTTCCTCTAGACCCGCAGGCTCTGCAGGATCCAGCTTTAACTTGAATCCCATGCCTACGCTCCCCTGAACGCTAGCCCTAGTCTCAACCCTATAACTCACACTAACCAATGCCATTTGCTCTTCTCACCTCCAGCCTTTCTCCTGTACCCATGAGCACTGCAGGATCCAGGGTTACGCCCAGCTCCGGGATCCCCCCACCCCCACCCTTCTCCCTCTTTGGGGAAATTTTTGGTGCATGTTCCCAATGCGAGGAGTGGTCCTTCTCCCAGCCCTTGGGCATGCCATGTCAGCTTCTAATGCGATTACTTGTTCAGCCCTGCTGGTACCACTTGATTGACAGGTTCTCACCACCAGTTCAGCCAGCAGGTGGAACCAGTACATCCATGTACCACTCAGATGGTATTTCATCCAGCCAGTGGCAGTGGCATGACACTTCCTATTTAAAAAAAAAGTAACAGAAAAAAAACCTCTAGATGACTCCAGGAATACATCTTACCAAGCCTGCAATAAGTGGATCATGACAGTGGGAAGGCAGAAAATGCCTCCATATATCCAGTTTTTAAAATTCCCTGTTGGTAAACTGATACAGTATACTTCAAACTTGCTTGATGTTTTGTAAGAGAAAAAATCATGTTCAGCTCTCCCTGCATTCATGACATTCAAAGACACATTGTGTATTGGCTTCTCGTTGAACCAGGAGAACATTGTGTTGCATGCGATTAAAAACAAAACAGAGTTGGTTTATGTCATGTACCCTATAGTTCATTATCATTTCTATCTAGCAGGTTTCTGCTTACAGAGATGTTATAGCCACATCTCTTCAAAACGTGTATCACACTTCTTTTCACAAATCATCATTATATTGGAGCAAGACTCAACTCCTTACCCAAAGATCACAGTCTTCATGGAGGGCAAAGACCCAGCATTGGCCACTGAGCACATACCCCAGTGTGAGAGACCACTGAGTCCATCCCACCCCTCTGGTCCACCTGCGAGGGGACTCCATCCATACAACACCAGAGGCAACTGCTACACACAGGTGGTGTCTCTCCCAGAGTACACTCACTCTTCAATTGCCTTTCCAAAACTCCATATCAAAACCCCCGGATGCCGCACACCCTACAGTGCTGCTCCCAGGTGACTGAAGCCAGTCCTTTCTTGACCACTAAAACTGTGCACAGATATTTCTTCACAAACACTTTCTCAAAACCCTCCCAGATAATCCTTAACCCCCGCTCATAGTCTTCCCCCCCCCGTCCCCTTCTATAAAAAGCCATTTAAAACAACTTTGATTTTAGCATCTATTATTTAGGAGCTGCTCTTATGGGCTGCAGAGGGAAAAAGAAAATCACCAAACTAACTCCAAAAAGCTTTTGTTGCTTTGCAATTTCATAAAAGTGTCTATTAAAAGTTTTTAGCTTAATTTGAAACCAACATGGTTGCGCAGAAGGGGATAAAATATCCATGCAGTATCTATTTTATTAAGCTTTTAGGTTCTCCTTGGTCATTTAGATACTTCAAAAGTGTGTTACAAGGTAGAATTGGTTTCAGTGATTACAGCAATTGTCTCCCACTACTGTATAGATCAGACTATACAAAAAGGCATCTCCGAGCCCATTCCTTTGTTATTAAGTCAAGATCTTCAGTAACTGACTAATTGCTACTGTTCATCATTACTCATTGGAAAAAAAGCACAGCAACATCAGCTTGCAAGTAAATACTGACTTTTTTCCTCTCTGTGGCAAGCAGCCTGGAAACATCTGTTCTTGTCTTTGCAAACATTCTCTTAAGTCATGGTTCTGTCAATAGAAACCAAAACGAGTCATTGCAATGAGGTAAATATAACCATTCATAAATGCTAAAATAACACATATGGCCTCCTGCAGTCTGACCCAGACTGATGCAAGTCACACATCATTCCATTTGTTGGTATAAGCAAGATCAAAATTAAGTCCACACCTTCATCAGTTTGCATATGGCGGTCAGTTTGCTTATTTGGGGTCAAAACAATCAAACCAAAGAAAAAAGTATTCACTGTTAATTAATTAGGAGGTTTGGTATTATAAACAAGTTCAGGTTTTACTAGAGAACCTGTGCTCTACATGCAGTTTCTGCTGTGCTGAAAAGTACTTTTTAAATACAATGTTTAAATCCACTTTCCAGCTGATGTAACTGGACCTTTTAATGTTGGATAAAGCCATAAAACTGTTAAAAGCCTCTCTGTTTATGCACACTTTTCCTAGAGGAAAGGTTGAGGACCAGCAGGTTCCTTTTACAGATTGTAAGGAGAATTTGGAGAAAAACAGTCCCAAATAACTTTTGCTACAAATATACTCACATGCTTTCAATCACTGGCATATATAAGAATGGCAGGCAATGCCTATAAGAACTTGGACTAGATCTTTCCATTACATAGGAACATCATATTCCATAGTCTGCTCATTCAGAAACATCACTGCAGCACCCTTGGAGATTCTGGAGAATACCAAGAGAGATTGTAAGTACTACCCAGCCTCCCACTTCCTGTTCTGTAGGCTGCTGACCTCTGTCACAATCCTGACCAAAGTGCCTTGGGTCTACAGTTAGACACCTTAGAAGAGGATTCACCAAAGCTGAGCATGGAGTTGTCCAAGCTGCCGTGACAGCAATGCAAGAAGCGTCCCACACCTCCCTAGGGCCCCACCACCTCCCTTCTCATGGACATCATAACACAATGTGCTCCAGAAGAGAAGCCACTACAGCTCTCATCAGGGATTACTCCCTTTATTCCAACTGGAAAGTGAAGGAAGTCATCGTGGTGACCCTCTTTCATACCATCACTGAGTGAATCAAACTCACACATGGGAGAAAAAGTTTTAATTCCTTCCTGGGAAGAAGGATGTGAAGAAGAGTAAGGAAATAAGAATAATGAAGAAGGAAAGAACTATCACAGTAGGAGTACAGGCTAGGGGAAGACACAGGGAGGGATAATCCCAAATCCTCCTGTTCTTGCCAGGGAATAGTTAGGAGTGAACTAAGACTGGACTTAGAGCATTCATTTCCCTTGTAAAATGGGTTACAGTTCCAGTCCCTCTCCAAAGTCCGTTTATATAAAACTATGATTAGATAAAGACATATGAGTAATGTTTTGTAGTAGTATCTGAAACCTTGGCCTCTGGGATCAGCAATATTTTTTAGTAGTATCTGTAACCTAGGCCTCCCTGATCCAGATAACTACTTCACTAGGCTGCAGAGATTCACTAACTTCTTTACCATGAACGCAAAGGACCGCATGGCATAGGGAGCAGCATCAACGCACAAGGCTGCAAGTGCATCTTCCCCAAGAATCACCTATGGGTTGCTAGGTAGGGCACTTCCTAGAGAAATGAGATGAGCACCTTGCAACAATTTCCAGGAGAAAAATGAAAAGCCTTTTTCATGCACTCTGGGCAGCTCCCCTCGTCACTAGGGACTGTATTGAAGACGCCCAGTTCCATCTCCTTCTCTCGTGAATCAATATGTTTGCTGCTGCTACTTTTTCTTCAGAGCCTGAACCACCAGTCAGTTTTGAAGGTATTTGTGAGGTCCATCTCCTCTTGGAACATCATGTGCAGAGGTGTCTGTCCTGGTTTCAGCTGGGATGGAGCTAATTTTCTTCCCAGTAGCTGTTGTGGTCAAACCACAACAGTCTCCTAGGCTGAACACAAGGTAGGTCTCAGTACTGCTAAGCACTCTGACACTGGAGTGCTTTCAATGATGCTTAGAAAAAGAATTGCAGGTGCCTGTGAAGCATCAGTGTTGGAATCACCAGCTCCAAAGGACTCAATACACTTCCAAGCACTAGGTATGACAGAGCAAAGGTTTTTTATCTGTACTTTCAAATCAAGCTCCTCAAATGGGGTTAAATGCTTAAGACTTTCTGATTACTAGCCCAGGCAAGCTAGTAAGGTGAAGAGGACTATTAATATTTTTAAACTAAACCAATGGCTTAGTTTAAAAATATCACTTGTATGCAAAACTTTTCTTCAGAGCAAAGTATATATAAAAAAGTCACTTTTTCATGTATTTCATATTTTATTGAAATTTTGGTTTGACATCTTTCACTCAGATGTTGTAATATAGAAATAAAATTATAAACAGGCCAGTCTAGTTTAAAATACTGAAGCACTGAGAAACACTAAAAGTAAACAAGTGAGTACGCAGTAAACTATGACCAAAAGCTGAGAGTCTTTTCAAAGGGTTTCTATCAGTCTTCCAATTTCCCATGCAGCACCTAAAAGTTGTTGCCTAATATCCCATTTCCTGTGTGACAACATCCTGATAAACAAAATATACTTCAACTGTCATTTATATGATTTGAAACGGAACTTTTGGACTCAGTACTTCAGACCTATGATCTCCAATACATAGATGTGAAACAACTCAAGGAAAAAGTATTTCACCTTTTTTCTCCCTGATGCTGGAATGAAAATTTGAAAACTAATTCAAACAAAGAAAATAAAAGGTTGCTTTTAGAAGAGTCCTCGTGGTTTTCAAAAATACAAATGGGTTCAAGATGCTATTTAAATCAAACTATTGGAAGAAAATGGTTATTAAAAAATTAAAAACATGGATGTAACCTCCAGCTCAGGAATTCTAAAAGTCATGGACAGTCAGACATTAGGGGGCTGTTCTGTAGGAAACACCACTCTGCACATGCCCTGTTCTGCTCTTTCTCTAAGCATCTGCTGCAAGTCAGAGACAGAGCAGTCCCTGGCCAAATATGTCTCTTTTTACATTAGTTTCCCTTTGAATAGTCATTCAGAAAGAAAACTCCAGGTCAGCTGTAATGACAACACGACAAGCTGTCAACAAATCACATTTGCAATATCCACTTAACTAAAGAATTTGAACTCCCTGCCTGCTATTTCACAATTGTTTCTAATTACATTAAGTGTGTATTTACACATCAGGGAAAAAAACAAACTTAGCGTATTAAGATTTCCACATCTATCTGTCAAAACACTAATGCATTTTCCTGATAGTAGTAGCTGCTTTCATTCCTCATTTATTTGTCCCTGAAGAAGAGCTAGGCTATAAAACTTTGTAAGTAGTTGCATAACACACTTTCAGGATTTTATCTTCCAAGATTTCATATTTGTGGTTATTTGTCTGGTTTCAATCAAGTAAAAGAAAAAATCAGTCCTAATTTATCAAAGCATGTCAAAACATGCTTATAATGCTTACATGAAATAGCATTTGTTCATTTGACTCTCACAAATTAATTTGAGCACATTGAGAATTAAGTGTTTGTCATAAGATAATTTCAACAATAATAAAGTCCTATTGCGTACAGATAATATTACAGGACTTACATGAGTTCCCTGGAGCTTGCAATTTCAGTACCACAGCCTCACTTCCCAAACAACCTGTAACCAGACTGTTCCTCACATCGCTCTTATTTGATTTCTTCAAGGTGAGCAGCTAAAATGCTCCTCTGAGTATCAGCAAGTGCCTTGTTCAAAATAAATTAACAGTATCAGCTACTTTTGCATCCTCAAACATATTAGGCTTGTAATAGCAAGCGGTGTGGATTATGAAGCGTGAAACACATCACCATATCTTGTCATCTTAAGAGTTCTGGGACGAGATCAAACTTACAGACAACCAAAAACCCCACAGATTGGAGCCCACGCCCCAGAGCTCACCAATCCCTTTCTTGCAAAACAGGCCTCCTTCAGGCCACACAGCGTTTGGAGGGCCTGTCTCGCCATCCCATTGCTTCAGTTTTACTGCGCCGCCACCTTTCACAAAACTAGAGGGATGGGTCAGATCCTGAATTCTTCCCCCTTACGTTGCCCCAAAAGCCAGTGCTAGCAGTTCAGGCATAGACAAGCTGGAAGCTTGGCAAATGCACACTAGAACTGCTGTATTTGGGATTTAGATTCTCTTTTCTCCTCTGCCAGTGGAAGAAGCACATGCCAGCCATGAGAATGAAACACCTGCAGCCCTTCACTGACTACTAACCCTCCAACAGCCAGGCACGTATGGAAAGGCAACGGGGAGCCCGAGTGGAGATTGCCGTAGTCCTGCCTGCTGGGACTTTCCATGTGAAGGAGAAAAGAGACCTCACTCTCTAGAAGACCACGCATCAGACCACACATCGGTGAAATTGCCAGGCTGCACCCATCCTCAGCACGCGCATCACACTTGATTGCGCGCACCCAGCATTTTTGCAACTTACGCATACCTGCACTTCCAAGCCCAGCTTTACTGGTGGGTGGCAGAAGAAGAAAGGAAGGGGTTTTAACTTCCAACCATCAGTGCTGGCCAGTGCAGCACTTGCTCCCACATCACAAGAACTCATTTTGCATATGCACAGCTGCTTCTCCCACATCTGAGGTTGGTGCTGAATCCCCCCAGCATCCAACAGCCTGACAAATAAAAGGGATCTTGGAACTGAAAAAAAAACAACCCTCTGCAACATGTCTAAAACTCTGTTGAAATTTTTACTTAGAATAAATCTTAACCCTGGGACCAGCCTAAGTTCTTACAGACAAAAGTGACTGTGCACTGCCAATATAATAGAAAAGCTATCACGAGCACCTAGGGAACAGCTGAAAGAAGTGAGGAAATGAGAGCTGCCCCACTTGACCACTGAGGAGGGAAAAACCAAGGCTGTGCCATCCAGTAGCCAGGGCATCCAGAGAGCATCTAATCTGACATGGTCAAACACCAGTTAGGGAGGGGGCATTCCTTCTAAAAACTCAAATCAAACATTGAACAAGATAAAATCAGAGATGCTTAGAGAACCTTCAGTAATTCTCCATAGTTGAGAGAAACTAGACATACTGCAAAATCAATTTGTTTTTCCAGGCTTTCTGAAAGAAAAAAAAAAAAATGGAGAAAAGTTCCAACAAAATATCTTGTTATATATCTTTTTGGAACAAAATAACTTTACTTTGCAAATTGAAACAGTTTTGACTTTACATCTACATTCTAATCCATTTTTTATTTTTATTTCAGCTTTTGACTCATCAAAATCAGCCACAATATGAAACTGCTAGGTTCCACACATTTGCTAATCACATCTCAGAAAACATTAAGGGCCACGCAAGATTGGGGGCTTTTTTTAATTGCTAATGCTTGCAATAGAGCATGCCATATATTCCTACTGCAGTCAATTAAGATTATATTAGGAGGCAATAAAGAGAGCAAAATAAAGTGCTGTAAGGTTTGAAAATCTTAGACAGAGTGCAGTCTTTGTATCCTAAAGCACATGCAAAAATGCGTTCAGTTCTTTAGCTATGTTATCCTACACTATTTTTCCCCACAGGATCTCTATTTGATTTTGCAAATGTAACATTTAAAAAGAAAATAATGTCCTGAAAGGTTTTAATATTATGTATTAAAAAAATCCCTCTTTCATCTGAAATTAATCAGTCACAAACTCAGGATTCTCAATCTTTAGACATAAAGCTCACATGATAACTTGTAGAAGAAGTTAGTGATCTGTAAAGCCCTGTCACCAGAGAGCGATACTAGCAAGTGAGTTTCCTTTGTCTTTAATAATTTTTGTTGAGTCTATGTTTACTGAGATTCTTCAGGGGCTTATAAACTTAAGCAGTTTGGTCAGATTTTCAAAGTGTTTTTTATATCCAGCCCTTACACTAGAGGGATCAAAGCCAAAGTCAAAGAAAAGGACTTCGGGTTTATTTTTTCCTATAATAGATAAATAACCCTATCTTTTCCCTCGGCTCCTTCTCTGAAATAGTGAAACTATCTGGCTGAAAAACTCTAAATGGAAAGTACTAATTGAAGCACTTAAAGTTTGATCAACTACTGAAAGGTAAACATTGTAATGGAACACATTGGGCAACTTTAATGATAGATATCATTATTGCCTCTGCTACAATACAGCTTCTTTGGAACTGATGAAATACCAGCTTGGTCCTGACAACAAAAAAAAACATGACTGAAGGTCAATGACTGGTTAAACTGGAATGTTTCTGAGCCATTGTTAAATTATTCAGAATTATTTTAGGAAAGCTGCATAAAAAGTGCAAGAGTGCAGTTTTAGCTTCATCTAAATGCGCATACTGAAAATGGAAAAGGAAATGGGGAAACTGTCCTTTGCAATTGCCTTGAAAAGGTAAAAAAAGAATATCTTGTGTATCTTCAACTTACAATTAATCTAGCAGAGGAGAACAGTGCAAGATCGTTCTTGTTTTTACTACTCGTTTCCCCAAACCCTTTTCTGCAGAAGCAAGTGTGAAAGGAAAAGAAGAAGAATGGGACATTATTTCAGAAAAGAATGTAGTTATTTAAGTTTCTATTGCTTAATACCAGTGAGAGGAGACTAACAGGAGTAAATAATTAACAATGATCAACAATCCTTTTCTTTGGCTGCAGGACAGCTGTTTCCTGGTCCGTGTATATATCTGTGGCTCCGCTTGTGTCTGTGGAGCCAAATGGAGCCTCCTTCAGCCATCATCAACCCTTCAGAAACAGGTGAATCAACATGAAAATGAGCAGTGGCCAGGCGTGCTCAACGTAGGCAGCACTTGTTACACTGGAGAGCTGCGAGCGAACCATGCAGTGTGAAGACTTGAATTTTACACCTCTCCTCCTCTTTTCTTTTAAGTGTGGCGAATTCAACACCGACAAAAAGTCAGCAGCACTGGCAAGCACTCTGCCACTTTCCTTGGCCATGGTCAGGAGCACCGCATGCACAGCACAGTGCCTCCCCACCACCTGAACAGCACACTGCAGCGCGTTCCCTTCCTAAGGCTCAGACCAGCCAACTATTTGCTATCAACTATTTACAACAAATGGTGCCAAGATATGCGGTTGCTACATAAACAAAGAAGAATTCTCACTGGAGACTAAAATAAGACCTGTTGACTCATTTTTCATTTATGATCCTTAAGATTTATAGCTGCAACACACTGTCAGTGGTAAGGAGAGCATCCTCTCCAAACAACCTTTCCCATGGAGGTTTTACTCTTGCAGAATGAACATCACATAGTGTGAAGCGAAAAAAACAGGATGGCAAATTTTTTTGCTTATAACAAATCTACAGGAGTTAATTACTAGGTAATTTTGTAAAGCTCAGAAGAAAACTTTCCAGACTCTGGTCAGAAAACCACTACAAAAACAGCTCCATTAAATTAAGATGCTACTATCCCATCAGCTGTTTGCCACCTCCCGTCTATTAGAGCCTACCACCATTGAAATGGAGCTGGTAGACAGCCCGTGTGAGCACTCATCATCTGCTTCAGTGCCAAGTGAGCCTGCATAGTTTTGAAAAAGTCTGCATTGATACATAAACTAAGATGGATTAGCTTTTGAGCTGAACCAGATGAGGAATGCTCACATGATCCATTTTGTGGGCTTTGCTGTGCAAGTCCAGCTAAGATACCTTAACAAAAGATTTTTAGCATTGTGCTAGATAAGAACATTATCATTGTATAAAAAAAAAAAGAAAAGGAAAAAAATTTTCATATGTTTAAGTTCAAATATAAACACAAAGGCAGGTAAATGAATTAAGCTATCTGAATGAATGACTAGAGGGAGAATTATTCCCACTATTTTTGAGATGACAATACTACTTTTAAAGGACTTGAAACGAAGAGCAGAGGCTTGCAAGGATTAGTATAATAGTGCCCACAGAGATCCCATTAACCCTCACTGAAGAGGAATGAATTTCACTTGCACACACAGAAGTCCCCAAATACAACTCCTATCACATCCAAAACAAAAAGCTCATCTATGAAAAAAAGTCACCTGCTTGCATAATAGTTAATAGAAAGGATTCAAAAGTGTTGGAGGAAAACAGATTTGTAGCCAATTGAACCATTAGGAGAAATGATGCCCAGATGCAGCCTCTGGCACTGGAGATCACCACAGCACTGGTTGCTGAAGGCTGGGCAGATAAGCCAGAAGGAAGATTACTGTCACTGTCTGCCTTGCTCTTTTGACTTCTGCTGCTGGCCAGCTTTGAAAGATGACACTCAGCTAGGCTACACAGATCTTGGGCATGATACATGACAACCATTCAAGTTACCAGCTGCATGTAAACCACTTCTCTGTGCTGTGAAACATCACTTGCATAGACCTGAATGGGTTCCTCTGCTAGAGATGGTTCAAAAAGACTTTTTGTTAATGAGCAGGTGAGTTATCTCCAAATGTGGATAAAGACAGGAAAACAAAGTAAAGTACTGGATCTGAACTCTGATTGCTCAAGTATGTACAAAGGCCAACTTGAATTGCCCAGGTTCAAGAGCCGGTTCAGGATCATCTGAGGAACTTGAAGGAGCACAAGTCCGTGGGACCTGATGAGATCCATCCACGGGTCTTGAGGGAACTGGCCATCATATTTGAGAAGTCGTGGCTCATCTGGTGAGGTCCCCGATGACTGGAAGAAAGGGAACATAACCCCCATTTTTAAAAAGGGAAACAAGGAAGAGCCAGGGAACTACAGGCCGTCAGCCTCACCTCTGTGCCTGGCAAGGTCATGGAGCAGATTCTCCTGGAAACCATGCTAAGGCACATGGAGAGCAAGGAGGTGATTGGTGACAGCCAACATGGCTTCACCAAGGGCAGATCGTGCCTGACCAATTTGGTGGCCTTCTATGATGGGGTGACAGCATCGGTGGACAAGGGACGAGCAACGGATATCATCTACCTGGACTTGTGCAAAGCTTTTGATACTGTCCTTCATGACATCCTTCTCTCTAAACTAGAGAGGCATGGGTTCGATGGATGGACCACTCGGTGGATAAGGAGTTGGCTGGATGGTCGCACTCAGAGAGTGGTGGTCAACGGCTCAATGTCCAAGTGGAGACCGGTCACCAGTGGCGTCCCTCAGGGGTCCGTGTTGGGCCTGGCCCTGTTCAACATCTTTGTCAGCGACATGGACAGTGGGATAGAGTGCACCCTCAGCAAGTTCGCCGATGACACCAAGCTGTGTGGTGCCGTCGACACACTGGAAGGGAGGGATGCCATCCAGAGGGACCTGTTGGACAGGCTGGAGAGGTGGGCCCATGCCAACCTCATGAAGTTCAACCAGGCCAAGTGCAAGGTCCTGCACCTGGGTCATGGCAATCCCAGGCACAAACACATGCTGGGCGAAGAATGGATTGAGAGCAGCCCTGAGGAGAAAGACTTGGGAGTGCTGGTGGACGAGAAGCTCAACATGAGCAGGCAATGCGCCCTTGCGGCCCAGAAGGCTAACGGCATCATGGGCTGCATCAAGAGGAGCGTGGCCAGCAGGTCAAGGGAGGTGATTCTGCCCCTCTAGTCTGCCCTGGTGAGACCCCACCTGGAGTACTGTGTCCAGTTCTGGAGCCCCCAACATAAGAAGGACATGGACCAGTTGGAGAGGGTCCAGAGGAGGGCCACGAAGATGGTAAGAGGGCTGGAGCATCTCTCCTATGAGGACAGGCTGAGAGAGTTGGGGCTGTTCAGCCTGGAGAAGAGGAGGCTCCAGGGAGACCTGATAGCGGTCTTCCAGTACCTCAAAGGGGCCTACAAGAAAGACAGGGAGAGGCCTCACAATAGTAGGGCCTGTTGTGATAGGACAAGGGATAATGGGTTTAAATTAGAGGGAGGTAGATTTAGATTGGATATTAGGTAAAAAAATTTCACAATGCAAGTTGTAGAACACTGGAACAGGTTGCCCAGAGAGGTGGTGGATGCCCCATCCCTGGAAACGTTCAAGGCCAGGTTGGATGGGGCTCTGGGCAACCTGATCTAGTCGGGGATGTCCCTGCTCCTTGCAGGGGGGTTGGACTAGATGTCCTTTGAAGGTCCCTTCCAACCCTAACCATTCTATGATTCTATGAATTTTGTGATTTGAGCCTATAAGTATTCTGGAATGGGTGACAAACTAATTGCTCTTCTAACAAAAGCAGACTGGGAAAGGCAAGAGTCAAAGGACATGACCCTCTACTATATGTCAAGAATAGGGAAAAGGGAGAAAACTGTAAACATATGAACCAATCTGCTACTGACAACAGTTTCAGAAGTCAGAAATGAGAGACTGTTGAAAACCTGGGCTATTAGACTCATTAAGATTCAGAAAAAAATATGCCCACATCATACGCCCGAAGAAGCAAGTTAAAATGAACTTCCCTGTAAAAGAACAACAAATCAACAGAAATCAAAGGTCAGGGCCAGCAAAGACCAATATGAACTGCATCTCCACTCTGCATGTATCACACCTACCCATAACACAGTCAGCTAAGGACAGGATTAGATAAGGAAGCAATGCTGTATTTAAACAGGAAAAAATATTTATCAGTCTTAAGATTTCACATACTTTATCCAGCAGTAAAATGTGTTCTTTAAATAAGGAACAGAGCCCTGGGAATAGATAGTCCCTTCCTGTCTATAAGTGTTGTTTGTCTTCACCATTGCAGTATTAAAAAAAAAAAAAAAAGTGCTGCAAAACCAGTAAATAAATAGCCAATGTAAGTTTGATGAAAGATCGGCTCAGAAGACTGCTTTTGGCCTGAATAGAAAGATACGCTTTCATCCTGTTTTGACTATACTCATACGTTTACCTAACATAATTGGATGTAGTTAATATTGCAGGAGCCTTCAAGCAGCGCACATTTCCCTCATTAGTGGGTTTAAAGCCTTAATGATATCTCCTGTGCTGCAGAAAAGCCCAATGTAGGCTTTAAAAGTGATTGGCAAGTTTCAACAGGAGAAAAACTGGGGGAAGGGAAGGCAAAACCTAATAAAAACTCTGATCTTGCTTTCTTCAGTCATTTAGAAAAGGAAATTTTGCAGAATGTTAGAAGAAAGAAAAAAAAAAACAGGTGAGGATAAACAAGTCAAAAAATGCTACTTTCAAAAGTACAGTAACTCAAGAAACATGTGAAAGAAACAGGGAGTGGTTAGGAAGAGGGGTTGTCCCTTCACATACCTGCAACACACTAAGACACATACTTAGGCCTCAACAAACTCCTTCTGACATAAACAAGTGCATATGCACAGAGTATTGTCAAATCAGCATCTTCCCACACCTGCAGCAAAACCTTTTTGTAGTTTCATTATGCAGTTCTTCCCGACCCCCCCACCCCCCCCTTTAAATCTCAAAAGAGTTGGCAAGGAAGCCTTGCATCTAAGAAACAGCATGTCACAATATACCATTAACTAAGTACATGCAAAGAGTTCGGGGTTTTGTTGTTTGTTTGGTTTCGTTTTTTGTTATTGACTAATTTTGACCATTTTCCAGGAACAGAAATTTCACAGACTGGTTTCATTTCAAATGGAGTGTAATTATGTACAGCTGTATTCAGTATTTCTTAACCGCCTTGAACAATCAGTGAAAGGGAGATTTGCACATATTATCAGCCACTGTCATTAGTGCTATGAAGTACGTAATCCATCTGGTGCTCTGGTGTCTACCTAGGAGCAGGTATTGAACCAAATATGGCTGAAGTACAGTAGCATAAAGAAAAAGCATTAAAAACAAACAAAACGGCACAGCAACCCTAGTCAGTTCTCGATACCAGATTGTCCTTGTGTTTGTGTTCCTCTACGGTTTTGCAAACCATTTTTATACACATAGGTGTGGAGAGTGGTAAATTAAAAATGTAAATGTCATCAACAAGTGGTTTTTGCACTCTTCACAGAGGAAGAGGTAGCAGGATACCATGGTGATGGCAGCACTGCAGCCCATTAATAAACCAGAGAAAGATCCAGGGATAGATTCAAATACTTAGACCCATGCTGAAAAATAACCCACTTCATAATAAATCCCATAAAAGATGACTGTGCATCTCAGCATCAGCCATGGTATCAACCTACTGATTCATCATATCTTGATGGGGGGCAAGGGAAGAGGAAACTTGTTTTTAAACCTTCTAGCCTCCTTACAGTCAATTGCATTGCTTTTATATTGCCAAGGTTTATGGCCCATAACATCTGAAAAGAGACAACTCATGTATGGCAAAGAGAAAAAGTGGAAAGTTTCTACTCTTTTATTCCATCTGTGTATAACCTGTCTGTTTCCACCATAACCGCTAGCTCTTCTTACAGGAGGGATCAGTTGGTTTTATTTGCCATCTTACCTGGAAACATGACAAACATTGGTACTTGCTTTGTCAATTAGAGATTCATAAATCTTAGGCAAACAAACTCACATGACTTACCTGGGCAACAATATATTAGCCAGTTAAAATAGCAGCCTCACAAGAAGGTGGCTTTCTCCAAGCCCAACTGTGGTCTGACCACCACTGCTGGGGACATGCTGACCTCTTGCAGGAGAGCTCCCTCCAGCCACAACACCACAGCAAACCTTCCTCAAACAACAAACCATGTAAGTAACTGCTCAAAGAAAACAAAATGTCTGTTAGAGGCACTCCTCTTTAACAGTGGGTCTTTCCAAGTCAGTCAATCCTTAAATTAATTGGACTTTACTAAAGTCAGTGGTTTTAGACTGCTTGCTTGTAAGCTGTTCTGTGGCACTCCAAACTGTTGTTACTGATATCTTCCTAAGCCTTCAGAAACTTGTCTTTATCAAATACTTAAATGTGTGATAAGAGACCACGTGAGGCACAGAAAAATAAAGGCTCCCATTTAAGGGAACATCCCCATTGTGGACAGACTATTAATGAACATACTTAGGTAAATACACACTCACGGCCCATTGAATTAAATGAGACAAAAGAATATGCACAGAAGTAAGTAAATGCTAACATCTTTTTAGGAAGTAGTCAGCAGAGGCACATGCCAGGTGTTCAAGGTAGGCACAAATGAGCCTTCCCACCTTGCAGGACAGAAATTTCACGTGGTTTCCTGTTCTGAATTAGAATTACAAATAAAAATTACAAACTTAAGAGAATATAATCCTCAAAATATATTCAGCTGAATCTGTTAATATTAAATTTACTACTTCACGTTTTTTTTTTAAATACTTCAAAACAGAAAGTTACTTAAAAGAAAAAAAGAAGATATTTTCAACAAAACTTTTTCATTTGCATTTCTGAAGCTTCTTTTAAGAGCAAGCAAAAAAAAAAAACCTCCCACTACAACTATCTGAATTAACAGATAAACGAAATCCCAACCCTTTGCCATCAGTTCTGAAGCACTAACATTCGCTAATGATAATGTTCAGCTGGAAATTCCCAACATACTCTTTTACATTTGTTAAGGTGACAAAGCACTTCCTAAATGATTTGCCCTTGTGAACACAGGAATTCTGTAGGAAAGCCAAAAACCGAGCTCAGAGCTCCTAAATCCCAACCTGGAGTCCTAATCACAAAACCAGACTTCATATCGCTGGGATTCAGAGGATCAGATGGTTCCCAGAACACTGTCTGCTAATACGTCAAGTCTTTTTTTTAAGGCTAACTGAAACCAAAGTCTGATTAATTTTACAGTCAATAGCAGTGATCATTTGACATCAGTTTTGTGCTATTAGCTGCAGCATATGGGGAATAAGGGGCAATTTGTTGTGCATGCATAAAAAGACATGCACAGTCTGAAAGAAATGACCCTCTCAATATTTATTATTTTAATTTTAAAGTGTCTATTGCAAGCATATGCACTGCTACTTTAAAACATTTAAACAAAGCTGGATTTAATTGCTCAAAAAAATTAACCAGCAAGCTCTGAAAGCCAAAAGAGGAAAGAAAAAAGAAATCCAGGATTAAAAGCTATTTTTATAGCTAAAGAAGAAGGCAAAATAGTTACATACACATTGACCAAGCTAGAACGGTGTCCTGAAAAACAGCCACGGAGGCCCATGGGGAAAGCAAGCAGATACATCATTATGGTTGTTGAGCCCAGGAGCTCCTGCTCCGGCACAGCCCAGTGAGAACCGTCAGGTCAAAACAAGGATAAGAGCCCTTGCTCGGCTCCCTGGCAGAGGCTGGCACTGGAAAATCTCTCAGGCATCTAGGCTCACATGACTGTAGAGCAGCACCCACAAATATGCAGTCAAACAAATTAATATTAAACAGTTAAGTGCTATACAGCCAAATGCATTCCCTGCTAGCATAATTCCCTTTCTATAATGATGCTGTACCAGCCAAGATTTCAAACCAACTATGATCTAGCAGCTGTAGAAAACTGCTAGGCAAAAAAAGTAAATCTTAATAAATTCACTGCTTGGACACCTTTTCACTTATGCTCATAACGCAGAGAATGGTTTTTGGAAGCACTGAATATTCTCAGCTCAATGAGACTGAGCCTTATTGTACATGTGGCAGGATTGACAGTAGCTTGAATTTGTCCTACAAAGTCGGGGGGGGAGGGAGGAGAGAACATCGCAGCTCTGTATCACAAAGAACTGGATGTTCAAGGCACGGCCTGCCATCCAGTGTGATGGCTTTGCTGCAACGGGAACTGAAATGTCACCACGGCATGCACAGAGGTACATTTTGTGAAGTTTCTATAATAAGATATGGCACAATTGACGTCTGCAAGGCTCTAGTGAGGACCAGAGATTCAGCATCTCCTCAAATCACAAAGAGAGTCAAAATCAATATGTGTGCATCTGTATGCATCCATAAATATATATAAATATGCAGGCATGCACACATACAAGTGTAACAACTAATTTTGGGACATGTTGGCTTCAGAAGTGTTATGCTGGTCATTTTCCATGTCCTGTGCGAACCCAGCAAAAACTAAGATGAAACAAGATGAAGGAAAGGGAAAATGCAAAAACATATCTAAAAAGACTGAGCCACTGAACAAATTTAAAGCATGTTCTTTCTCTCTGCTGGCACAAAAACCAGCTTGTTTTTCAAACTAAATGTCACAATCCAATTATTAGGACACACTGGAACATCATTTGTGTACTAAATCATCCCACTAAGTCACTTTAAAAGGTGGAAAAACTAAGATCTCCTGATGTCTATTTCACCATTTTTTCTCATTTGTTTGAATCATTTTCCAAATATTGACTTACTGGCTGTCATACTGTGTGTCACTAGTGCTCTAAACCACCTGCCCACGTGAAGGTGAGCCTCCAACAAAGCACACTCATCATCTGTTTACAAATGGAGTTCATCGCTGTTTGCAACAACAATTTGGAACTAAACTAAGACATTCACATGAAAGGATGAGGATGATGGCATTGACACAACCAGAAATAATCCTAGTACGTTTAATTTGAAGAAAAGAAACATCTCCAAACAACCATGGGTACAGGGTCAAGACAGCTTCTTCTGTCAACAGTACACAACTTTTAAAAACTATTTTTACATTACATGTCTTTAAATGAATATGTTAGTGGGTTTCTTTTGCAAAACAAAGCCCATATTTGTGAGAGAGGGACTGAAGAACAGCCCAATCCATAAACCGGATCAGATCATAGGTTTGGATACCTAACTGAACTACCACTGCTTACTGAATGACAGCACACCAGTGGGCTTGCTGCGTACAAGCCTCTAAAAATCAAGGCAGAGAGCATGAAGTAATATGTTGCACAAGACACTCAAGTGACCCTTTACTTGCAAAAGCCCAAGAACACGCACAGACAAGGCAGTTCCTGAGGCACCACACTGAGCTGTTTGAAACCAGTTGTGCATCCCAGCCCCGCTCTGGAGAAGCATAATTGCTATCAGACAGTGTAGGGTCATCTTAAGTTAATGGAAGTATGCTGATTTATGCTGGCTGAGAGCCTGACCCAAAATTCACAGAATTACAGGATGGCTGAGAGTGGAGGGGATCTCTGGAGAGTATCTTCTATCAAATTTGGATAGACCTTTTGATAGAGCAATATACAGACACTTCTCTTGCCAGTACTGTGTCCCCTAGCAAGAGAGCAGAAAGAACAGCTGATGCAGGGTATGTCAGCCATCCAGGACCACAGCTGAACAAGATGAAGAAGACAGGCTCCTTCCTATTTGGCAGTTCTATTTTATTCGTTTAATGCCACAGGTAGTCCTGAAGCTTTATAGATTTAACCAACTAAAGATTAATCCAACAGCTTAGTGTAACAGTCAAATTCTACATGTGAAAAGAATAATCATATCCCATGTGGATGAAGTAGGAGAGGAGGAGGGGAAAGGATAAACAAGCAAAAAGAAAAGAAGCTCGGGTAGCTTGCTGTTCCTTCAAGAGGGTTACAAAAAATTTGCACTGACGTATTATATCAACTTACATGTTACTTTTCTGTTCTTACTTTTATCACCTCATTATTATTTGTTCTTAATCCATTGTTACTTTTTCCACTGCAGCAGCAAAGCTCCTGATGAGAAAACAGCAATATTTTCTTACAGCTTTTGGAACTGGTGCAGATTTTTGTATTTAAAAATGTCTCCCTCCTCCAGCTGGCTGGCATGCAGATTCAAGGATTTGGTCTGGATCAACTACTAGTTTCCACTTGCGATAGCCACGTGAATCCTGGCAGAGCACTGACTCCAGCAGCCTGGCAAACCTTGACTAGCCAGTACTTCCCTCTGCCTTAGTGCTCACTGATCCACATTTTTAGCAAATACTGTGGCCTATAACTTCTGAATCATTTAAATTACGTACCAGGTAACATCTTGCTTCACATTGCTCCATCTTAACATTCTGCTCCTACATTTTTAAAAGTACACTTTAATGATTCTGAAGTACTAATTCAAAAACAAATTTTCAATGCAGAAATTAAAAACAATCCGAAAACAGATTATGTATCATTATCCCGCCTGGCAGAATGCAACAAACATCATAAACCTATCCCACTCACAACACCGTAATGCAGCTAAAAATGGTTTTAGCGCTCTTAAAAGAAAACTTCTATTCAAGAGATGACTTACCATAGTTGTGAGAAAAAGGTATCATTTACTGCAGCACAGCCCTGCCTAGAATGTTGGCTGAGGTTTCCATGGTTAACCTAAATCAAAATCAATTCCATATTTTTTGGCAGAAGGTCTATAAGCTAATTTTCATCTTTTCTTCTTCAACTATAATTAAAAACACAGGGAAAAGGCTTCATATGCCTCAAGTATGAAGGTACATTGCAGTAGACATTTTTGTTTTAAAATGGCTACAATGCTTACCTTAATCAAGTCAAAATTAAGTGGGAAAGTAGAATGTCATTATTGCCTTACTGTGATTATACAGTTAACAATAAATACACCCTATGCCTACAGGGGAATAAAACCCTGCATGCTAGGTTGCTTGTTCTAAAAGGAAGTGAACCTTAATGCAGATTTGATCTGCAGTCACCATACACTTCTGTCACAAGAATTACTAATCGGTAACTCAGAAACAACAGAAGAGGGCATGGGATCCTAAAAGGCTTTTTAGAGCAATATTCAAAAGGTATTACTAGTAAAGACGTGAAATGCATAATATCAAAGGGAAACATAATTGCATAAAATGAACAGTAGTTTGGCTTCTGTTCACATGCAAAATCTATTTTGTCTGTATAATGAGTGAGCGGATAGGTTCAATGCATGAGAAGTGTACAAGTGGTCCAGGTCTCTGTGGATGTGGAGACAGGACACAAGATGCTTCCAAAAGAGTCCTCTTAGCAGATTAAAACCATCCTGACTCCATAAAGGTCTGCTGATGACTTCCCAGCAAACAGCTCGCAAGTGCACAATCCCAGATTAAGGTCATTCTTCTTAGAAGCACTCAAAAGCATGACATCATATTACAGACAGCGTTAATAAAAGCTCAGACTTCACTGAATCATCATCTTACCCGCTTCTGTCTATCAAGTACATCCACTGTTTGCAACCCTTAACAGGTTCATTGTCTCTTACTCTAATATATACACACTTGAAGATTAATTGAAAGAGCAGCAAAATATAAATTTTTTCTGCACTTAACTTTTAGAATTAGTCCTGCAACTCAGTGACACTCGTTAACATACGACTGCTACAACTGCTACAGAGTGTGGTGAACAACTTCTCTTTGTGGCATTCTGTGTTGGCTAACTCATGTTTCATCTCTGGTGGATGAGGGATAAATCTTGGGTTTGGAGATGAATTTGGGGAGGTGAGGAAGAAAAGCACAGTGGGTTTTCCCAAGGGCTGTTCAAACCCCGTGGTCTCACCCTTTTTCCTACCCTTCTCATCCTTACAGACTGACACTCTTAAGCTACAAAGAGGCTTTGGGTTGAAGTAATAAGCACGTGCCACGTGTGATATTAGCCCAGCTTTGTGAATAGCACTAACTCCAAAGTCAGTTCTCTAACCGCTCATCAGTAGATCATTTGGGAAAGAAATGAGTAAAATAAGGTAGGGGATTTATTTTGCATTTTGAATTCTCCACTAGCAAATAAAATCCCTCACTTAAAGTAGAGGAGCTTGCTTTGAGTAATTTTAATATACACAAACAGAAGCAACCCTATTAAAAGTCTTAAAATGACATTTATTCAGTCAATATGAGAAGAAAGAATTCTATTACTTGGAAAGTGCTTTTCTCACTCTCACCTTTCAACCATTATTCACACGCAATCCAAGTCACATCTGAATAAATTCCACTGGCCTTCATTACATACCATCCAGCATTATTTATTTCATACAGAATTCTTAGTGTACAGGATAGTCAAACACTTTGTCGAGAGAGCTGATTGTGAATTAAAGAGGAGAGGCAGCTTCCAGCACGAAAATTCAAAAGGGGAAAATGATCCCCAGGTTAGATGTGGAAGGATCCAGAAACAGAAGACTGCTTATCTTCAGTAAGTGAAAAGGGATGGCTGGAAGAGGTGGAACAAAGTGGGAAGTGAGAAACAACAATGCTCAAAGATTGCAGCTGTGTGAGAAGACCATAGAACAAGCAGATAAAAGCATACAAGATGAAGCACGTTCATTTGAATTAGACTCATGGGCATTAAGCAAGCCAGAAATAGCAACAGTGCACAGGGGGGAAATTGTTCATTTTGTTAAAGAGGCCTAGCCACAAATGGTTCAGGGGACAGCCAAGCGATAAGGGCAAGATATGAACCCACACAGACAGCTATACCTAACCCTGATGAAGAAAAAAAAGGCAGAGAGAGAGACTGGCTACAGCAACCTGATCTATCTGAATTTTAGAGAGAAATGACAGCTGGATGTACAACCACAAGAAAGAGAGGTAAACCTATGACCATAAAAAGCTTGGAGAGAAAGAAAAATTTCACCAAATAAGAAGGGTGACAAAGCACCGACAGATATATTCAAATAACAAGGCTGACTAAAATTAAAAGGAGAACAAATACCTGAGTGTACCCTCAAAGGAATGGTCTCTAATTTCACGGAGGTGTTATTTGGGCACCAGCTACTGCTGTGAATAGAGGGTATAGTCTACTCTTATCAAATAAACAGGAGAAAAGCATGGGGAAGTTATAGGAAGAAACAGGGGTTCCTGCCTTGGGGTGGGAGAAGGGAAGGGGTGGGAAGTTCTTCCAAATATAGAGAAAATGGGGCAAAGACCCTTGCCACACACAACAACATCAGCCTAAGAAACTTGCACACCAGGATTCTTCCATTCAGATGTGAGTCATAGGCAGAATGGAGAGCGACTGGTACAAGTGGTTATTAAATAAGATACAGGTAGTCACAAGATGAACCTCATGTACCAAAAGAAGCAAGCAAAGGAGACAAGCAGTCTGCAAACATACCGTCTGGTTGCAGAGAGGATCAGAGGTGCAGAGGAGACAGACAGCTGATCAGAGATGAAATTTTCCCTGAGGGCATGAACAACCCTCCTGAATACATGTGAGTTTATTTGAGCATACAAAGGGGCCAGGAGGAAGCAGGGAATGGATGGCACTGAGGCAGCGTGCAGTCACAGTGACAGTATTTCCTTGTAAAATGCTAAAGAACTGCTGGAAATTTTTACTATCCCTCTGGCCATTCCTCCTTCATTATTTGTTCTAACCAGTACTTGAGAAAGAGCTTTTTAATATATGTGTGTAACCAACAGCATATACATAAGTCCTTGCTAACTCCAACTTCATTCTTTGCTGTGTATTATTTTCAGAGTGGTAAGTACGGCAAAGTAACATGCATTAGCTGCAGGAGGCATGTCCCTGTCCCAAGGAGCCTGCTCCTGCCCTACAATGTCTAAAAGCACAAAACAGACCATGGGTGGGAGAAAGCAAATAATACTGCCCCCATGTTACAGACTGAAAACCAAGGAAGAGAGCCAGCAAGTGATTTTCCCAGGATTTTACAGGAGGTTAGTGGTGAAACTGGATACTGAAACCCTCTTTCTTCAGCGTCCATCTGGTATCTCAGTCACAAGGGCAATGCATCTCTTTTAAGGACATTCTCTTTTATCCTCTGGTAACAAGAGTCTTTTGGACGATGAATGTATATATTGAGTTTATATAGCTCTAAGTTTTATTGAACCATGTTGTACTTTGTCCTTCTCTATTTCCAGCTCCCTTGCAGTCATTTCGGTCTGAGCTCAAATTAGCAGTACTACCAACTTCATCCACCAACCTTTTTATCTACTTACAGTTCTGTTGGTGAAGTTATTGAAGTCTGTCATTAAGATCTGCTTGATCATCTCTGGTGTGGAGATCACCACAAACATCTGGCGACCAATGTAATACCTACAAAGAAAGAAAGTAGTCATTTCAGCAGATAATGACCACCAGAGAACTGTCTCCTTTCCTATGATACCTCTTTTGGCTTGAAAATACTTGCCATGAACAAATATCACAGAAAATATATTCCCTCAGGTAAAGCAGTATCTTTCCGCATCCCTCTCAACTGTTAAATTAAGATGCACGGTCCTGGAATTTAAAGGAAACCTCTTAAAACCTTTTACTGATTAATCAATACTCAGCCAACATTTTAACGCAAAGGTTTACACATTCTATGCTTGCTGTGAATTCTGTACAAGGTGACGTAGTATTACCAAACCAAGCTACAGCGGGGCAGAACATTAGAAACCAATGCCTCAAACAATAATGAAAGACCAACAAAATAGATTACCATGAAGATAACTGTCTAACAGATACCACCTGAACCTTACATAACACCAAAGGAAAAAAAGAAAAAAAAAGGGAAAAAAAGGTTCATCAAGTATGATGGAATTAATAAAACTTTAGAAGGCGGCTGGGTGACAGAGGTCTCTCACTCTCTCCTTGTACACCGTCTATCTCCTTGCTCCCAGTTTAACCTGATCCTGTGTAACTAGGGTCTGTTCTTGGGGGACTTCATACCACTGTGGATGCCACAGAGGTACTGGGATCCACCGCAACCCCACAACTCCTAGAGGTGCAGAGCTCCCTTCTGCCGTAGCATTCCCCCACAAGGCCCACGGGTGCTCTGTGCCTGGCTGCTCTGCCAGAAGTACCACCAGCAAGCAGAGGTGGCCTGCAGTCCCTACCTTTGCTGATCGCAGGCGGCGCTGCCTTTGCTCTGCCGGGAAAGAGGAAGACGAGGCTGAAGGCCAGCACAGGAGGGCCAGGCAGCTCAGCGCAGAACGCAAGAGCAATATCACAGATGCTGCAATACCACTGTGATATCGATGCCTAATCATTTTAGTATGATATAGCTTAGGATCAATATATTGCTTATCACCTGTCTACACTGCAGCAACAGAACAGGCAAGCAAACCCTGGGCTGAATTAAATTTAGTAACTGGAGGTTCCCATGGCAATGAAGCAGCAGCAGGACTGATTTCACCGAGGGCAAACAAGTCAGACAAATATCTTTATTCCAAAGCAGGGTTTCACAGTCCACCTTGACCTCCCATACCACCAAAACTTGTAACAAACAAATGGCAGAGAAGAACAAGAAAATAATTTTCTTCAGGAAGGAAGAGATCTTTTCTTCTCTGGTGGGTTTCCAGAGGGAACAGGCCCCAAGCCACAGGCTCCACTTGAGCCTTAAGTACAGGTGGTATGTTCTATTAAAAGAAACGTTTTTCACCTCTCCCAATTTGCTAAACCACAGCAATAGCTGTCAGTTAATGGTCAAAGTTTTCTTCAGAATCCTAATAGGTGCGTAAGAAAGATCTAAGGCCTCATTTCAAAGAGTGTTTTTGATCCCAGTCTTTGGCAAAAGAGGATAATGCCCTATGTGCCCCTTCTGCATATACTTTATACAATTTCTCTGGCATCAGAGAGGCAACGCAAGCTCCCGAGGTGAAGACCTATGCCACTCCAAACCTACTCGGGATGATCAGCCATGGATACTGACCGCTCACGCTCACACCCGGCTTTTCTCTTCCCCTCTCCAAGTTTATTTAGTTCCTGGTCTCATTTAATGGTTAGTGACTGATGGTCCTCCAGCACACAGCTTTTTACAGGGACCAAATCCCTAACACCAGATTCCAAATCTGAATCAGAAGCTGATTATGTCTACTCAGATAACTCCGATCACCAACAGGCTCCACATGATCATCATGCAAAACACATGTTTGTGTGCGTGTCTGTGAGACACTTTCCGTTTATTTCAAACTTGGGAAGTTGTAGAGCTCCAGCTCCAGTCCACTGGAATAACAGGATGGTATTCACAGTCAGAGTCTTTATGTCACAGTGAACTTTGTGCTTGAAAGCAGGACTAAAATTTGGGACAGGAGCATCTCCTACTCAAGCTGCTTTTATGAGAAAGTGACTCACAAGCCAAGCTTATGCAAACAAATCTATTCATCATCCTCCAACTCAGACCAGTCACCCGAACTCTCAGTTCTGCTTCCACAGCTAAGCTCTTTCTTTTTTATTTAATCTTCTCTAACTTTCTATTGATAGGCACCTGTTTTTTCCTTTCCTTATCCAGTCATAAATAAGAAAAGGAGAAGAAGGGGAAAAAAAATCCCCTAAAATTAAGAAATTGAAAATACTGAAAAAAAATCTTAAATTGCTTTTTAAGCAAACTTCTGCCTGCTTTTAAGGAATGACTGCTGTAAAGCACACACAGACTATCAGTTTTTATTGTATATTCCAAAAAAAAAAATCTCTCTTCCTCACTTTTTTCCATTCTCCTACTTTCTATATATAATCTTTCTAACCTTTTCTAGGAGACAAAGAGAAGAAGGTGTTTATGGACATGCTTTGTAAGTCAAAATCCACAGGCTAGGAGCACAACTTCCATGAACTTCCCTTAAAGTTAAGGAAAAAGGACAAGTAGAGCTAAGTATGAAACAAGATCGTCTGAGCTATTTTATTTAGCAAACATAGGTCCAGAATCCACAAAGCCACCAGAAAGATGCTTAACTGAGTTTTAATATACTTAAAATCCTTTGCAGGATCAAGGCCTCGGTCACAAACCAAGAGGATATCTTCTAACTAGGCTTTATTTTTTTTACTTCTTCCAAAATAGGAAGTAAAAGATAAAATTCTCCTGAACAATAATCTATTCTTCCCAAGTAAATAACATATTCACCTCTGCCATGTAACTTCATTTGGTTCTGTATTACTACATGAGGATATCGCCAGTCTCACATAGATTTATTATTGAACAAAACCCGATATTCTTGTCAGATTTTAATAAATAAGAGTTTGAGAAAAACAAAAGCCTCCCGGCAAGTGCATTACAAATGGATTCATGAATAATTTAGGGCAGCACTTTTTATTAACTTTCTGAAGGTTAATCTTTTCAGAGGGCTTGTCCGCACACAAAAGTCCTACCTTTAACTACAGTGATACAGTACCATTACACTGCTTGACCCAGCCCTTTGTAATATTTTCACATAGGGCATTCAGGGTGCAATGCAAATGCTCAAGACCACCTAGCTCACTGCTGCAGAGAAAAAGAACATGTGAATGTAGTATGGCGTCCTCAGAACGATGCAGCTCTGTCCACATGGGAACCTGTTGTAATGCTGCCATACCGGTAAAAATAAATTTCATGACCCACAAATGAGTGTAATTTTACTGTGTAGGTGAGGCCTCAGTTATTTAAGTTATGCTGTTGGGACTTCAGTTTAAACTGCTGCCCTCCAAAATAGAGAAAACAAAAATCCACATTTTCAGACCAGCAGCTTTAGCCCCATTGGAAGGTGGGATAGGAAAGACCTGGTACCAGTACATCAACAGCATGAGGACAGCACTACCTTCCTCTAGCAGATGAATGGGCGAACGACGAGCCATCGCCTCAGTGGGCTGCTGGTGCAGGAGCAGGTAGCCCTGTGCTGCACAGTCCCCAGGAGGGCCAGGCAAAAGTTTTTCAGAAGTGTTCAAGAGATGGCATAAATCTGCTCCCAGAAGTTGCAGAAAAGGCAGGCTGCCCTCCAGACTGTTTACCAAAGGGCTCACAGGCAGGTGGGTGGTTACGTTACAGCATATTCAGCAAAGGAAGTTGATCTGCATCCAGAGTGTTTTAATAACTGAAGAGGCTACAAACACCAACACACTCAACTGCAGCAGTTTGGTTAGGAAGAGCAGACAAGCACCACTTTTATGACAACTAATGACAAGGACTTCTGCCTTCTGTTCAGGTTTCACCCAAGATTACAGAATCATAGAATCTTAAGGTTGGAAGAGACCTCCAAGATCATCAAGTCCAACCGTCAACCCAACACCACCACGCCTACTAAACCATGTCCTGAAGTGCCACGTCTACGCATTTTTTTAACACCTCAAGGGATGATGACTCCATCACTTCCTTGGGCAGCCTGTTCCAGGGCCTGACCACTCTTTCAGTGAAGAAATTTTTCCTAATATCCAACCTAAACCTCCCCTGCCACAACTTGAGGCCTTTTCCTCTCATCCTGTCGCTAGTTACTTGGGAGAAGAGACCAACATCTGCCTCCCTACATCCTCCTTTCAGGTAGTTGTAGAGAGCAATGAGGTCTCCCCTCAGCCTCCTCTTCTCCAGACTGAACAATCCCAGTTCCCTCAGCCACTCCTCACAAGACTTGTTCTCCAGACCTTTCACCAGCTTTGTTGCCCTTCTCTGAACACGCTCCAGCAACTCACCGTCCTTCTTGTACTGAGGGGCCCAAAACTGAACAGAGTATTCAAGATGCGGCCTCACCAGTGCCAAATACAGGGGCACGATTACTTCCTTACTCCTTCCGGCCACTCTGTTCCTGATGCATGCATCAAGGACTGGCCAGCCCCTCCTTCAAGTCCCAAGCACACCATCTTCCTTTCCAGTATTGGCTAAGGAACCCCTGGGAATGCAGATTTCTGTTCTCAGGCAACGTAGCAGATCAACCAGAATGCTGTTGGCCTTCTTGGCGACCTGGGTACACTGCTGGCTCATGTTCAGCCGGCTGCCTACCAGTACCCCAGGTCCTTTTCTGCCAGGCAGCTTTCCAGCCACTCTTCTCCAAGCCTGTAGCATTGCACCGAAGTGCAGGACCTGGCACTTGGCCTTGTTGAACCTCATACAATTCACCTCCGCCCGTTGGTCCAGCCTGTATGTTCCAGTCCTCTTTGCAATTAGTAATTTAGTAAACCTGTCTTTTCTTTTATTCACAAGAATAAGTGACAATCCAGCAATGATTTGGGCTGTTGGCACGTGCACCACCATTGCTTTTTGCAGAGATGTGGCCTGGGTGTCTCAACCCACACCTAGTGCCTGCTGTGGCCACGGACACAGAAGTTGCCCCATGGAAGTAAGAGATGCCTGCCAAGTCCAAATATGAGCTGAAGGAGGAGCAGTGAGACAAGGACTGGCCAGCCCCTCCTTCAAGTCCCAAGCACACCATCTTCCTTTCCAGTATTGGCTAAGGAACCCCTGGGAATGCAGATTTCTGTTCTCAGGCAACGTAGCAGATCAATCAGTTACTTTTAATTTGAAGGACCAATTTAGCATCGTCCTTTCTGTGCCCCCAAGATTGTTCTCGCCACACTGCTTGGTCATCTGCTGCCGACATGATCCCCCATGTCTTGAGCCACAGACGTGCTCTCTGAGCAAAGCTCACCGCAATGTCGCCCTGCCACGCAGGAAAAGATGGAGTGCACGCACAGTACATCATGGCAAAGGGCCATATGTTTTTGTGTAACACCTGCAGCCCTTTCACCTTGTTTGTAGTGCTGCTGTCAATTCACAGAAGACTTTGATCTCCCTATCTATTATCAGTCCCATGTATTACAAACACATCACATTAATCATAAAACACATATACACTGTTAGGTAATAAACAAGGCTTTGTTTTCTATTCTGCAGTCTGGTAAAGCACATAAAGATCATCTGGAAAGCTAAATGAAAATAGAAAATTTTATTATCTCTATCTTCCTCAGGGAAGAGCAAAAAACAAAAAAAAAAGGAAGGGGGGAGGAGGAGAGAGATGTAAAGACACAGAGATACAGAGGAAAAGGATCATTTTCTTAGGAGATATTTCTTTTAAAAAAAAGTTCCTTGATGGCTCTGCCTCTGTTGTTTAGAGACACCCATTCACTGCAGGCAGAGAAATGCAAGAACGAATAGCGCACTGCTTGTTCAAAATAGGAGTGAAGCCTGGCGTTACTGGCATAATTATTTGAGGGGCTGGCAAATGGATTTGTCATGAGCACTGTCCCCTTCCAGCTCTTGCAGGCAATTCAGACTCTAGGACTAAGCGATAGGTAACAAAGAGCTGCAAGGCCCAAATGCAATGTTCACAGAAAGGGTTACTTTGAGCTGTGAGGAAAGGAAAGGAGGGGACAAAAAAATTGTCAGGTAGCCTGAGTCCCATTAGTATTTGTGTTATATTAGCAGCTAGAGACCACTAACACTCCCGGTTTCTAATTTGGCAGGAGTTATAAATAAGTAGAAGGTTTATTCTAGACCTGCGGAGCCTACAATTTAAATAACCTGGCGTGACAAACAGTGAGAAAAACAAACATCCTCCTCCATTTTCCATCTGAGGGACTGGGGGACAGGCAGGTATGGAGGAGCCAGGAATTGCCAGCAATCACTTATTTTATTTTTTTTTCTGTTGACACCTTGTGAGAACAGAGCTCCTCAGCTGCTATGTACACCTGGAAATCCCCCGCCAGCTTTCTTCAGGCAGGGGGAAGTCTGCTGGAAAGTTGGGAACTAACTCCCGTGCCACTTCTCCTGCGTCCTGGGCTGTGACTCTAGCTGCAGACTATTTTTAAAAAGCACTGACAAGCTGAGTATCTCTGGATTAGAGAACTGAAGAACATTACCACTTAAGAAAAAAAAAAAAAACAAAAAAAAACACAACACTCAAAATCACAACAGCTTAGAAACAGGTGAACTTATTGCACGTGAAGATGAAGCCCCGGTAGCGCTGAGCAGTCTCAGGCTCAGAGAAAAGTTTGGAAGCGCAGCTCTGCCAACACACACATGCCTCAGCCGGAAACTAATCCAACCCATTGTGTACATTCATGAAAAAGAAGACATGGCCACAGTGATTTCTATTTAAGAATAAATTGTTCCTCATTTCCTTTTTCGATGAACCACAGTTCTTTTCATGTTGTGAAAGCTTTTAAAATAAGCACATAGAACTATTAATTTAATTCCTGACTGTATTAAAAATATCATGTAACAAGATGCCCAGACACTCGCGCACGCTTTTCTGCGCTGCTCTGTATTGCTACGCATCCACCTCTTTGTCCACGTACCCAGGATTAAAAATGCTATCTTCTACATACCAAGAACCCCTGCGCTATCTCCAGCTTGCACCTTGCCAAAAGACCTCTGCTTTCTGCCGCGCTTAAGGAAGTATCAAAAAACGAAAAAAATTCTGGGATTATTTATATTCTCCCCACCGCTAAAAGCACAGCTATTTTTAAAGGAGCTCCTTCCTTGTCAGGTGCAGTAAGAGACTCGTGGTAGGAAAGTAATATATTTAGGGTTGACAAGAAGAAGAAGGAGGGCTGGTTGGGGCCCTTAGAAGGTACAGAGCTAGCAGAGCCTTTCAAATGCCTTACACCAGGGTGTAAACGAGATGCATTTCTGGGCATCTCTAACCCCGGCTGGGGTTTAGTGACTTGAGGGTGTCACACACATTTAGTAACCCCTTCCCCCAAGTGAGCAGTGCAGGAGATGCAGACTCTGCATGGCTGTGTTAATTCATTCATGAAATGAAGTAGATGACATTTACCCAGATATAGGAATGACAGAGATTAAATTAAGCTCACAAAGTGCCATGAAGAGGAAAAGAAAAACAACAAAAAACCCCACCCCTCTGAATTGTACAAGCATATTTGGCAATCTGTGTCGATTTGGTTTTCTAGGGAAATCTGAGTCCAGATCCAAGTGTAAGTACAAAAACTCATGCCAGCATTCAGAGTTTGGGAAGAGAAGTAGCAAAGGGGATGGACAGGGACAATGGAATAATTTCTTTCCTTGCTCCAGGTGGGCTGCAGGAGAAGCTACAAGGTCCAGAGCTGTGCTCCTCCACAGCTGGGGAGCTGCTGCTTTTTTATTTTTATCCTTGCCAACTGAGCTAAGATGATTGCCACCATCACCGCTCCGTGTGCTTGCATCATACCACTACCGCTGATTAGCTACATCAGTATTCCACTTCATTAATGCGAAATGAAAGCTGTAAATAGGGTACAGCTTTTATAGGATGCTACCAGAAATGAAAAGCACTGGGATGTTAATAAGAAACCAGTCGCTCCTCCTGCCTGGGTGACGCTGAAAGCCCTCACAGCTTTCCACCTTGGCAAGAGCACCAGAAGAAGGTTTCTAAATCCTTTCCCATGGTGTTTCCCACCAAGCTTGGACTGTAGTCATCTGTGTTTTGTTAACTCGTGTTTAGACTGTGACATTTTCACCAAAGCTTGTTTTGTCTGCGCTCGTTAAAGCACGGTATGCCTGACTGACCTCATGTGATGGCACAGCAAACGTTTCCTGTGGGTTTCAGCATATTTCCGCGCCCGGCCTTTCTGCGGGTTTACGAGATGCGGTGGGAGAGCAGTCTCATCCCATGCTCTTTGCACCTAATTCACTACTAAAGCACTCCTTTGCCATATTCTGAAAGAAAAAACTATCAGGTTACTATTTCCAGAACACTGGATTACTATTCCTAGGGAAGGCTGCATCTGGGAGACAGCAAACTTTCTGCGTCTCCAAACTTCACTTGCTACCATGTACACACTGTTCATTTGTATGGAGTTGCATGAGTCTATTATTTATATTCAACAGTGCTACCTATTTTTATCAGTGCAGTGAAATAAAAAAAAAAAAAGCTACAAGATGGCTGAGGAGGATAAGCAAACAATGTTACTCAGGCTAAGCAAGGGCAGTCTTTTCTCCATCTTTTTTTTTTTCCTCATAAGGGAGGGAGAGGGATTTGCTCAACGCTTATCCTGATTTCTAGTCAGGAGCTCTAAGCAGCTTCTCTTGACAGACAGGTAAGCAATTTCTGGGAAACAACAGGCAGTATTACCCTGGCAGGGCTACAGCCATTTTGCACAAGATAAATGGAGACAGAGCAGCGCACTTGAAGAAGATGAGGGATGTAGCTGTGATGCTACATCGAATAACATGGCTGAGAGAACACACAGAAGAGGGGTAGGCAGCACAGGGCTGCTTTCTAGCAAAGCAGGGGGGACCCATCCAAACGAGAGGCAGTGAAGTCTGGGAGGATCCTCAGCGTCCCAGAAAGCAGGAGAGCACACACGTGTCGTGGCGCAGGCTCCAAGGAAAATTTGGGGACAGGGGACAAAAAGAGCAGAGCATATGTGCAGCCATACGGAGAAAATGAAACAGGAAGGAGGTCAAAGGATGTAAATATAATTTGTGATACTACGACATCACAAGATACCAGCAAGCTATAAAACAGATTGACTATAATAAAACCACAAGTGTAATAAAGTTGCTAGTTACACACCTATCACTAAACTTCATATAAGCAAACACATTTCAAAATGACTAAAATAAAACCTGTGTGATCTGACTTCTGCCTCTCATAAAGCGTTTCTGACCATGATAAAATTGAAGTTTGTATGATTTTTCCTCCCTGAGACCTGACATCAGGGCACAAAGAAAAGCCATCCTGCCATTTCTGCAACCTTCATCTTATATATACTTTACTTATTGTGGCCAGGGCTGAAGTGTAAGTAGCATTTTCCACATATCCAGTTTTGGTTAGCCATTTTAGCCCTGAAGGAAATGAAAGGCTTTCAGAACACACCAAGTATCTATCTGCTGAAGAGTCATGTCCTCATACATATCTTCAAAAGAGACATTCAAAATCAGTAGGCTGTTTCTGTTTGTTTTAATTCTGCACTTTATCTTTGATTTCTTCATAGGCAAGACAGCTCATCTGCCTCCTGTAAATATGATCAGCAGTAGTGAACAATACAATATTTTATTTTTGCATGTGTTTGAAATAAACATATACATAATTTTCTTTGTCTACTCCTTTTTACTGGCATTTTGATCTTAAATGAATGGGAGAGTTACAATATATTGCACACCATCCCTTTTTATTTCTTTCCTCTGTTTATGTTAATGCAGATGCATGCATTTCTGAAATAATACTGTCTTAATATTAGAATATTTTTATTCATCAATAATGGATAGGACTCAATATACTGATTTTTTGCATCATAAACATAACATGATGAAATGAGTAAGCCAAACTGAGTTTGGCGTAACTATATACGCATACACCGCTTTGTTGAAAAGAAACAAGACACTGACTTGGTCATGGCTACCAGCCTGAGGATATCTGAAGTTTAAGCAAACAAAAGCAGGGTTTCCTAAGTGGGAAGCAATGAACAACCCATTCATTTGGCTTGTGTGCAATAAAGACACAGATCCCAGTCAACACTTGAGACCCTTACTCAGGCAAGTAAAGGTTTGCCAGACTGGCCGGGGGCGGGGGGGACAGTCATGGGGACTTGCTTTTCTTTCCTGATCTGCCTTAAAAAAATATATGTTGAAACAAAGAAAAAAAAGGATAGTAACTACCTGCTGAGCTCCTGAGAATGTACTTTTTTTATGCTACAGCATACAAAATGCAGACAGCAAATATTCATTTTTTAAAATGCTTGCATACCTATGGTAGTGTGTACTTTTCCCTACGCATCATTCTTAAGATCTACACACACACGCACAAACTCAAAATCATTTAATTTTGTTAATGCATTATTAAATGTGCACTAAGCCCAATAAAAGTCATTTCCCGATGCTTTATGCATTTATCATGAAACCACTAGCAGAATTCTTTACAATAAAAATGCTAGCCGTACACACAACCAAACTAAATTATCTTGGGGAATGGCTAATATCTGACCATGTGGAAACGTTAGAAAGCAGGGCTTTGTTATAGGACTAGAAGGAAGAAATAGGTGTATTTTCTTACAGAAAAATTGCAATGATAAAAATATTTTTAATAGTAAAAAAAGCTGCAGCTCCAGGAAATTTTCCTGAATCAATTCAATCTGTGTCGTGCCAGACTTTAAAAACCCATTAAAAATAACCATGATAAATTTCCTAATCTCTTTCAGTGCACCACACAGAAGACAAAGGAAACTGCAATTCAACAGAGATAGAAAAGAGAGAAAAGAATGGAGAAACCTGATCGCTTGTGCATCAGTGGTAACATCCTCACTAACAACAAGGGGCAAATCTGCGCCACAAAGGACGAGGGACAGAGGAGCAGGAGTGATGTGTACAACTGACAATGGCACTCCAAAGTAATGACTTCCAGGAAAATCTGCTGTTACAGACAGACAACACGCTGCTGAGAAGTAGTTGAGTCACGACTTTCATAACATGGCAAATTATTTCAGCCTAAAAATGGACATCGTGAAAAACACAATGTCTGCAGCTCTGGTAAAGCAGCTATGGGGACAACATCCTACAAACAGCTAATATCCTCACCTGGTTTAAATTATTAAACCTCGCTGAAATCCATGCACATTCAGGGATTTTTCCCAATATTTAACGTGCAGTCATAAGACAGATCACGTTTCAAACAGTAATATTAGTAAGAGCACTACCTAGTTGACCTATTTTCCATTTACCACCTTGTATGTATTATCCGTTCTAACAAATACGCTTTTTTTTGATGCTCCCTTTTTTTTTTGAGGGGGAAAAGGGAGCAGTTGTATAACAAATGGCATGTATGTCACCATATTCTGAAACAACCCAAATCCCTGAGGACGGAGGAGCACGTTTAGCCCTCTCCTTTTCCACAGATGTACCCTTTCACCATGGAGCAGCAGGTCATCTTCGCCCACCTCCTTCTTCTGATGGCCAGCCAGGGTGCAGTGCATCACCCTCATGCTGGGACCCAGTTCTCATGTGCACATTGCAGACATTTAAGCTCTCTTCACAGCTGCACCAAACAGCTGTCCCTGGCCCGCATCTGCCTGCCCAGGGACATAGACAAGATGTAGGCTCAAGAACATCTCTCTGTCTCGGTCATAGCTGCTTGGCTAAAGACCTCAGAAGTGAGGCAGGTCCACGGGAGTCCTAAGTCATCTGAGTAAATGTTATTGTCCAACACTGCTTTGCAGTCATACTTAGAATTTCTGAGGAGGCAGTTTCTGAACAAATAATTGCATTTTTAATTGCTCAAAGTCTACCTAGGAAAAAGGGAAAACAAGTAGATTTGAAAGCAGACCATTGTAAACACTTCATATTCCTTCTAAACATACAGGTCTTGGGGAAGATCAAGCAACGTGATCCTCATGCAATGACAGAGGTACAGCAGAGATACAACCCACTGAATCTATTCATAACCCCTATAAACAAAGCAAAAAAAAAATGCAAGCACAACTGTAGGATGAACCATCACTGAAGTAAATATATTGATCTATCAAAAATGATTGAAGACTGACAATAAAAGGGTTATAAATGCTTAGAAGAAAGAGAAAGGAAAAACACAAAACCAACCCACTGAAAAACTCCCACCTGCATTCACAGGGAAAAATGGACTGGAACAATAAAACACAATGGCAGTGCCTGTACATCTTTGATAGCTGCCCCTCCCAAAAGCTGGAACAATCTTGCTCTAAACCAAGCACATGAAAATGTAAATGCATGAGCAATCGTCTGGGGGATTCGGACGCTTTGTGTCCTGTAGGCAAAGAAGGAAGAGGAAAAAAGGTAGGAAAGCAAGAGAAGGCACCACTTTTAATATTTGCAATTATTGATCATGCTCTCTTCACTTGTAGCTGTTTTAATCCAGCAGAGACCTCACCAGTTAAATATGCAACGCTGCCAGCAACACCCACTTGTCCTCTGACCTCAGCGCAATCCGCTGCTTCAACTCCTGCGGTGGGCAGGGATGGCCTGCGGATTTTGGGGGTGTCAGCCGGAGTGCATCATGTAAACAGCGTTGTATCAAATAGGTATCAGGGGCTACTTGAGGGCTTACAAACTATGTTTAAATATTTTGCTTAGAAAATGAATGTGAGGAAAATTACAGTAGTTTCATAAAGTCAATTCTTTATGAAACTATTCTGTTCTTCATCATTCATGAAAATCCAGTTGTGTTCGGTTATTGGGCAAAAGCAAATAAAATGTCACTGATGCAAAGGAAAAGTTGGGTCTCTGGTAGGAAAAAGTTTAGGTACTTCAAGTATTAATCTTCCCATTTTGCAATACAGTTCTCTACCTGGATGAGGGTCCGAGCAACCTGATCTAGTTGGGGATGTCCCTGCTCCTTGCAGGGGGGTTGGACTAGATGACCTTTGAAGGTCCCTTCCAACTCTAACCATTCTATGATTCTATGATTCTATCTTAAAATCAGAATTTAAATTATTTTAATAGAAAATAATTTAACAGCTGATGCCTTTCCATATGACATGATGTTACCAGCTGACCTATTTTAACATATGCCTCTGTGCTGCACTTGTAGACCTACTTTCTCTTTCTCCTGCCCCATGCCTGGCTTGTTTCCTACTGGGCCAAATGGACAGTGGACATATAAAATCTTTTGGCGGCTTTGATAACATTTTACTTTGGCCCTTCACACAGAGTATTTCATAAGATGTTCCATGAGATAAAAGGTCCCAGAGAACCAAGATCCTCTCATAATGTCACTTTGAAAGACTCTGCAGCAATTCCCAGTGTCCTTGCCAAGATCCTTTTTCAATAAAATAGATTTCAACATTGACAGAAAAGCTTGGATTATTGCTGAGTGATAAAATGTCTACTGCTAGCCCTTACAGAGTCAGAACATTGCTCCCAGCTCACTCCTTTTTCTGTAAACTACTTTAAGACGTCTGGATAAGTCTTAAAATCTGCTATACAAAACCTAATTTTATTCAATAGGTACTATCATCCAAAAATCGAAGTTACATAACATGAGCGAGACCTAAAAACACTGGGTCAAGATTCTCAAATAGTCACGGCTCTATGCTTTTAATGGAGCTACACTGAAGTAAACAACAGCTTGAAGGTCCAGGCCACTATTTTCAGGCTTATTTACATGGGGGGGAGAGGAGATTCTGGGACAAGACGTGGTTTGAATCTTAATAAAGTTAGACTAGAAAAAACTCCTATAAAAATATTGCTGGGAGAGATGGTCAGGTTTTTCCCCTGATGTAGCTTGTGTCATTCCAGAACTGCTGTGTCTGTGCATGGAGGTTTTTTGACATTACTGTAGCTGTTTAATTATACCAGTATATTTTTATCAGTAGGACTACAATAAATCCTCCTTCAAGACAAGCCTTCAGGTTTAGCCACCAAATTTAATGGAAGGAAAGAAAGATTCACAATCCCCAGGGTAATGGTGGCTCAGCTCATTCCACACTCCCCAAGCTAGGAAAAAAAATAAGGAGAATAACAGCTGAAAACAACTTATTCCTCTGCAGCAGGGTATACTTTTGCCTATTGCCTGATGAAACCATACCCGGTTCACCAGCAGAAGGTCTGACATAAAGCAGACTCTCCAGGGTAAGAAGAGAGGTAGTCGAACAGAGAAAAAAAAAACGGTAATTTGAAGATGGTGCCAAACCAACAAAGAAAAAGGAGATATTTTGTTCCCCTTACTACTAATAAAACATAGTAGAATAAAATTGGTCCCCAGACTAATAAGGTAGAGGAAAAACTAAAACCTATATATGACAAAACAATAAAAAAAGTAATGAAGAGATTTATGGAAGTACATAAAAACCTTGGAATGACGTAAAAATTGTCAGGTCATGTTACTGTTTTCAGATCAACATGGATAAGAAAAACAGGAAGGAATAAAAATTAGAGCATGAAGGAAAGATAGTATAGGGCTGAAGGGGATGGAAAGATGCAAGAGAAAGAAAACAACGACAGAGCTAATATTTAAGAGAGAAAAAAATAACAGCAAGAAGCATAAATACAAAGGTCACAAGACAAGGTTGTCAAAGTAAAAAGAATAAAACAGAACAAACCCCAGAGACAACAAAGTAGTGGCACCATAAAAAGGAGAACAGGCAGCAATGGAAGGGGAAGTGTCTCCATACGTATCAGGCAAAGCAGTAAACACGACTGTCTCTAAGAAACTAAATAAGGGATATCCTTAATCCATTCCTGTGCAACGCTTAGGTGTCCTAAGGGGCAGAGGCCCCACAAGGTCTTGTTTAAGGGCTCCCCAGCACGGGGAGAGAGGATCTACCCGGGATCTTTGTCTTCCTCCTGGAGCTCCTAACAAGGTGGGCATAAGGAGGGGACGGAGCCACGGATCCTCCAGCCAGCACTGAGGCTCTCAGAGAACGGGGACACGCAACAGGCTGCTGATTTGCGGTTTCTTCTCTGCATCCTTCTTCTCCAGCCCGCAGCAGGGGTTATGTGGCGAAGGGAAAACCCTTTTGCTTGACGCTTCTCATGGCACAGGAGAAGGCAGTCACAATCTACTTTTGGATTTCTTCGGTGTGCCATAAAGAAAGGTAAACTGGCAGTAGGGGGTCACCTGGAGAGGCAGCGATGGGACTCTGCTGTGAAGAGCTGGGCGACCAAGGAGGGCAGGAGGAGCTCCTGAGTTACAGCATTAGTTTAAAGTTGATCTGCTTCAAAAGCTGCCACGAAAGGGAAGGGGGGTGGACAACGGACATTGTGAGATGACGCATTTTCCTCCCTCTGCATAGAGCCAGGGGAAATGATTCAGGAACTTCATTTAAAAATTGCCGTGCATGGCACTCAGAGCACCACTTCATAATCAGATACATAGCTGGTGAAGTCAGAGACCATTAATAGCTCCTGGACATTACGTGTTGTATGTATCCGCTTCAGGTTTGCATCAATACTTCTGGGTGCTGCAGGAAATTCTAATGAAAGCATTCAATATGCACAGCAAATCTTTCAAATAGGATTTGTATGTTAAAATAATGTCCAGATTTTTCAGCCTTTTAAAAGCCCTCAGCCTGCTTCTTCCCAAATGGTGGAAAGGAGAGAAAAATTACAAGGTGGACTTCACAGCCTGTTAGGAAGATTAACAAATGCAGGCTCTGGTAGATGGTGAAGAGAATAGATCAAGGTGAAATTAAGTCTAGGAAACTAGTTTTTCTAACTGTGGGGTTCACTCAGAGTGTTCCTTCCTCCTGCCTCAAACTAGGATGACACAGTCTGGTACGCAGGTGCTGATCATTCACAACGTTACATGGTAAGAAGAGGCAATCTGTTTAGCTCTCCCATCCCAAGTCCCTCAAAATGATGATTTTAAGCATTAATTATCTAAGAAGCAGACAGTTCAGGTCAAAGACTACCCATGCTGTACATCTAGTGTGAAACGTTTCAGGTAGTACGTTTTCAAAAGAAACTTCAGTTTTCAAATAATCTTAACCTGGAGCTCACAGGGACTATGCCTTAACAGCCAAGTGCTGCACTACCAATGTTCAAGGAAACAGGGAAACTAAGAAACACCTCCCCAGGAGCAAACGGAGGTGAAACCACCTCTCAGCCAAAGCTGCTCCCTGCACTTGCAGAAGCAGGCCAAAATTTAAACCAGGTTTCTGAAATCCCAAGGTACAGTACAAGGGCCTGCTCTGCTGCTTCCCTTGTCAATCTTGAGAGCTGACACAGTTCTGACCAATCTCACAGAGCCTTTCTGCATCCAGCCAACGCTGTCCCAGTGGAGCCGTACTGACCAGGGGATTTCCCTCCTTGCAAACACTTAATTCAAACTGCCCTGGGTGCAGAAACGAGCATCAGGAACACGGTGCAGGTGACAGGCACTGTCCTTTGCGAACGTGCCAAGTGCACATAAAATGTCTGTCTCGTTTGGTTGGATTTCACGCTCTCTTTCCAGAGGTGTAAGAGATTACATCAGGTCTTTGACTTAGGTTGGCTTGAACAGCTGCAGTAGTGTCATGGAGCAGTCATGGATGGAGGAAAGAAACTTGGAAAAAGCGCAGCAGGGAGCACATGCCTGCACCTCAGCCACCCCAGGGCAATGTCTGGAGTCTCAGAGAAGAGACAGAGAGCTTTGCATGCAGAAAAGCTCACCACTTGCAAAACACTTTTCCATCCAAATGGCTGAGGGCTGGGATTGTGACATTTTGATAGGCCTTGGAGTCTCTGTTTGTGAATACCTAGAACATGAGTGTCCCTGGACCTGACTAGGATAGCAAGAGACTACAGTGACAAATCAACAGCCATCACAGAGTAGACAAGCTCAAGTTGCATGGTCCTCATGGGAGGTCATAGTAAACACATAAGACTGTGCATGGCCAGAAAAGCTCATTAATGAATGCCTTCAACATGACTAGCACACTAAGCATCAATTTGCAAAGTTGCAGAGACCTAAGTATATTTGAAACACACCAGAATTAAACTACACAACTAATTTACCATAAATTCTGCATATAAACTGCCTCCCACAGGTCTCTGTATGCAGAATGGAAAATGCTCTGTAATGATCAAGCAGCCCGCAAAAACTATTACAACTGTAACAATAACAGTAGACTCCAATTCTCAAGAGTGTGGGATTTACCTTTTGGGTAAATCTTTAGGCATCAGCCCCATGTTTTTAAGGTCAATTAGCTCTACAGAGAGGAGAAGCTGGTGATGATATACCCGTAAGTAATTCACAGGACTTGTTCTAGTAGCTTGATTTAACCATTGGAACTAACCATAAGCAACACCTAATTATGGTTAAGCGTAGGGATGTAGTATTGCACTGTGACATTACATTTTACTCAGGAATATTGTTGGGTTTGGGTACTTTTAAAAAATACAACTTTTACAAAATAGGTTACTATTAAAAAGTTCTGAAAGCATTTATTAAAAAAAAAAAGAAAGAAGGGCTCTGAAAGTTTAACTTAGGAATATTAAGATTCTCCTATTGTTCAGTCAATTTTTGAGATAATCTTTGCTGTTTCAGAGAGAATAGCTAGCACATTGCACAGAGCAGCAATAAAATTGTCTACATGCAAAGTGCTGTCAAAAGAGATGGTGGGGAGGGGAAAGAAATATTTTTCTCCCCATTAACTTCTTTCAGCTACAATAAACCTAGGTGTTTATGTGTACCAACAGCAGTTAAAATATTTTCCAGGCACAAACGCAATTGTTTCTTTTATGGCTCTGATTCAGCAAGGTAGATAAACTTCTGCCTAACTTGAGGCATGTTGAGTAACACCATTGACTTCAGTGGGATTACGCATGTGCTCAAAATTAGGCACATGTTTAAGGGTTCTGCTGTATTATATCCACAGTTTGCAGGTATTTAAAGGAAAGAAAGATAACTAATTCACAATAGCAATTCTGGAGCTGATCAAAAATCCTATAGAGTTAAAGGATCTTATCACAATACATAAATGAGGAAATACAGTGAAGGGAAAAAAAAAATCTTGATAGAATATGAAAGACTTAGTTCTGGCCAAAGAAGTATATCGCTCTTTAAGAAAACAAAAATCCAGGCAAGTGAGGCTACCAAAAATCTTTATCAAGGAAAATGTGAAACAGAATATGAAGAGCTATAGATCAGAAATACGAAGCCTGTTTTTTTTCCCCCCTCTCCTCTATACTTGCCCAGGCATAATTTTCTCTAGCTGAAATATGAAAAGTAAATTGTTAAAAATATCAAAATAAAAGAAGGACCACAGGAGAGGTAAGTCAGTCCATTAGAATCCCAGTGAAAAGAGGAAATCAAACAGGGTAAGATTGTTTCATAAAACTAAATTATTTCTTTATACGAGCCTTCAGAGACAAAGATGAGAATACCTGTCCTGGGATTATTCTTTCCACGTAAAGCAGAATAAGGCTAGAAACACAGACATTAAAAAAAAGTTTCTGAGATTAAAATGGCAATAAGGACACTGTTTCTTCAGGTAAATTAACTTCATGATGAAGACATCAGCTGTTCCCTGCAAGAGGAGATCCTGCCCCTATCCACCACAGGTTCGCCCCAAGGTGCTTGAGGAAGGCAGGAGGAGGGATAAGGCTTTGAGAAAAGTTTCAGATGCCCAGATCCCAGAAGCACATGTCCCTCTTCTGTCCACTAAAGGGGATAACCTCAAACATCCTCAATGGCTAACCAGTGTGCCTCAGCTCTGATGCAGAGGCCAAGACCAGCAGTAAGAAAAGGTTGTTTCTTGTTCACAACTGTTTGATTACAGGCTCATCCGCAGAAACGCTAACTAGTGCCATCTGCAGCGACATTTTTTTTTAGGAGAGGAGAAGTCAAGCACTCAGACAGAACCAACTCTGGATGCACAGACTTCTGAAAAGCTGTCAGCTGCTAGCATAGCTTACAATCACAACTCACCCCTGGACACATTTCAAGTTAGTGACTGGCTCCATGATCTAGCCTAATCCTTTAAACCACCCAGCCATTTAAGTGACCAGGCTTGATCTTGGTTCCAATAATGACTTATTAGGAAATCATTTAAGGAATATTAGGAAGTCTTTAAGGAAAAAAAACCAACAAACAAAACAAACACACACACACCACTGACACCATAGACACCTTAAGAAAAATTGCCTGTCCTATTTTAAGTTGCTTTCTGTGTATTACTTAAAAATGTGCCAAAGTAACCCACTGCAAAACAAGATACTGTTTATACAGAAATGGAGCTCCATTCATATCCATGCTTTCACAAGATGCTTCAGCAGTACATGCACACACCCATTTCTGTGCCTGCACCTTGACATGCTTTCTGTGGTACTGTGCTGAATGTGGGATGCTTCTGCTGGAGCCTAGCAGAGGCTCAGTTTGAGTAGATGCAGTTGGCTGCTGATGGTTTTATTAGGGACTGAGAATATTTCTGACAAGATCCAGTTGTAAGCCATTCTTACTAGTTCCTCTCCACATCAGAAAATACAGATTTTCAGTTCACTGACTCTCTTTGCCAGTTCACAACCTGACAACCCTGGGCTCAAATGCCTTGATTGTCTTCTGCTTTCTAGAGATGGTTTAATCTGAACTCCATCCTCTTACTACACCTAGACCCATCTTTTTGTCTTTACCTTCCTTTGTTCTTGTCTTCCTTAGCACTTAGTCCACTATATAGTTGGTCAGACTTTTCAGAGCAGACTGAAGTTGAGAGTTAAAGTGAAGGAAGAGTAAGAATAGGGTCTGACCTGCTTCAAGCTGTTTCAGATCCCAAAGGACGTGAATAGAGTGTCACCCTACAAATTGTCTGAATTTTAATCTTCCGTTCTTACTCTTTGATTATACCCACTGAGGTCTATGTTGTGAACTCTTACACTGTTCTCCACATCCAAATGCACTGCTACAGTCGACAGCAGAATAGGTTCATTCATCCCAGAGGCAATCACCTGCCAGCTTGGGGCTATATCGTTTTTTCCTTCACTGGTAGTGTGTTGTTGGGCCAAGAATATATTACTTATTTTGGCACTATTCTCCAACTCCAAATCAGCCATACATACTCATAGTGTTGTAAAGTCATTATGATGCAATCACTGCAGAATGATAAAATGCATACAAAGTGAGTATATAAACTAAGATTAACTCAATGCCTCTACAGCTCTGCTCATGTTGTAGCAGTTGCTTTTCTGATTCCATAAAGTATGCTCACCCCCTTTGTTTCTTCTCTTCAGCCCAGAAGCTTTGTGTCTCTGTCTGCTCTTCCCACTTATTTCCAATCAGTAATTGAAATGAAACAATTGGATAAGGTACAGGTGAAAATAAAGCATCAAAATATCAAAGTTGAACCAAAACATAAGTGACCTTAGTCACTGATTTCCACAGAAACCAAGACTACTTTCCTGCAAAAGTCTTACCATAAAAAGGAGAATATTCAACACAAAGCTTAACATGTATCAATACATTACTTTCCAAATAGGATATTTTTCACTTTTTATTTTTCGTATGGAGAATCAGCAGGAGGTATTTTTATAGAAGATATTGAACTATAGCTGAATGAAAAACTACCACTCTGTTGCAGGATCTCTTCAAAAGTCATATCAGTAGCTTGGATTCGCCCAGTGAGCAGAAATGCTCCAACTCTGCTTTTGCACCAAACCAGAGCTGTTTGTTTCTGCCTTGGCCTCCATCTTAGGCCATCTCTGTATGAAAACAGACAGTTTTCACAGCACATACTCACAACTGAAGACTATTTGCATTGTCTCTCTCTATAAAAGAGTAATACCATCACCTCACCTTTGGATCCACACACAGAGTGAAGAAAAAAAATGCCTTTGTGACCTACAAAAGCCTTACTTGAAATAATTCTCTACGACTTGAGGCCTTTTGGAATGGAAGAGATATATTGTTTTGACTTGATTAAAGCTGAAAAGTTGATTTGACATCCTGTTGTCAAGGAAACCAATTCACACACAAAAGAAAACAGTTGTGATGGTATCATTCAGACTATTCAAGTGACCTTAGAAAGAAAAAAAAGGCTTCAGTTCCAAAGATTTGTATTCAACTCACTTCACCACTGTAGAAATAAAGATCATTGCTCTTTATGCTTATTGGAAAGCAGTTTTCAATCCGGAAAAAGCAAAATGCGGCATCTTCTTCCAACTGCCAGATCCAATACTTTGCTGGGACCATACACATAAACACACCTATCATTTATTGCCTATTTCAAAGAACCACAGGAAGAATCACACAGAAGACACATAGGGAAAGGAGGAGGAATTTCTTTAATTGACAGAATAGTGATAAATACCTCGACACATTCCACACCTATTGAACAATAGCTCGCAAGCCAGGTTTTAAAACATCCTTCAACTAGAAATAAAGCTTACCTCAAGCACAGCAATGTTTGAGCCTAGCTTTGTTTTCCTGAGAGACATCAAAAAGCAGCATTTATTCTCTGCCAACCTCCTAGAGCCCTCGCAAATTACGTTTTTCATGCAGACAATAAATGGCTATGTACAAGTTATGCTCAGTCTGCTCACTCCTCCCTCAGGGATCCAAAGGAGGCAGAACTGTCCTGGCTGACCATCACCACCACCACCATCCAGCTTTGCAGCCCATACAAGTCTCCGAGGTTTTATTCCCTAACAGCTGTGGGTAGATGGGAAAAAAAATTAAACTTTCTATTTATCTGCTCACGCACTGTAATTATACATCTCTTTCTCTGATGACATAGCCTCTGCCTGGCCGAGTGAGCAGACAGACGACTAAATAGCAACTTGTCTCGAATTCAGCTTAGAAAAAGAAATAGGCATGATATTAATAAGGAAGGAAATACACTGAGGAATGAATGCCAGTGTTCTTACATTATTGTCATTTAAGGGCATCACACCAAAGGTCATGGAGATAATAAGCCTCAGTCATTTTCCATTTGTTACACAACATACAAATTGCCACAGTGTTAATGAATATCTTTCTCCATTCCTGGCCAGCCAAGACACTGTATTATTTCCTCTTAGACAAGTACCTAACCCTTAGAATTCATTATTTCCATCACTTCTTGCAGCACTTTGTCCTTAGAGCTGAGTAAAAATGCCACAAGGCGGCTGTGACTGGAGCATCAAATGCTTTGTATGCCTGAGTCTGACTTCTTTCCGATAGAGATTTTTTGCTGGAAGAGCACACAAAGCATATTTATATCATTTATGATCAAATATGCACACACACACATACATATTCATATATGCTGTCTTACAAGTGTCTTAAACCCCTTGCAGAATATAGGAAAAAAAAATTTGACATCATACTTTGTGGATACTTCTATATCGAATAATAGTTATGCTAAAAACACCAATTGACCACAACAATAGAAGCTACCAGGAAATAACTACATTTCCACTTAAAATGATGACAACTGGAAAGTAGTTCTTGGAACAGAAATGACATTCACAGAAACGTGGAAGGGCTTGTGTGAAGGGATATACTGTTTAAACCGTCTTTACTCCTAATAAACTGCTAAGATTGCACAGCTGAGCTATAGAGAGAGGAATGTCTTACTTCCAATCTGTACTTCATTGTATTTTGACTTTAGGAATTTTACATAAATATAGATAGCAACAGCTGAACCAAATTCGTACTATTTCATAAACTAGGTGAGGGTTTTTTTTTAAGATGTTAAATTATTATTTCTACTGTTCACCATAAGTATAAAGACTACGCAGATGAAAAGAGAATATTGAAGACTGGTAGCTTTGTACAGTTCTGAAAAAGACTAAACTTTATGTGCATAATTAAAATTAGAAAGATAAGAATGAAGTCCGACACCAAATGCTGAACTAAAATAAGCCAAGGTTACTCACACCTCTGTCTCCCAGACCAAAACACTGCACTCTGCTTTTTGATGCACATCTTATCTTGGCATTTTGTTCTCTCCCACCGAACAAACCCAAACAGCAAGGGCCAGAAAAGAGGAAAGCTGATGGCACTGCTAAGCTTACCCACAAATAGGTCCATACTCCGTTATGAGTTTTGTGTGATTTTCCCAAAAGCCCTGGATAAAAGAAAAATAGAGAAGTATTTTACAACAGTACTTAACAGAAACTTTATTATACAGTGTTGGTAACACTCACATTGAAGTTCTGAACCTCAACTAGGAGACCCACAGTATTAACTCATAACTTCATCTTCCTCTCATTGTCCATCTGTGACAGTAGAGACTAGAAATGATGACTGAAAAAAATCCCAACCCCAAATAAGATCTGGAAAGCCATGAAACATGTTTTCATCAGGGTTTTACACTCCAAAATATGTTACCATTTCATGATTTTTTTTTTACACTAATTTCATCATTTGTGTCCTGACTCATAGTTTTCGTCTGATATATGTGCAGATGGAAAAACTGACAGAGAAATTAATAACAGAATAAGTATATGACTTACTACACACAAGAGAAACACAGGGGACATGGAAAGGTTGTCTTGTTTTGGTTTTAGTTACATTATTGAAAAAAAAACCAAACTTGCAAAGTTGGAGTTTAGCACGAGGCAAGTCACCTGAGACACTCTGCAGAATACTGAGCAGATTTATTTTAACAAACTTTTACATTTTTTACTGTGTTTCATTTTCATAATTGATGAAAATTGGTAACCATTTATCTAAATAAACCTGCCGCTATCCTAAATTGTTAGTGTCCTAAATGAATTCAAATTGATTAATCTGAAAGAAGGTGTGCAAAAGGTATACCCAAAAGTGAATATAAAAAAAAAAAAATCTGTTTTAACAAAACTGTGATATTTGAGAATTGTACTGCATTGTGTTTGTAACTTGTCTGTGGAAAAATAACACATTTGACTGCATTAATCTGCATTTATATTAATTCAAGGAAGACTACTGTGATCTATCTTCATTCTTCAGAGAAAATTCACAAACAAAATGGAATACTTATTCCATTATGCCTCATACTGAATCTTTCTTATTTTTATGGCATACTGCAGAATATTAGGTAGAACAATATGAACTATTGTAAATACATTAACCACAGACATAAACAAACAAGACCATGTAATGTGTGTATGCTTTGGGAGCATTTTACACGAAGCAAAAGAAAATCTGGTAATCAGAAGTAGTTATCCTACCTATCACCCAAATTACCAAAGTACTTGCCACCATCTACAGTCCTCCTCTTATAAAGCCCTTCAGTTGTTTTTTATTCTTAATACAGTTGTAGTAAGAATACAACTGTAGTAGGTTTTGGGATTTTTTCTAATCCTGGTCTTGCAATATGTTTATTCTACAGGACAGTATGTCTCAAGGTTAAAGCAAGAACTTTAGGTTTTCCTTAAGCTAAAAAAAGCTAAAGCACTGGATGGTGTGTAAGAAAACACACTAAAGATAAAATAATGAAAGAGGTGATTGCCTGAAAAAAAAAAAAAAACCAAAAAACATATTCTCACCTGGAAAATACTTTACTAGTAAAGTAAGCAGAAAAGCCTCATCCATTAGCACACAGAAATGACGGTGGACAAAGCCTTTGTGATACCACAAATACACACAGTTAACTCAAAAAGGCTTTTATCTGCAGACACCGAGGCAGGGGGAAAGGTGCACACGCATTCACACCGACCTGCCTTTTGCTATAGCGATACTTCAGCAGTGGCAGGATTTCAGCCAGCAATTGCTACGATTTCGGCATTACAGAGGTTGCCCGCTGCCTTCCCTTGGTGATGCAAGGGGAGATCCTGGGGCCAAATCCCCCCCAGCGCCATTCTCCACGCAGCCGTCTAAGGCCGCGTGAAGCAGGCCCAGCTCACCGGTGCACTCTGACCGCTTTGCCTGCGAGAACGACTCCCACCTGCGCAAACATGGCTGATGTGTACAGCCATGCTGAGGCACTGGCACGACACGGGGCACTGCTCGGGGTTACCGGGCAGAGTCGAACATGGGGTGCAAAGTGCTGCGGTGTCACAACGGTAGCGGCTGCATGGGGCAGAGGGACTTCCAGTCTTGTGAGATGATGTTGAATCAGGTCTGCCCTCCAGCCCGCTTCCCTCCTACCCTGAGCCTTCGTTGAGGACATCCCAAACTGCAGCCTGAACCTTGCCTTCTAAGTTTCGCTTTGGATTTCAGGCACGCACATAGGTATTGCACTTGCTGTATCCACCAGCTGCATTCCAGCAAGCCAGCAGGATATTAACATTTACAAGAAGCCTAGACTTTAAATGATTCAGTGAAAAAGCCTTCCAGAAAGCTGGCTTCTTGGAAGCGCTGTTCCTGGCTGACTACAGTAGAGGGGTCAGGCAGAACACATTTCAAATCAAGCCTGTTAACCAATAACTGGTTTTCCACCTCCAGGTCTCCTAAATGATTGCACTGGCTTAAAATTAACCATGCTTAGTTTTTCTTCACTGAAATGTGAAGTACAGGTCTGCACGATGGGGAGAGAGGAGGAGTTGAAAAGAACCTGGGAGAGATTGTGAGAAAGCATCCTTAGCAGTAAAAAAAAAAGTGCTTGTTCTCTACGCTCCAGGACACTTTCTCACATCCTGCACCACCGCACACACATACACACCACTGCCTGCTTCCGCCGTCCACCCCCAGGACCCATGGCTATCCTGGCCCCCTTCACGGGCGCAGTGAGCACCTGGGAGCAGGACTCATCGGGCTGCCAGGGAAAGACAAGCAAACGGCACACACAGAGCCCTGCGAGGCTGCGGTGGCCGGAGCACAGGCAAGGCCGAGGGAACGTGCTCATGCATTCCTTAAAAGCCAAGGCACGCCTTTCAGCTGGAGGAAGCTGGGGTCCTATGAAGGCACTTGTGTTTCTTCTTGATAGCCATGAGGAAGGCCAGTGAACCTGTTATGGTCTCAGTACACAGTGAGGGGATACATTCAAGGCCAAGTTGGATGAGGCTCTGAGCAACCTGATCTAGTTAAAGGTGTCCCTGCTCCTTGCAGGGCTAGATGACCTTTAAAGGTCCCTTCCAACCCCAACTATTCTATGATTCTATTATATGTCACGTCCACGTAGCTCTGCCAGTTTTGCAGCATCATCCCTGAACACTGCTTCCAGTAGACAGGTACCTTGAAAACATCCTCCTCCTCCTATGAGTCATGTTGGAAGCACAGCAAGCCTTCTAAGTGCTTTTGGTAACTTATTTACTCTAGTTGAGGTCGATCTGCTCCAAGGCTTATTATTGCAGGTTTGTCCAGGTTTATAATTGCAATTAGCACCTACAGGATAACTAAGCACCTGCCCACCAGCAGCAACTGTTTTAGATTAAAATGGAGGTAGAGACCTTTCTTTGACTCAAGATCACCCAGTGGGTAAACACAAAGAGAGGGAGCTAACTCAGAAATGGTGCCTGCTGACATCTACCCAGTGGCTTAAACAGCCATAAGACAGGAGCTATAATGAAGCAAGGTGTGGGTTAGGAAGGGGATAATCAGGGAAAAACAGACACATACGTATTCTGATTTTTTAGGAAAACAGAAGGAAATTGAAAAGCAAAACAACCCAAGGTATTATGAGATGACACCATGTGCATCGGGAGGAACTGTAGCACATTAAACAGTCACTCATAACAATGAAGTGTAAGAGCATAGTTAGTAGCGCTCTTCCAAGTCAGAAAAATCACGTAGCTTTTTCTTTGTTTGGAAGCTGTAGAATATGGATTGTCATCAACAGCAACTCAGAAAAGGGCTGGGGCAGGGGAGACTTGCTGCGTGTGGCCCCTACAGTGAGGTACCAGCCTGATGACAGCCCATTATCAAACAAGACAATGCAGGAGTATGAAAAGCTTCTTTCCCTGAAGAAAGCATATTTTACAGCATCTGGTACACCATGGAAACAGCAGCTCAAGTGGGCTGACTGCTGCACACCCAGGCGGCTTCTTTGTTTACATGGCTGGAGGTTGCCTCCCTACAGGGAATTTGCATTCTCCCCTTCATCTGAGCGTGCATCATCAGCTGCATCTGTGGGTAGAACAGCTCGCATGGCCAAATCCTGCTCTCAGGGATACAGGTGCAACCACTACGGGAGAGAACAAGATTTGGGTCTGCTTCAGCCAGAACAAAGTCTGGTCATTGCCAACCAACTATCTTGAGATATCAAACGCCAAGGCTTCAGTCTGAGCAGCACATACGTGAAAGGGCTTCAGAAAGACATTTGGCTGAAATATCTCCTTCCCTTTTTTCAATAGATTCCAAGACAGATCTTTCAGCAATTTCCTCCTTGTTGCATATTCACCTTGCTAGCTCCTCACAGCAAGGAAAAAAATCTGCAGCAATGTCATCTTTCCTCCTTGCTGAAAATGGGCGTAGGCACTAAGCCAAAGTTTTCAGAGCCAGTAGTATCATGCCTTTCAATCTTTGAGGTGTCTAACACAAAGCTTATCCAACCTATTCTTATTAGTTGCTCAATAGCTGCAGATCTCATGCCTGCAAATGGAGACTTAAGTGACTGTAAGCTTAAGCTCAAACTCAAAGCTCAAGCATAAAGTGGCCCAGACTGCATGGAGGATGCTTTCTAACATTTCAGCTTGCTGCAGCTAGAAAACAAATCATGTGGTTTATGAACCTGGCTATAGTCCTTAAGGGTCACTAGATAAAATGGTCTGAAGAGGGCCACAAAGCTGGGATCCAACAGATGCATACTCCTGACAGTAACTCAAAATTTGGACTCAAAAAAAAGTGATTTTCAGAATGCAATGAATGTAGTCCTTGAATTTTGTAGCATACTGAATACCACAAAAGCTACTGAGCTGTGTGGAGATGGATGTGGTGTGCACATCAAAATCCACTGCAAGTGGGAACCATGACCCATGCAAAAATAGCCAACGCAAAAAGGCTGCCCCTTTCTGAAAAGCATCACACATTACCTGATGTCAGTCACTTACCAAGACAGCCTGGATTCAAACCTGTGACTCAGAAGCCAAAGACGCCACATCCCATCACTAGTCCCATATATGCTCCACCCTCACCACTCTGTAGTCAGACATGATATTCTGTTTCACTACGGTATTAATAACCTCAGCATCATTGTTTGAGTGCATGCCTCATATCAAGAGACAAAAATCTATATAGTTATTTACAGTACATAATGACAGTGAATGACATTTATGGATCAGATTTTTAGAATTCAATGAGCTTCAGATGTCTTTTTTTCTTATACCACCTGGACAAAAACAACTGCTAATAACCTAGTACCCAAATTGATTCTTTTTTTTTTAATACAAGCTAACATTTAATTAAAGCAACCTTGTATCAGGCTGCAGCCCACTTTGAAGGAATGACCCCAGACTGTACATCATCTCCAGTAATAATCCTAATAACACTAGGATGCCAGCAGACAAGAGGAGGAAAACAGCATGAACTTCTAACCAGCCTGACTCTGAGCCATGTACATGGTTTGTTTCCTTTGATCATTACCCTTAATGGCTGTCCTCTGTGTGTAATTTTGTTTAATTTATGTGTACACCATTTCAGATTTTAAAAAACACATATAGCCTTTCCAAATTTATTAAAAGCAGCTTTCCTACCCTTAATAGTTATTAAGAGAGGTTAGTGTTATGTAATTAAGTTAATCCTCATCTGTAAAGGCTAATTAACTGAACGCTAATTGAATCTGCATATGAAAATTTGGACAATGTGTTCTCATTATACAATTTAAAAAAAAATTACCTGAACTAAATACCAAAAAAAATTGTAAATTTTTTCCTTCTACCTTTTCACATCTTTAAGGAAAAACTAAGCAGGCAGATTCCCTTCCGTGTGCTGTATTAGCCCTCGCCATCTGGAACAAGAAGCTGTCGTATCACCATTCAGAGAAACAGCTCAAGTCCTTCCCTGAAAGACAGCTCTTTTCCCTCTTGCATGAGCTCTCCTTTTCCCTCTGCCCTCACCCCACGCCTTTCATCACCCTCTTCCCCTTCTGCTTTCTGTCACTTGCCCTGGTCAGAGAGGCCAGAGGCTCTTGGGATAGAGTCACATCACCCAAAGGATCAGATGGCATCAAGATATCACTACAGTGGACCATATCACCCAAATGGCACAATACAGTTCAGTCATGCTGATTCACCCCAAAGCCTGCACACTGCCAGCTCAAAGCCACCTGGGCAGTTTTGGCAGGGCACCGCCCTTTACCCCCAAAGATCACTTGCCAGTGAAGCCCTAAGGAGAAAACAGTCTCATTTCATTCTCCTCTGCCTGGGTGTGCCTGCATGACAAAAGCAAGACATGTTTTGGACCCTTTTCAGCCTTTGCTTGAGACATTTACAGTTTGAAACATTCATGTTTCCAAGAGGGAATTAAAAAAAAGCACATCATCCTTTCTGGTATTTGCTGTCTCTCCCCATTAACCAGGTTAATGGCTGATTCTAATAGGCTGGTAACTGAAGAGTCGGCAGGAGGGAGGGGAAACTAAGCAAGTAAATACACAATTGTGAGCCTGACCTCAATAGCATGCAACATTTCCCAGTATGTGGAACATACATAGTCCTCAGATTTTCCCCAAAACTCCACCATATGTTTTTAACATTTGAGTTGTAAGCACCAGTGCTGCGCAAGTGGCATGGCTGGACGGAGCAGCTACAGCCAGTTAACATTCCCTCAATCACCACTTCTGGCCCACCGGTAACAACCTGGCATCCTGCTTCAACAGCAAATACCTAAAGGAAAGAGGGCCAGAGATGGGAATGGGAAATGCGATACACCACGTACTATCTTTCTTTGGGAAGAAAACAGATGTTCCAGGTAAGGGAACAGTGGCAGATGTACACTGACTTCAGTAACACATTTAGTCTGGTGGCAGGTGAACAGTCATCATGCCCAAAAGGATGACGATCGGGATAAAAATCAAGAGACAATAAACACACAAGCTGTATGGAAGATTTGAAAGAAAAAGTACAGGCATGAAAGGAGGAAACTCACAGGCTTCTCAAGGGTCAGTCTTGGGACATGTTTTAATGTTTTGAGGTCTGACAAAAAGCACAAAAAGCTTTTTTTTTTCTGGCACAAAAAGCACAGTTCAGTGAAGTATGTTCATGATTCTGGGCTGAAAGGCAGATTCTTTCCTCAGTAGGTAGAGAGATTGAGATTGTCATATCAGAAGAACTAGATGACCTAAAGAACCTAAACAACCGCAACAGAGGAAAGTCTTTAGTTGAACGCAAAACTTCCTGCCCATTGAGGGACTATGTTAACTCCAAGCACTTCTGCAATAGCAGATTATTGTCTGAAAATGACAGAGAAGGGAAAAAACTGGATGGACACATCAACCTCAGGATAATCATGAACAACAAATACGATGGAAGCTACAAATGTAGAATGTCTGTGATATGCTTTCTCTGGAATGCTGCATGCAAATCTGATGAGACACATTCAAAAGGAATGAATTAAAAATGGAACAAGTGGAGAAAAGGGTTACAAGAATCCTCAGGGAACAGAAAGCCTGTCTTACAACCAGTAATTAGGAGAGTTCATTTTAGCAAACCAAAGGTTCATTTTAGCAGACCAAAGGGAGGAGACATGCTTGCTGTCTATAAATGTACTGGGAGTAATCATCAGGGAGTGAAAAATATCTATTTAATATAAAGGTCTACATTACTAAAAGATCAAATGAGTATAAACTGGCTATGGATAAATGTTGCTAGAAATTAGATGAAAGTTATCGACTATCAAAGTACCCTCAAAGCACCCTCAGCAAGTTCACCAATGACACCAAGCTGCGTGGTGCTGTTGACATGCTGGAAGGGAGGGATGCCATCCAGAGGGACCTTGACAGGCTGGAGAGGTGGGCCCATGCAAACCTCATGAAGTTCAACCAGGCCAAGTGCAAGGTCTTGCACATGGGTCATGGCAATCCCAGGCACAAATATAGGCTGGGCGGAGAATGGATAAACAGCACCCTGAGGAGAAGGGCTTGGGTGTGATGGTGGACAAGAAGCTCAACATGAGCCGACAATGCATATTTGCAGCCCAGAAAGCCAACCACGTCCTGGGCTACATCAAGAGGAGCATTGCCAGCAGGTCAAGGGAGATGATTCTCCCCCTCTACTGTGCTCTGGTGAGACACCACCTGTACTGTGTCCAGCTCTGAAGCCTCCACCATAGGAAGGACATGGACCAGGGTCCAGAGGAGGGCTACAAAGATGATCAGAGGGCTGGAGCACCTCTCCTATGAGGACAGGCTGAGAGAGTTGGGGCTGTTCAGCCTGGAGAAGAGAAGGCGCCAGGGAGACCTCATAGCAGACTTCCAATACCTAAAGGGAGCCTACAGGAAAGATGGGGAAAAACTCTTCAGCAGAGCCTGTTGTGATAGGACAAGGGGTAATGGTTTTGAAATAGACGGAGGTAGATTTAGATTAGATATTATGAAAAATTTTTTTACAAGGAGGATGGTGGAACACTGGAACAGGTTGCTCAGAGAGGTGGTGGATGCCCCATCCCTGGAAACATTCAAGGCCAGACTAGATGGGGCTCTGAGCAACCTGATCTGGTCGGGGAGGTCCCTGCTTCTTGCAGGGGGGTTGGACAAGATGACCTTTAAAGATCCCTTCCAACCCTAACCATTCTATGATTCTACGAAAGCAGTAATGTTTATAGTGTAGTCCAGTCAATAGAGCATAGTCCAGTCATGTAGAGCAAAGCCTCAGTTATAGCCTCAGATTCTACTGCAAGCTAGGCAGAGAGCCAACTATTCTTACTGTTTCCATGCCTTTATACCCATAGTTCCTCTAACTACCACCAGGTGTCCCTTATCTTTTTCCAACCACCAGGTGTCCTCGATTTTGCTTCTCTTAGAAAGTCCCTTATTTTTTAATCCTAGGGCTTCTGATATTCATTGCCCGCAACATAATAAGATTTTAGAACATCCTCCCAGTCAGAATAGTGGGCACAAGAACCTCAAGGAGGCTTTGGAGGCACAGGAGATAACATGATGTGGATACTTAGAAAAAAAATGTAATGTAGGATGAATAACCTAGCTCATCTACACCAGTCCCTCAAGGTGACACACAGCCACTTCCAGAAAAAGAGAGACTTTTCTCATGGGCAAACATTTACAGCACTTTCATATGTGCATATTGCATTCACGCTTCTGGTTGATTCACCTGAACTTTCCAAAGAATTCTCACATAGATATGGCCTCAGACATGAAATTGGAATTCTACAATGAGATTCTCACTTTCTTTTTGTCTTTCTCTTTTCAATCTCATTTCACTTGACAAACTTCATTTCCACAACATCTCTGGGATAGTAAGTGCCCATCTGTCACAGGTGGGAAGCTATAAGCACACAAGATTAAGCAATTTGCCAAATGCCACACAAGAAGTAATGGTAGATCCAGAGACAAGCTGCAGGTTTCTCAGTCCTCCTTCTTGGTATCTTACAAAGCCATTCCTTCACTGCCACAGAAACACAGACAGTATATGAGATAGGAATATCAACAAATATTATCTATTTCTGAGCTTTCAGACATATCACATGCCTGAGGCTGCAGAGATAGGCAAGAGGAAAACAACCCTACATACATGGTTAACTCTAAAATGCTTTAAATAGAGGGAGATTTCTTCATCACCCAACTGTTAGCTTAAGATTCAATTACTCTTATCATAATATGCATAGCTACAAATGTAATTAGTCATAAAATTATCCAGACCCTTAAATTATTCCAGCTGCTGTATTCGACACCCTGATTCTTGCAATGATGAACTCTCCAGACTGATTACACTGACTAAAATAATATTTCTTTTTATCTATTTGGAAGTTGCCTGCCATTAGCTTAGACCTTGTTTATTTCCGCTGTAGAACTATAATTGCAACCTCACTATTTTTATTAGGACTATTGTCTAGATAACACTTAAACCTGCTAGGCTCTTATTTTACTTAATAGTAAATGTCACAGAAGACACCTATTCAGGCTTCTAGGAACCTTTATCAAAAACAGAAAACATGTCATTATGAAGACATGTACAAACAGAAACACAATTTGTGCAATGTGCATTCATGAAAAGCTCCATATGAGGTCTTACAGACTCACTGCAATTTCTGATCCTGTGATAAACTAATATAATAAGTCAAGAAACTAAAAAAAAAGGAGAAAGGAATGATGGATTTTTTTTTTTTTGCTAGAGTATGTAATTTCCACTAAATATCTTCTAAGTTGTCGTCTTTCCAAACTGAATGCAATTCTGTCCTACACAATCTCTTCTTGTATTTAATTCCACTGGATCACTAACCATCTTTGCCTTTCTTAATATTACTAGATCCTCAAATTACAAGAGGAAAGCAGAGAATTACAGTGCTCTCTATAGGAGGGAATTCATTGTGCAATAGAAGAGCACTGCAATGTGTATTTTCACCATGTGCTCAATGTCTCAGATGGATTAGCGTAAGAATTTTATTAGGTTTTCTTTGCTAGCCTCCCTTAAGGGAAGCAAAGCAGTAATGGCATAATTTAAAGATACAGAAATGACTTCTTGTAGGACAGACAGACATGCTAGGTAAATCTAAGGAAAACAAACATTTTGAGAGGACTCTGATAACACAGCACTGTTCTAAGGGGCAACAAATTGACATTTCAAGAAACGAAAGTTGAGTTCTTCCCCAAGAAATGGAGACAGAATTCTTTTCTCCAAGGAGTTTCTCTGCTTCTAAAGAGCATCCCCCTCCTTTTCAGATCCATCAACAGTAAATTCATTCAGATTATGAAAATTACATTTTTAAGGATTAAAGATAATAACCAATCCCGTTGTGCAGTAGTCTCTCTTAGGTGCCATAGTGTGCAAACAGACTTTGAAACAGGAACTAGAAAAATTACATGTCCACATGCAAATCTTGCATCTTCAGCTACAGAATTAGGATGACAGTGTTCAAGCTTTCTTTTCCAAAGCAAGTTCTGGGCTATCTCATATTGCTTTAACTCACTAGTGCCTAAGTGGGTGCTATTTAGACAGGTGGGTTTCAAGAAAACCACAGCTTTAGAAAGCAACATTACTCATTCAGTGGGTGATAATATCTTGGCCTCCTCAGAGACATTTCCCTTGTACAGTGCTAGTGGTCTCTACCATTGTTTATTAACTGATTATAAAATCAATGCCACTTAATTATCTGTGACCACCAGGTTTGAAACTATGAAAAATATGCCTGAAAGAACTAAAGATTTTCACAAACTCCATCTGTGTTCATCTCCTAAATTTTAATCTTTTATCATGATGACACTAAGACACAGAACTGCCCAAATCAAAGCACTACGCTGCACAGAGTACTCCATCAAGGGGAGAGACCTGGAAAGAGCATTACATGTGACAGACGTTAATCATGCCACTTAATGCATTGCTGGAAGATACTAGGACTATTTCTGTATTTTAACATAGCTGGGCAAGCCCAGCTTCCTCTTGTCTAATTCCCACCTTGTATGGATGCAGGCTCTCAAGCATGAAAGGAGAAAAATGTCCCTATAGATTGTCCTGGCCTCTGATGCAGAACAGAGCATGCTGCTATCTGTAGCATGGACAGGCCAGGCACAGGCATGACAGGTCCCTTTTTACTACCATCTATCACATGGCACCTCTGGAAAAGACACAAGGATAAGGGCAGACAAGTCAGCTTGACACATGCAAGCCTTGAGGTGAGCCCATACATTCAGCAGGGCATCAGGGGCCACGTGGCTGCTGAGCTATGGGCATCTTCACCCTAGCCATGTGAACAGACATGTGGTGTGCTTCATCCCGCTCCCAGACAGACAGTCCACCAGGTAGGACAGACCTACCCTAAACCACTACAGACAGAAATGTGCTGTAAGATCCCCTGCAGAACAGAATAGTTTTATCCCACAGGCAGTTGACTCTTCACTTATCTTAAAATATTTATTCTAACAAAATCTCCTTGTTTGCATCAGGTAAGTTACTCTTCATGTTCTGTCCTGCAGCCAAACACTATTTAAGACCCAAGCCACCCAGGTGGCAGCTGGTAGGATCCAGGCACGGAAAACAGACACACTAGAAAGACTAATCAGGCCTCCCTGGAACGAGGAATTGGGAAGAAGACAGACACAAACATACAGTGCCAACCCCTGCACGGGCTGAAGAGAGGATCAAGGAGAGCAGCAGGAGCTGAGACAGTGCAAGGAAACCAAATGGGAGGCTGCAGTGGAACGAGAATTTGGGACAGCTCTAGGGATCAGCAAGGCCACTGGGCAGCAGCCAGGGCGAGCACAGCGGGTGCCGAGCAAAAGCACGGTCATAGCTTCAACTGTGACAATCTCATAGAGGGGAGAGCTTGGGTCTGGAGGTGGGGATTGACTTGGCTTGTGTCAGGCACTGAGTTCTGTTTCTAGATCAGGGCTGGATCCTGCAGCAGCATCAAAAAAAAGCACCTTGTCAATCCACGTGGATATTTAAAAAAATAAAAAATGATGCCACACACCTGCAAATACCAGATATTTTCCAGAGGAATTGATGCATTTAGCTGCCCTTTCATAAATGCATTCATCTGCACCCAGAAAAGGAGGGAGAGGCTTGGCACCCTCATTCAGTACAACAGCTCTACAGCACTGGATGCTTTGGCACAAGTCGAGAGCAACCACCACTCCCCCCTCTCCCTGTGAACTAACCGCATTCCTAGGGGACTGGGCTACTGGCAGAAAGTAAGGGCTGCTCTGGACAGAAAACAGTTCTTCCATCACACCCTCCCATTAAAGAAACAACCTGGAGGGACTGTAGAGGAAAACAATGGCAAGAGATAACACCACAATCAAGCTCCTTATGAAGACATAATCTAATGGAAAACTGTCAGCGCTTGTGCTGTACTGTGTTTCTTATGTATATGGTACCAAAGTGCCACGATCTACAGAGTTGAGGGTTTGCACATTCCTGGCTCCAAGATAGCCCCATATTATAAACAGTAGTTCCAAGGTAGGGGCTTTCTCCTGTGCGTCCTCAAAGAAAAGATCACCCTTGTTCAGAAAATAGTAAGAAATCAAGTTATAGGCTATTCAAAGGACAAATTCCATCCAGAAGAAAGAATGAAAATAATATGATGTACTGTTAAGAAGCAGTGCTGACAATTTAACCTGACAGCAGCATTTCTCCCTGGTTTATCCTTCAGGAAAAGGGCTGGAGGAGTGACTATTGGAAAACGTGGCATCTACTCATGCCCTGGGAAGTAAAGGGGCACCCCACCAGGTCACTGGGGGTAGTGAGACACCCTACAAAAGCCACGGAGAATCTTCTGCTGGTGCAAGATTTGGCAGCAGCCAACTCTCTGCTGGCTCATCTCCAAAACCAGCCCTTGAACAACAGGTCCATCAGGAAATAGTGGCACAACCAGAAGGTGAAGGGACTCCTGATCCACTGCCAGGTCCCTGAGGGCTTTTGTAGAGACAGGATGCTTAAAATTCAGGAATTAAAGTGGGGTTTTTTGACCACTCTAAAAACTTGTCCTCTCCATCAAAGACTTTGGTCAACACCTCTTTTTAGTTCAAGATCAAAATTATGGGCTCGGTCTCGAAGTAAAAATAAAGAACAGACACAAATGAAGAGTGTATATATCTGTTCCTCTGACTCTCCTGCTAAACTTTCAAGCTCAAAATGTTATGCACACTCCTACTTACATGCAAGAAAAAATAATATATATATTTATAACAATCTCAGGTTATTTATATGACATTGCAGGATGCACAAGAGAATCGGATCCTCCAAAATACAGGCAAATATCTCAGCTCCTGTAGAAGAGGTCATTTTTAGAGGATGACAGATGAAATTCTACTAAAGGAACTGCTTTGAAGCATTGTCTTTAGAGCAGAGTTCCTCTCTCCCCCAAATCCTTAGTACAGTAGCTGGACATTTAGTTTTGTTACATGCCAAAATCTTTGTGTCTTGTAAATAAAGACACAGGACAAAGAATGTTAACAGCCTCTTTTTTCAGTAGCCAGTTGTCAGAGGAGGTAGGAAAAAACAAACTGCATAGAAAACAATTGCCAATTTGTGGCCCTGACCATTTAAAAATGGATCCCAAAATAGTCTGCTAAATTATTTCACCCAGAGCAAAATTACCCATGAATACATATGCATGCACACAAAACCAGCATCTCTTGACGCAGTGCTGATGGTGACTGCAGTCAAGGAAGAAGCGTTATTACATTCCACATCGTGAAAAGACCACAATGCAGTAATTATTCTGAAAGGTTTTCACAAAGCAAAATTATTAAGCTAACATTATCCCATTATTGTTTGTTGCTATGGAGATAATATAATCAATATATTTTCTGAATTGATTTTTTTAATACTACTAGCATATTGCACAATATAGCAAGATTTAACTCAATGCATTAACTGATTTTAGTTTATGATTGGCAAAGTCTTGAGGCAATAGATTGCAATCCATCTCATGCCTATTATTCTATCAAGACACTTAATGTCAAAATCTCTGCTGCAAAAGCAAGTTTTCCTTGTTGAAAATGAGAAAAAGGATAACAAATTTCTCTGAAGAGAGGCAATCTTTTAAGCATGAATTTAACACTTATTCCAATTTTTCCTAAGCGAAACAAAAATTACCAGACTGACTAGAGAAGTAGTAGAAAAGCAAGTTGTGCCCAAACCCTCAAGTTGAGAGGCTTATTTATTCCAGAGGGGATGTTTTGAGGCATTATCCTCCTCCACGAAATATAAACTTCTCCTGCAGCAACAAGAGGCTCTGAGAAGGTGTCAGCAATTGTGACACTGCGCCAGGGCCCACTGCATGCCAATGCAGTTCCCACCTCGCCGCCACCTCTTTCTGCGCAAGCTTGGAGGAGCCACTCGCTACCCGCTCCCAGTGATGCCAGTGATGACAGGGGGCATTCCGCCACTGGTCTCAACAGGTAGGGAAGCAAAACTGCTGCAGTCACAGCCCTTAGTTTCCTTGCCCATAAAACTGCAAGAACACTTCCTTTCTTCCAGGTCTGCCTCTGCAGGGGATGAGCTTCTAGCAAATCAAGTGACTGCCCCTGTGTCAGGACAGTGGTAAGTCTGCACAAACCTGAGTCTCAGATCCTTGCAAGACAGTAATATAATAAATTAAGAAGCTTCAATTCCAACACTGTTGTTTCAGCCTGTTACCTCGCCTAGGAAGAGATGGGCTCATCATCGCGCAAAGTCTCAACGTCTTTTCATGTGCATTCGCCATAACTGTCCATAGAAGGATTTTAGCAGGTTCTCCCCTCCCATACAGCCATACTGCGGCATTTTGTCAGCATGGTTTATGCTCAGGCCAAAATTCACAAGTGCAGCATGCTAGCTTTTGCGTAACTAAATAAAAGAAAAGGAGTTATTATAGCAACGTTTGAAAGTAACAACATCCATTAACTCCTATGAGAATCATACGGCTACGGTTTCAGGTGCCACAGTGCGGCTCTAGCTGCCTTGCGTTAGACACCAGCACATAAGCATGTTGGCCATAGAGTGTACAACTGCTTGCATAAAATGTGAAATTATTTATCATAGTAATCACAGTAATTCCACCTTCTCCCTTCCCTAAAGACACCAGATTGGGTGGTCTTGTCTTTCTACGAGAAGTGGGCTGGGGCCCAGTAATGTAACTTCTGGACGAGCTGGAGGGATTCCATCAGGAATGATCATTCACAGATTAAATATGTTGCCTATGCAACACATCTGGCTCTTCTGGCTCAGGGGATAAGTAATAGATTTAGGAATGCAGATGCACAACCCACCTCCCTAAGACGGCTGCACTGCCACGAATCCAGGCAGAGCTCGGCCTGGTTCATAAACCACCTCTGCCCTCCTTGCTCCTCACGGCACAGATCATTCTCTTCCACCTCTTTTCTTGATGATGCCACTTTCATCAAAATGGTTCTGAATTGCTACGTAGGCATGTGCCAGGGTGTAGGAGATAAGTACATACATAAGGTTGCTTGCCTTCCCACCTTGTTGACTTTTATGTTACTTTATAAAGGATTTTTCTGCACGACGGAACTTAGACAAGTAGGTACAATACTCATTCAAACAGGCTACGGTCACATGTGCAGCCTTAAAGGACACCATCTGCTTGTTCATCAGCACAGTAAAGCATTGCTTAATACACATCAATGTTTCAAATATGAAGAAAAAACTTCATTTGTTTCAAACCACTGACTGCATGCTGTCCACCACAATGCCTTATCATGCAACAGCCCAGAAATTCTACAAAAATAGAAACTCATTTAGCTGCAGTCAGTCAGGGGATATCAGTTTTGGTAACAGGAATAATACAATTACATTCCTAAGCAATTGGTCTCAATAACAGACAGACAGCACCTCTGGTAAATCAGCTGCAGGCCTGATTTTACCACTCTCTTTCATACTAAGGAGAGCCTACCAGCGAGACCTCCTTCATTTCAGTGCTAGAGGACTAAGATACTACTTAGCAAAAGTAAAGTAATCAGTGTCCTGCTGCAAAGGTTGAGGCTAATCACACCTTGCTTGCTTCTGTAATTGCTGTGTATCTTCTTCTAGCCAAAGATTACAATTTTTTTTCTTTTTTTTTTTTTTTTTTAATTAATCAAGTCATGGAGATAAAAACAAAACAAAACAAAACAAAAACATTACTCCACAACACTGAGAACTTTGCTGCTGGAGGTAAAGCTCACATGTCACAGAGTCATGCAGTGGCAAGAGGCACAGCACAGAGGCATCTGTCAAGTGGAAATCCTGTCCCTGTGCAGTACAACTTCTCCTGGAGCTCAGCTTTGCCAGGCAGGCTGTCCCTGGCCAGTACATTGACCCAGGGTGCTACAGGAATATACTGGGGTCCTACAGCCTCACCTTCCTCACTTTTCCTCATGTATACAACACGGCTTTAGTCGGAAGAGGAAAGGGACAGCCCTCACACAGGTCACACCACGGTGCAAAAGGCTCTCACAAACCTCCTTATCTGCTCCCACCACAGCTAAATATAATTTAACCTGAAGCACTTTGTCCGTAATTACACAAAAAGGTGAATTCAAGATGGGAGGTTGAAGGGGAAGCCGGCACCGCCGCGCGGCAGAGCTCCCTTTGCCAGCTCCACAGCAGCACTGTGCTCCGGGAGATGGGAGCTGTTCAAATGTTTTGACAGAACATGCCGATTCCTCGGGAATGTTTTTATTCTAGTCGATGTGCCAATTCTGCACAGATTTCCAGTGGAAAGCAGGCAGACAGTCTGGGTCTGCTGAAATAAAGCGATTTCACCCAGAAAGAAGGAAAAGTTGCATTTTCAGACTATTTTTACTTGATTTGTGATTGTTTTTGTTTTAGTCAGTTTGTTGGATTGTTTTCAATTTTACCTGGAAACTCCACTTTCTAGTAGGCTCTAAAGACACGCCAAAAGGCACCAAAACACTGTAGAAAATTAAACTGGAGCAAAAGACTTCAGAGGGCTTTGGAGGTATACGTTTGCAAGTAAACAGCACACAGAAGTAAACAGGGAAACCCCCAAAAAAACTTTACACTAAATTAATAATGTCCTAACTAGAGCTGCTTAGTCTGCAAGAACCCAAACACCCCCAGTTTTGCATTTGTGGTTGTCTTTCAAAGGCTTTCTTTTTTCCTTTTGCCTTAGGGAGTTATTTATAGGGCTATTATAATTTGAGGTCTGGTCTTCTCGTGGCAGGTCCTCCATCCAGGAAATGAAATAGCATTAGAAAATGAAATCTCGCGTTTATGAGGTCTTTGAGATGGCTCCCGGGGGCATTAGGGGGGAAATAAAAAAAAAAAAAAGTGAAGGTAGTGAAAAATATAAACACAAATATAACTACAAGATACTTGCTTGATCCCTAATTCTATCTGTTGTGAACTATATGAGACTCTTTTTTAAAATGGAGACCCCTGGTATAAGGTTACCAACTGCCGCTTTTTTCCCCAAAGCTCTCCAATTTCCTCCTTGTGTGTGATCAAGAGCCTTTTCCACCACACCCTGGCTGCAAAGTGCTCCTGTCCAAGGCCTCAGATGTGGAACACAAAGACAATCAAGTCAAATGCCACCCTTCCTCCAGCTGCCTTGCCACACGCTTTTCACAACACATTATCTATTGCAGTGTATTTACTGATCACGATAGATTTGTTCATCCCTTTGCAAGCTGTAACCTTTGCAAAAATCGTGTATCAATCACACATTTCTTGTTCCTACCTCTTTGTACTTCATTCCTAGGCTACCATCTAGAGCCACAATGTTCTTTATCCTACCCAGGGCTTGCTCTCTCCTTTCAATTTATAGACATAGAAGCAAATCAATGAAGATTTTGAGGTTCCTCATCCCCTTTTCCTGTGTGTCCAAAGGGACACTTCCCTCCAAACCCTGCTCTTGCTATGTGTCTTTTTTCCTTTTCTTGAGTGGAACATAATCACCGTGTTTAAAGTCCCACTCAGCTTCCCAGAAAATACTTGAACTCCTTAACTCATCATCACATGTGACTTCTTACGGCTCCTGTAGCCCAGCTTTCACAAATACTACCCAAATCACCTCTGGCATCGTGCTACTGATGAAAAGTTAACAGCTTTGCATACACCTAGAATTGAAAACAAAAGCCATCAGATATAATGCATGGAAACTATGAAACTCATAAAATAGTAAAGATTAATTTGCAGTTATTTTGATGAGGTTTCTGCATAGTTTATTATGACAATATGTATTTGAGAGTATTTTTAAACCTAGGTTTAATATAGGTTTAACCTATAAAAATATAGGTTTCAATTTCTTTTTCTCTTGCTTGTAATTTTATTTTTTTTTTTATCACAGGGTGAAATAAAAACCACTAATGTTCAGCAAGTGGGTTGTTTTTTCTACCTGAATATATAAAATTGCACCAGTGCAAGTGTCCAAGGCACATTTCACTTTTCCCTCTGCCATAATAGAAATCATCTAAAATTCATGGAATATTTTAAAATTACAAAATGGAAGCAGGGAAAAAAAAGGTTAATAGCAAAGAAATAAAATCCAAAGTTAAAAAGTATAAGGACAAGCCAAGACTGCATCATCCGTTTTACTGCATTGCATGGTGAAAACAGAAAGAAAACACAGCAATTTGAAATACATGTTTTTAAATCACACAGCTTTGTTTAAACTTCCTGTTGAAAAACTTTTTTTTTTCTTTTCTTTAAAAACAAACAAACAAAAAACCCACCACAAACAAAAACCCAGTCAGTCCTCCAACGAATCTAATTAGAATCCAACTCTGGTTGATTCTGGTTTCACATTATCATCTACGCTTAGACACGTGCTGAGGCCTCCAAGGACACGGAGAATTAGATCGATAATAATAATAACTTTTGATTTTACACCTCTCTGACAAGATGGGTCCTTTCTTAGGCTTCCATGTCTTTCTCAGCAACCTGCATTTCTGGATCAAACTTCATAAATATTTAACAAAAAAAAAAAAAAAAGGGCTCTAGAAAATAATGTTTCACTTATTTCTGACAAATTAAGAGAAGCCCAAGCACACAATGGCTACTTTGCATCTGTCCCACGTCTGCAGCTACTGAAGCCCTCACAGCCCTGCCCCAGTGCCCATCCTTCAAACCCACTTTGCTCTTCCCAGCACTGCATCCATTGGACTACGGGCCATGACTTAAGACCCAATTTCACACTCAGCCTGTCTGAGGGAAAGTTATATTACATCTCTACGTCCTGCCTGGGAAGAAGAAAGGTGGAGAACCCAGACGGTCATGAGTCTTACATCCAGATAAAGCTCCCAGGAGGAGATGCCACCCAAGGCGCACCACAAGTGGCCAGAAGACAGCACACAATGAATACTGGGAATTTAATGGTAAATGATTGAACAGGCAGTTCTCCAAATCCTTCTGTTACTCATTTTAATATAAAGCCTTATCGAAACCGAGCCCAGCTAGCTGGAGCGAATCAGACCCAGGCAGTTGTACCTGCCTATTCTCAGAAAGGGTGGGGGAAGTATCTTGCTTGCCACCCTTTCAGGATGACTTGCTGTACAGAAGGGCCAGCTTCTTATTTGAAGAGACATGTCATGCTGTAAACATTTATAGTGAAGCTTGGGTTAGCAGCACTTGTAAGAAAACCCTAATGAAAATAAATTGTTATGTATTTACCCATATGCTGAGGAGCATATGGCTAATGCATTTAGACACTGCTAATGAAGTTAAGACTCAGCTAAATTTGTTGGCTCATGGATAACAACAGTTCTCAACAACCAATCTGAGCCCGCTATAATTTTAGCAGTACAACTGATACCTGACCATTATTATATATACAGATCCTGCTGACATAGAAGAACTGGTTTTCCGAATATGGATTTCTCCACATCGCAATAAGGAGGAGAGCGGCATATGCCTCTAAACTCCAGATTTTCAAGCAATGCAAGCAAGTTACAACTTCATTTAAAACAACAGAGATTGCTCTTATTCATTGCAGTCCTGAGTCTATTGCTTTCTTTTTTTAATTTAAAAGACTAAAAGATTTTATTTAGTCCAATCCCGTTTTCTCCAGGCTAGTGCCACACTGATGTGACTACATCCAAAACTGAACAGAAAACAATCATGCCTAAGAAATATTCCTTCCTTTTTAAGTCAGTGTGAGAAGCCCATTAGGTTTACTACAACAGCTACAGGAGTCCTCCTATTCCATCACATCACTATTGTGCTGCTCTTCAAGGTGAAGGTCCCTGTTTCTCGTGGGAATCCTGCTCCTTGGGCATGATCTCAGGGATCCCGGAGTCCAAAGTAAATTCCAGTTTAAGTGATGACACTGGGTCTATCTGTATGCTACTACCATTGCAACTATACATTATCTTTGTTTTCTTAATCCAAGTATTTAACCCATGGCTGCTTTCCGTTCACTGTTGCTACACGTCATGCTAGAGCTGGCTTTAATTTAGCGGAATGCACTGCTTAAAGAGTAGGCTACATAGCAAATTCCAGAAGGTTATGTGATGAACGTGCAAATATACTCTGCAAGACCACAACACATGGCAAACTTCCCCTACACCACTCTCGTGAGTTAGATGTCATTTTAATGATGCAGACCTCTCCTCTGATGGATCTTGGGTAGCCATTTGTCAATTGCCACTAAAAACCCATCAAAGAGCAATCGTTTTGGTCAAGGATGGAATGGAAAAGCAGAGAAGTGTCCTTCAGCACTGTTATCTTGGGGACTCACTCAGACATCTTCATTTATAGACCCGAGCTCAGACCTGGCATTAATTTACAGCCCCACTTGCTCGGCAACTATTGCCAAGTCATAGAATGGTTTGGGTTGGAAGGGACCTTTAAAGGTCATCTAGTCCAATCATTTAATCTTCCTCCAACCTTCAAGCGGCCCAGTCCATTAAAGATAGCAGTGATACCAGCCTCCTCAAATCTACCAGAGAAAGTCCCCAGAGAAGTTGCTCAGAGTGTTTCACTATAACTTGATGAAAAAACAGAACTATCTATTCCAGAACACTATCTATGCCATTTTGCAGATGGGTAAAAAGATGCCCAGGGTGAAACAAAAGAAAACAAGTTGCTTACCCAGAAAATAAGAAAGCTTTACCCCAGTCAGACTTGCCCCAAATCACTCTGGGGGTCTGGGGAAAGCCAGGAGCATGATCTGAGAGTCGCTATTTTCACCCACTGCCATGGAGAACATGGCACTTAACAGGTAAAGCCCTTCACGTGCAGCTAGCGACTGCCTCAGCCATTGCCTCTTCACCTCATGCAGCATTCAGTAAAGCAAGTACAAAGTACACCAAAAGGTATCACCAAAACATGGCAACTATGATGTTGCTCATCAACATCAAGTCTGGACCTCCTTCTAGGGGCAATGGCTGAGGTCTACAGGAAACACTCACCCAGCCTTGCACAGCAAATAGATGTGGGAGCCGCTCTAGGCAGAAGAGGCACAGTCAACATGCCATTCCTTGGAATACAAAAGGGAGCTGTTTCTTCCCTCAAAGGAAAAATGGTATAGTCAAAAAGAGCAAAAGCATCTATCATGACCACTACCACCTTCATCACTTAGGTCACCGTTATTCATTCACCAGTAAAGCAGCAATGGTTCACCCTCCTTTTTTTTTTGTCATGTAAAAACTGCCAGTTGCTTTGTGTATCCTAATACTGCCTCCAGCTTCCATAAATGTTATTTAAAGTTGACACCACATTCAGGGATAGCTCGCAAACACAGCTATCAGATACATTGAGTGCAAAAAAGCTGAGAACATCGTGCCTCTATGGAAGGGTTTCCGAGGCATACGCGCTGCTCTCCCAGAGGCAGGCTCACCTTGCTGAGATCCCAGAAGCTCTGGGAAAAGCTGGGCTGGGCCACAGGGTAGCTCTGCCCAACGATCTTCTCAGAATCCAGAGGTCCAGCTCTTGCTGAAGGGTGTAAATAGCATTTAGTCAAGTGGGAGACAGCTGATGGCAACGCCTTGATTTCCTGCATTAGGTTCCCACAAACAGGCACTGCACCGACTTTGTCAGGGTATCTGACAGCGCTAACGTCTGATCAAAGGAGGCAGCACAGAGTATCAGATGAAACTAGGAAAATACACGTAGCTGAAGGGGAGAGAGACTGGCTTTATAGATGTATGAATACACATATAAAAACACATCTAACCCCAGGTTTTCTGTCATGTTGCAGACTGTGACATGGCTGGGTTTAGATCTGCACCACATGTATTCATGTCACATGAAGTGCACGCATACACAGGCCTCCCAGTCAAGGGGGGTTTCCCAGGACATAAGAGAAGACCCGAGACAGCCTGTGAGGCCTGTTCGGGCAGTCAGTGCCCCTCGGCAGATGTGCACAGCTGACTGGGGGGAGATAAAGCCAAGCTGGCCAGTGATGCCCCGGCCGCCCTTTCTGGTTCCACACAAATAGCTATCAAGTGGCAAAATACACATTCCCTATCCCACTCCTCTCTTGTTTATCTGTGCAAAGCAGCACAAAACCATACGCGGGCTTTCACTGTCAGTATAAGCCATGTTATTCTTGTAATTAAATCCAGGTCCACAGTCTATCTGAGAGTTCCTCTTCTTCCCTTCCCCCTTTCCTCCCCTCACCATTTGCCTCTCTCCAACCTTGTTTGGGTTTACATGCTGTGTCATTAAATTCCAGAACAGTAAACGCTGCAGCCCCTCTAAGCACCGCCACGTTGCTCCCTAGGCTGAAAATTAGACATGGGGTTAATTTCATTCCTGCAAGGACTCTGCCTTTTATTTTTCTTTACGTCCAACTCAAAGGATGCTTTTGGCAGATACACAGTGGAAAAAATATCATGTTTGCTCTCTGCTTCCTCCCTGCCCTCTTCCCTTCTCCACTTCCACCCATCAGCCATAAAACAACACAGCCCAGCCAGATCCCAAACTGAAAGCAAGACAAAGCACCCACACAGCCCCCACTTCCATTCAACAAAAATGGGCCGCTCCGGGGTAGCCCAGGATCTACAAGTAGGCCAGACAGAAATAAACAGAGTAAACAAAGAGTATCCTGTCCGAGCAGAGAGGGGCTAAAGAGAGTGACGTCTTTCATTAAAATGCAAGGCAGGGATACAAGCGCACAGCCAGTCAAAAGCATCCCTGGAGCTTGCTAGGAGTAACAGGAGGAGAGCAACACGTGATCACACCATTATAAGGACCCAACACACATCACCCAACTGTACACAGGGCACAACTGCATATCCCACCTACCAAGGACCAAAACAAAGCAGCTGGCCACACGCCTACCCCCACCCCAAAATACCAGAGACACCAGCCCCCGGGGCTGCAGCCGCACAGCGCTGCTCTGCGGAAGGCTCAGTAGGGAAGAGTGCACACAGGTACAGCACCAAGCGACCAGAGCCGTGCAAATGTCAGAGCCAATGACATTTAAAAACAGCATAGCTGCCTTTTTAGAAAAGGGATGGGAAAGGGGGAGAAAAAGCACAGCACAGCCATAGCAACAGGTCAAGTGCTTGCCGCCGTTTGTCGGGAGGAAGGGCAACGTGGCGCGTATGCCTTCTCAGTTTTCACTGCATTTGTCACGTAATAAAGTCATTAGCCGGGAATTACAGGAGAGTTTTGTTTAGGTTTTTTTTCTGCAACCTGCTGCTCCAAAGCCCATGCAGATCCGTGTGTGAAAGTCCGTGCTGTGTATACCCTTGTGTCTCCTGTTATGTGGCTATCGCAAACAAACCTCATGTTTTTCCACAGATTGGTAGGGAAAAGAGCAGCATGTGGAGAGGTGGGGGAACAGGCACGAGCTCCTAGCAAACCAGAGGTCTGTCTGCTGCAAGTCTGCTCAGTTACAGGGAAAATTGAACATGCTGGTTTTTTTAAACAGCCTAATTTTATTTACTATTACATCAGACTTACCCACCACAAATTGTTCTCATGCAATGGAAGAATTCTTAATCTAATATCTTGGACATTGATAATTTCCCAGCTGCAGAACTGCAATAATTTCCTATCTTCTCATTTTTGAGATAAGCCAATTAACTTGGATATGTTTTAGTTTCAGGGTGCGAAACCCTTTACTGTACTTGAGAGAGAAGGGGCGACTTACAGTAAAAAAACCTTTGTTTCCTCCAAGTCAGCTCAAAGTCTGCTTCTCTGTGATGGAGACAAGTCTTCCCTGTTGTATTTCCCTTAGCCCCTTAACTTTCAGCACTTCCTCTTCCTGTCTGAGACACTATATTAACAGCAACTCTTATTTTACTCAAAGAAAATACACTGTTCAACAAATCCCTGAAATAATGCCTTTGAAAGATTTCATTGAGAAAACATTTTCTTGTTTAAAATACATTTGAAAGCTTATTAAAAACCATACAACCCAGCACTTCTGGTCAAATCCTGCTTGCATTGTTCATTTATTTTCAGGCATACTTACAGAAGAATAAAGGCAAAAAAAAGGATGATAAGACCTGATGCCCTGTTCACATATACAGTGGAGCAAAACAGGAACCTCCATTCACTTCAGTAGAATTGATTTATACCCAAGTAAGAGAGAAGACAGGCAAATCCTTGAATTTATGCTACTACAAATTGAAAAATACTGCTTACTCCCACAATTTCATTGAGAGCTTTCGATATTTAATGTTTTTTTCTTAAATTCCCAGGTCCTAGATTTACTTAATTATGTCAAAGAGACTCCCTCTCCTCCTTTATTTTTTCCTTAACTTTCTAGCAATCATATTCTCATGGTTTCAGGCTTTCCTCCTAGATGAGGGCACTTTTTGGATAGGAAGGTTGTCTATATTGAAGTGTTTTGATTTCCCTTTCTCTTCTAGGTCTCATTGCTCTGCAGGGATTCTCAACCTTTGTTGACCTGCAGACCAAATTTGACACTGGAAACGCGTAAATTGCACCGCATATCAATTCATTCCTCTTAGTCACCATTCATAAACTTCTCTGAAATAAATGTTCATGGGTTGAAAACAGCAAGTCCGATGATTTAATAGGAGTGTGGCTTGTGCGTTTTCCCTGCACAACATTAGTGATACCATGAAGGAGCTGGCCTATTTAAAAAGAGATTCTAAAAAGCCAGTTCAGCGAAAAGACAAGGCTGCGTAAACACGCAAGTGCCAGAACTTCTTGACATGATAGATTTAATGACAGAACATATGAGCATGTTGCTATTTCCTATTAAAAAAAAAAAAAAAAAAAAAAAAAAAAAAAAAAAGAGTAACCCCAGCCCACATCGAGCTGGGAAAGGGAAAGTGGAAGCTGTCCTCCACTGACTGCAGTGAGAGCACCTGTGTCCCTGAAACACTCTTGTACAGAACAGCCTGTAGTATAAAAGCAGCCCTCCTATTACCAGTGTGTTGCTATGGGCACTATTTTTAAGAAAGCAGCCACAGGAGCAGATCCAGAAAACATGGCAAAATAGATGAGGGAAGAACGAGAAATTACAAAGAGCCTGGACTTATCCCTGCCCATTCCTACCGGCAGCGATAGAACTGTAGAGAAGACGGACAGTGAAGCACTGTACTGCTGGACATACAGCCTGGTGAGAATTGTGGTTTTGCACCACTCAACTCTGCTTAAAAAACTTGCCTGAAATCGTTATTTCTTGGTACTCTGAAATACAACAGCTACCTTTAATTATCCCCCCCCATCCAGGCACCTTTTCCTACAGCAAGTGTTAGCAAGTGACTAACTGGATTTTGTCACAAAAGAGCTACAGAATGAGTAGCTTCATGCCATCCATCTGAACTTACACCAGAAGAGTGAGGGTGAACTGGTCTGTATTCCACACCACCAGCATCCCCTGTATGTTAGTTACCCTTGTCAATTCCAGTTCAAACTAATCAAGAGTGGATCAAGTTTACCCTTTATGCTATTTTCTAAATGAAATCAGAATTACATGTAAAACTGGGATTTAAATGGGTTTTACCTAATAATGAGTCATATATTGACAGAACAATCACCATGAAGACCAAGGTAAGAGGCACTATATTCTCATTAATAATTCAAATCTCAGCATGGATATTGATGACCATGCACTTAAAAGAGGAAATTGGGCAGCAGCTGGAGTTAGCCCAGATTTCCTGAAAAGTTGTTGGACTGCAACAGAGAGACACTAGAGAGATTTTACTGTAAGATCCAACCAGAGACATGGCAGCTCCTCGTTATTCAGAGATCTTGGACCCTCAGAAGCATTACTGAAATTGAGCAAGGAAGAAAAACATAGCATTAGCAGATCAATGAAAGGGGATGGGTGAGAAAAATAATGGAATGAAATCTGGAGGCAGAACACCAATACTTCCCCTTCCTCCCTCCTCCCAGTCCCAGTATTTGGGGCACAGAGCAACAGCGTTCAGTGGTATCTAATTCCAATTACTGCTTAGGAGCAAGCAAAGTTACAAGCTCTGAAATAAATGTGTACAATCAGCAAAAGCACAAACAATCAGAAAGGTCATAGGAGCCAAAACCACTCAGAACAAACCAGTTGGGGCTAGTTAACATAATCTGCTCTATTCACATAACTAAGTTTGTTTCACTGAGGGCATGAACTTTCTTGGAAAAGCTCAAGTAATTAACTGCAGGAGCTTACACATTTTCTTTCCCTCAAGTTTGTTTTACCCTGAATTTAGAGCTGCTTGCACACAACTGCTTCTACTATTTCACGCAAAAAGCAGAGTTTTCCTTGTTCTTTCCAGAAGGAGACGCTTGAAGAGATGGTACCGCTGAGGTGTAGGATTCCCTTCAATTCCTCCTACCTCCTATCCACACTTTCCACCACTTTGGACAGATACAAAAAAAATCATATCTTACCTCACGGAAAAAGAGCAGGTTTCCAATGAAAGGAAGAGGTGGAGGATGTCGGATCCCTACTTTGCTTAGTTTGGAGAATGCAGAGGTGGAGTACCTGGAAAAAAAAAACCAAACAAGATACTAATTTAATATTTGATCTTATCATGATAGGGCTTACCATAGTAACTGGTTCAGACGACTTCTCTGTATTCAGAGAGGGAAACGATGCTTTCTGTGTTGGCTAAACAGAACTACCAACGTGGTGATGTTGCTCAGCAGCTCCTTAGGTCACAGAAATAAATGCAATACACTGGTGCTTCAGAGAGAGCAAAAGAACCAAGGGACTCAAACACAGGCCTGCGAATTGAGCAGTGGAAACCGAGCTGCTCCTCTTCCCACAGAGGGTCTTGTAAGTCAGAAGTGGCTCTCTAAAGCTACATGAGGTTACAAAGGAGATCAAAATAGGCATTTGGGTTTTAACTACTGTGGCACAGTTGGGAAGGGAACAAGACAGATGTTCCGACTATTATTTTCTTCTTCCACCACTGCTACCTATACAGATCACAGAACAAGAATTCAAACTAGTCTCGGTTGTGCACGAGCCAAGACACTGTCAGTACATTCAAGTCAAGCCTCGTATTTGGGCCAGAGATGCTGATTAAGTGATTTTCCAGCTGCCAGTCAGCAAATTAAACAAAGATAAAAAATACAGAGAAACAAAACCCAGACAGAAAAGCTTCATGCATCCCTTGTTTCAGATGAAACTGGGTATGTTGACAGGGACAATACTGGGAAAAAAAAAAAGAAAAAAGAAAAACCCAATCCCAAAGTCTTTTTTTTTCCTCCCCTCCCCCTTTCTTAATACAAACAATGGATTTAAGTCAGTGGACTTCAATTAGTGAAACCTGAAAGAGCAGCAGCTAACAGCAGCTTTGATTAGCCAAAGGCACAATAATAGTGAATACTGTCACGCTGAACGCTATCACCATGAGGACCTGGGCAAAAGATCTTTAAGATTAATAAAGGCTGTGTCTATATTAACACCTTAGTTCAGAGCAATAGTACAGTTTTAAAGCTCTCCCCCTGCATGATGGTTCCGTGTCTGGGGCAGTTCTGGCACATACAACTACACTTTTTTGAGAGGAAACTGAACCTGAAGCTCTGCTCCAATCCTTCACCTCTTACCAGGGCAACTAATAAGTGGTCCTTTAGCTTTGAACCCCCAGTGTTCTGAGACTGTTTAGTCTTGGGGAGCAAATTAAATCTAGCCCAAACTAAAAACTGTGAACTGCATATAGCATAGGGATCACCATATCAAACGCTTTAGTCTATTGAGTCCACAAGTCATCTGAATGACATAACAGAGAGACAGCAGAAGCAGATCCTGATGGACTGACTCCCTCTTAATCCCACGGTACAGCCTTGTTGACTCTGAAAACTATGCTAATCCATTGCTACGACTCGGACTCTCCTCCTTCACGTCCAATAATCCACACGTCTCATCTGAAATGCCCTAGACGATGCAGGCAGGAATATCCTAGTTTAACCTAATGGGCAAACAGTGCATAATTCTTGGCGGTTAGGGAGGAGGGAGGAATCATAGAATCATTACAGTTGGAAGAGACCTCCAAGATCATCGAGTCCAACCATCAACCCAACACTACCATGCCTACTAAATCATGTCCTGAAGTGCCATGTCTACACGGTTTTTGAACACCTCCAGGGATGGTGACTCCACCACTTCCCTGAGCAGCCTGTTCCAGGGCCTGACCACTCTTTCAGTAAAGAAGTGTTTCCTAACATCCAACATAAATCAAGCCCTGACACAATCTGAGGCCATTTCCTCTCATCCTATTGCTAGTTACTTGAGAGAAGAGACCAACACCCACCTCCCTACAACCTCCTCTCTACAGTTGTAGAGAGCAATGAGGTCTCCCCTCAGCCTCCTCTTCTCCAGACTAAACAATCCCAGTTCCCTCAGCCACTCCTCACAAGACTTGTTCTCCAGACTCCTCACCAGCTTCATTGCCCTTCTCTGGACATGCTCCAGCACCTCAATGTCATTCTTGTACTGAGGGGCCCAAAACTGAACACAGTATTTGAGGTGCAGCCTCACCAGTGCCGAGTACAAGGGCACAATCACGTCCCTACTCTTGTTGGCCACTCTGTTCCTGATGCAAGCCAGGATGCTGTTGGCCTTCTTGGCCACCCAGGCACACTGCTGGCTCATGTTCAGCCGGCTGCCTACCAGTACCCCAGGTCCTTTTCTGCCAGGCAGCTTTCCAGCCACTCTTCTCCAAGCCTGTAGCATTGCACAGGGTTGTTGTGACCGAAGTGCAGGACCTGGCACTTGGCCTTATTGAACCTCATACAGTTCACCTCAGCCGTTCAATCCAGTCTGTCCAGATCCCTCTGCAGAGCCTTCTTACCCTCAAGCAGTTCAACACCCCCACTCAATTTAGTGTCATCAGTAAACTTACTGAGGGAGCACTCAATCCCCTCATCCAGATTGTTTATAAAGCTATTGAGCAAGACTGGCCCCAGCACAGAGCCCTGGGGAGCACCACTTGTGACCAGCTGCCAACTGGATTTAACTCTGTTCACTACAACTCTCTGGGCTTGGCCATCCAGTCAGTTTTTAACCCATCGCAGGGTACATCTGTCCAAGCCATGGGCTGCCAGCTTCTCTAGGAGAATGCTGTGGGAGACAGATTCAAAGGCTTTACTGAAGTCCAGGTAAACAACATCCACAGCCTTTCCCTCAACCACTGCGTGAATGGTCACCTGGTCATAGAAGGAGATCAGGCTGGTCAAGCAGGACCTGCCTTTCATGAATCTACACTGGCTGGGCCTAATGGCCTGGTTGTCCTGCACGTGCCTGGTGAGCGCACTCAAGATGAACCGTTCCCATAATCTTCCTTGGCACCAAGGTCAGGTTGACAGGCCTGCAGTTCCTCAGATCCTCCTTCTGGCCCTTCTTGGAGATGGGCATCACATTGGCAAGCCTCCAGTAATCTGGAATCTCCCCTGTTAACCAGGACTGCTGATAAATGACAGACAGTGGCTTGGCAAGCCCCTCCACCAGCTCCCTCAGTACTCTCGGATAGATCCCATCCAGCCCCATCAATTTGTGCATGTCCAGGTGGCATAGCAGGTTGTGAACTGCTTCATCCTGGATTGTGGAGGGTTCATTCTGCTCTTTGTCCCTGTCTTCCAGCTCAGGGTGCTGAATACCCTGGGGATAACTGGTCTGACTGTTAAAGACTGAGGCAAAGAAGGCATTAAGTACCTCCACCTTATCCTTGGTGGCAATGTTCCCTGCCCCTGCATCCAGTAAAGGATGGAGATTCTCCTCTCTTTTTGTTATTAATGTATTTGTAAAAACATTTTTGTTACCTCTTACAACAGTGGCCAGATTGATTCCTGGAACCCCTTGCCCTTCAGGACTGTCTCCCAAGAGACCCTCTCAACCAGTGTCCTGAGATGGCCAAAGTCTGACCTCTGGAAGTCCATGGTAGTGGTTTTGCTGACCCCTCTCCTTACTTCACCAAGAATAGAGAACTCTATCATTTCATGGTCACTAAGCACAGGATGGCCTCTGACCACCACATCTCCCACCAGCCCTTCTCTGTAAATAGCAGGTCAAGCGAGGCACCTCCCCTGCTAGGCTCGCTTACCAGCTGTGTCAGGAAGTTATATTCCACAGGCTCCAGGAACCTCCTGGACTATTTCCTCTCTGCCATGTTGTATTTCCAGTAGATGTCCGGTAAGTTGAAGTAACCCACCAGAACAAGGGCTAGCAATTACGAAGCTTCTGCCAGCTGCTTGTAGAATGCTTTATCTACCTCTTCATCCTGGTTGGGTGGTCTAGGACAGACTCCCAGCAGGATATCTGCCTTGTTGGCCTTCCCCCTTACTCATGAGCATTCGACCTTGTCATCACCATCGTTGAGCTCCATACAATCGAAACTCCCTAAGATATAGAGCCACCCCACCACCTATCCTTCCTTGCCTGTCCCTTCTGAAGAGCTTATAGCCATCCACTGGAGTACTCCAAACATCCCACCATGTTTCTGTGATGGCAACTAAGTCATAGCTATCCTGCTGCACAATGGCTTCCAGCTCCTCCTGTTTGTTGCCTATGCTGCATGCATTACTGTAGATGCACTTGAGTTGGGCTATCGATTTCACCCCCAACATTGGCATAGCCACCCCTAGGCTCATCTCTAGTGAGCCTGGTTATATCCCCTTCCCCCTTCAAACCTAGTTTAAAGCCCAAGGAAGAGAAAAGAAGAGAGAAAAATGACCAGAAAACAGTCCTTTCCTCCAGCAGACTGGAAAGGAAAGAATGACAATGTGAAATGAAATATATAAAATTAAGATAATTAAATTTCACCTGACCAGTAAAGCAGAATGGGACTTAAGTATTCAGTAAATAGCTTTTTGTACCTCCATTTCCCAAGAAGATTTTCTGCAGCACAGTATCTATTGTCTTAACGGGTTTTCTTTTGTGAAGATGTTTTACAAGAATCATAAAAAGAAGATATAGATTTTATAATCTTCAAATAACAATTTTTTTTAATGGGAAGTACAAACTTTCACAAACACAAACCTTCTCAATAGAAATGATGTGTCTTCAGTCTATGCAAGGGGACTATTTCAGTATGACAGGCTGTCATGGAATAGAGGCACATAAATTGACATTTATTACACATTTTATACATATTATTGACTTTTCGTTACTTAACCGCTTTAAAAAAATGTAAGACTTTTTCGTTATTGAAACAGCTAATACTCTTGAGGGAAAAAATGTTTTAACTTCAAAACAACAAACAGCCTACACGACACATTTTCTTCCCCAAAGACAGGATTTTTTGCTGTTGTTTGAAATCTCCCTAAAGTGTCTCTGTGTCATAGCAAAGTCCTCATCTTCAGTATGTAAATAGTGGAAAAGATCAAAATCTCTCTCAATGGAAACCAAATCAATTTTGCAGCATTTTATCCTGGATGTTTTCACTGTAAAATACACGGCAGATCACAAAACACCAGGCTGGGCTACAGCTAACTGATAATTTCACTGCAGACTGGACACTCTGTAGACTCCTGGTCTTCATGTACTGCAGAGTGAAAAGTGATGGCAACAGAGCCTCACATTACACAAAGTAAACAATGTGATCACCAAATATTTTTTAAAAAGCAGAACTAATGAGTACAGTGTACCCAGTCTCACAAGGCAAAAGACACCCAGACTCTGAAGACTATTTACACTTAGATGAGCAGTTCATCTTTCTCAGCTTCTGAACATCACTGGCAGCTCCATACAGCTGCGGATTTGCTTTCCCTTTTCCCTTCCTAACATGGTTTTCTGTGGTGCTTTTTTTATTCAGTTACATTTGAAGTAGGTTTTCAGAAGGTAAGGAAACACGGTTTACAATGAAATGGGAAACAGAAGTGCTGTAGTCAAGCTACACACTGAAATAAAACAACGAAAGGGTAGGGACAGCAGGAAAAAACTCACTGAGCTGTGTGCTAAGCGCACTGGGAAAACCACGGTCGGGTTTTGTTGCTGGGAAGTCGGTGGGCTAGAAGTTGGAAGAGTGCAAACAGGCAGGGTTGCCTTGTAGGCAGTCACAAGATGTTTGGAGAAGCCGCGCATCTAAATGAAACAGTTCTGAACCTGCCTTGTGACAGCAGGAAGTCATATTTCTGCTCTGCTACTTAACACAATTCCATGTCAATTTATCACAAAAATTAATTAATCTGGTATCAGGCAAGCTCCTGCTGCTGCTGTGGGTGCACACCAAGGGTAGAAGACCAGCCAGTGGTGTAGAGGGGCTAAGTCAAATGCAAAATCTAGAAATAGAAGAGATACTGAGAGGTGACCCAGACAACCAAAGATAGGGAACAACTTCCATAGAAGGAATAAGCAAACAGGCTATCATCTTAATCCTGGAAAAAGATGCAACTGATGTAGAATATGACAAATATATTTAAGATTCTGCATGGCTTCAAAAATAAAGAATCATAGAATGGTTATGGTTGGAAGGGACCTTCCAAGGTCATCTAGTCCAACCCCCCTGCAAGGAGCAGGGACATCTCCAACCAGATCAGGTTGCTCAGAGCCTCATCCAACCTGGCCTTGAATGTTTCCAGGGATGGGGCATCCACCACGTCTCTGGGCAATCTGTGCCAGTGTTCCACCACCTTCATTGTAAAAATTTTTTTCCTAATATCTAATCTAAATCTGTCTCCCTCCATTATTTATTACCCACTGTTAAAAAAAAAATAAATAAAATTCACAAATGAATATTCAGGTGGCAGGATTAAAAATGAAGCACTTATCCAAATAATCAATATACTAACAATGGAACTCCTTGCCATGGGATGTTGTCTATTCCAGAAGCTTAAAAAGCTTCAAAAAGTGATTAAATAAATTAGGGAAAGGGGAAAAAAAAAAAAAAAAAAAAAAAAAATCAGCAGGCACTTTTAATTCATGAATTGAACAAATGTAAGAGAGTCATGGAAAAGATTAAAGAGAAGAAGGGAAAATTAATCAAATTTATTTTCCTAAGCAGGGGACTAGTCTGTAAGCTTCCAATGGCAGAATAAGAGATTAGACTGTTATAAAACCTAGAAGATAAAACCTCAGACACTTCACTTTCCTTAAGAGGAAGAGAGGAAGGAATCTTTGTGCAAAGGGAGGGACATGAAAAAGGAGAAAACTCTGATGGCAGCAATATTTACTGGACACTCTAGCACATTCTCACTCAAAGGAGAAACATACCCTAATATTTACACATGTAGGGCTTCCTGCACAACTATTAATTTAAAACCCTGGCATTGTATTTTGAACGAAGTGACAAGACATCAAAAGGAACCAGAGGAACAGCAGTAATGAAGTAGATCAATAAACAATTCAATAACTCTTTGAAGACGTTCAAATGGCCTCTCAGAGCTAGATACTCTCTGTATATATTCAACACAACCGTTAAAAAAGGTTCACATGCCAAATACATTCCTGTAGGCCACCATGGCAGATTTAAGGTCTCTGAAACATGAACTTCTCTCCACAAAACACTACGCAAAAAATAAGGAGAAAGAGTTAAAATCAACATATAATTAACATAAGTTGTGATGGATATGCAATCAACAGAAGTAGCCATCTGCTCAGCCAGGTCAGTACTGATCAGTGCTGCAGAAAAAAAGTATTATACAGTCTACCATTAAGTGCAATCAATTTTTGTAGCAGGTAACATTACAGAGTTGCCAATTCTGCATCACAGAGTTCAATATACCATTGAAATTACCCCAAATTTCTCTCAGTAGTGAGAGTGCATCACTCCTACATCTAAGTAATGCACAACCTAATAATATCTGAAAGCTATAAACTAGGACACTCAGATAAAAAAGTGATGTTATTTAATCTCATTGTTGGGAGCTGGGAGGTGCATTACTTGGAAAACTGAGTGGGAAAACAAAGTATTGTGCTGAGATAATGGAAATCATTCCTGCCAAACAAGAGATAATCGTCATGCATTTTCACCTATTTGCCTCTATTTACATATACCCATACCAGATCCCAGTTAACACTGGTATGTGTTTTGCTCACAAAGTAGTGATAACATATAAAATAATGGTAACCTCCCAACATTACAATGATGGCTCATTTAAAAATACACAAGCATTCCTGGAAGTGCTGCCTAGACAGCGCAGTCTCCCAAAAATATTGATGTCATCCCTGGGCTGGCGACAGAGTTAGACATTGTATTTTAGCTCTCTCTGGGAAATTTTGTGTTACAAATACTGCAGCAAGGTCACTGGAGAGCCGCCATCACACAAGTCCTTCCTCCAGTCTTTTGCTCATGATATTTAAGATTGAAAATAATTTTCTGGTCCCATTCTGACAGAGGAACACGCAGAACACAGGTCTTACGAGCGGGTGAGTATTGCAGCCAAAGTGGATACCACCCTAGGTGGATACAACCACCTCTGGTTATTACCTCCAGAAAGTGTACTCACTAAAAGAAAAACAGAACAAAACACAAAATTAATCAGCTGCCCATCCCCAAAAGACAGGTAGGTTCTGAAGCACCCTCTCACAAGGCAGAAGAGAGAAAAACGGGGAAAGTAAATCCCTCTCATAACCTGTTCTAACCGTGGCCAACAAAGGTTACCAAATTGCCCTTTGTGTTACCCAGCAGTATCCTTGGTGAAAACGGTGGGTTTGCTGAAAGGAAATACATTTGGTTTTGTAGAACACCAGGCACAGAGTAGGGAATTATTACTATTTCCTGCCCCCCCCAAAATATATCCAGAAGTATAATGTCAGGAAATTCTAGAGGTAAGCTTCAAAAGAGACTTTAGCCCATTTGGGATAAGGCTATTTGAGTACTGCAATTTCATATTCAAGCTCAACAAATCTATACTTTTTAACTACGAATTTGTAGGGCTGTAATACCAGTTTCAGAGAGATAATGAGAAATTCCATGTAACACTTGCTCTCCTTAATCACTTGCATGCTCTCCCAATGTTTTCATTTTGACATAATTGCCCAAGAAAAAGACAGACATCACACACACTTGCACCATCTGCCTCCACAGAGGCAGACGTTTCCCAACTGCAAAACCTAAATGACCATAGGATTATTATTTCATTGAAACATTTGCTAATGCACCAGCAATAATGTGCAGGAGAGGCCAAATTATATGCCCAATATTGAATTTATACCTCATCTATCTGCTAACAATCTTTTTTTTAATCCATATTGTTCTGATCTGCTGAACAATTTTTTAGTGTCTCTTATCTTAAGAGAACCAATAGGCTCAAGGGACTGGTTGTAATAAAGCTGCAGGTTGTCACAGTGTGTTTAAAGTTTTAGGGATTGCTTTGATTTAAAAAAAAGACAAAAAAAAAAATTAGCAGTGAATCAAGGCCAATTAAATGAAAAAGCCCATACAGAAAAGTGACACACTTCACCATGCTCCAGAGTAGCCCTGGGAGAGACAGATGGTCTGTACAGCAGGCCAATGACAATACTTCATCACCTTCCCAGAGCACAGGCCCTTCACACTGGGCAGTGACTCTTCCAAATAAAGAGCAAAAGAACAAGAGCCGTAAATCCACAGCTTCAGCCCTTCATTGTTGGCTCAACACCTTTAAACAAAATGATGGAGGTCAAGAGCAGAGTCTGTTGCATCCTTCTAGCAACATATATCCTTGGGAAAGGAGGTGGGACTTCTACTCTATGCGGATACAAAGGATGATCTCCTCACCAGAAGGAGTGTCTCCACAGCCGATCGGAGGTCTGGTGCATATGTGAGGCCATACACAGTTCTGGATGTCTGCAGGAAGCCTGAGTTGGAGCTGATAGCTAAGCTCAGCTCCCACGTGACAGCCCCACTGCCTTAACCACAGGCCAAGTCTTCCTTTCGCTCCCTAGGACCACTGATACCATATCTTTCTTAAGGACCAATTTCCTTTCCCCCCTTTTTATTCACACAAATATTGTGAGGCACACAGAGAAAATGGTACCACCTCAAATGTCATAAATGTTCCTGCTTCAGCTTGCATGAACAGGTACCTTGCTAGAAACACAATTTTCAGAAACCATAGTAAAAGTTCATAAAGTTCTTCTTCCTCCCCACATAATTACACAGCTTAATTTTGTAATTGGGACATCTTAATTGCATAATTAAAAGGACATGAAGTTTCAGCTTAATTAGTCTTCCTAACTGTTGTGCAAGTTCATATCCTAGTGATGCAATTCCATTTGCAGAAAACATGGCACCTGTTTCTGTATGCATCTCAACCATTCCTACATACCAGGAATGATGGTACAGATGAGGGATGCAGTTTCATGTTTAAATAAAGAGAGGAAAATCCACTTGGGAGCCTGATCGTTCTGGCTTTTCATTGTCATAAAGGAGGTACTCACTAGGCCACTGGCCATTACTTCATAGGGTCAAAAAGGAGTTGAAATGGTATGGTGGCTGCACTCCCAAAGTGTTCTCTATTGTTATCTAGATGTTACTTAAAAATTGCCCCATGATCTATACACATCAAGTAGTGATGTGTTGTGCAGGCAAAGCTAAGTTGCACTCCCGCTAGCCTATACGTACCTCAGCTGCCTTTCATTTCTTAATCCATGCATTTCTGGTCTGTTAGACAAACTTGCTTGATATCTGGTGGTGTCAGGCAACTGGTTTTACAGTTCAGGTCTTGTACGACATTCTTCAACAGCAACAGTATGTACAGAGCCATGCAGTGCTATTAAGAACCAGCTGGCACAAGGGCTGCACGGAGTCACACCCTGCCAGGGAAAGCCCTGGGAAAGACAAAATTGCTTCAAGAGTCTCAGTAACTCCCAGGAATTTTGGGCCTGAGACATCTTCTGCAACAGAAGGTAAGGTGGGGAACACAGTCCTTCCCCCCCTTTTGGAGACCAACCTGTCAGTGTACATATGGCAGGATGGCAGGCACCAAAGCAGAGACCAAGTTACCGGAACAAACCTCTGGGCATCTTCCCCACTTGTTGTCTCAAGTGAGCAGCTCTGACAGACTGCAGGGACAGTTCACCTCCCTTTAGGGAGTTCTGGATAAATGCAGCAGGCCTCATTATTATATAGCACAGGAAATAATTATTTTATTTCTTTATTTTTAAGTTAACATCAAGGGGTCACCATTCATCCAGTGCACTAAACATGGCAGAGGTCCTGCTGACCAGAAACAGATGTGATCAGAGTGCCAGAGATCATTTCACAGTCTACAGAGAGCCTGAATTAATGGCCCACAGCCCAACTTTGTCCTGGCATTTCCTATCTTGTGTGAACTTGACTTTACAACCTCAATAATGTGTGTTTAATGCAATTTTCTGTGCTAGTTCTCAAGTTTTTAAAAAGTTCATTAAAAATCCATCACATTGCATCATTTTACATCCCCAGGGGTTACCAAAAGACCCTAGGACTATGGCAGAGACCTTTGCCAAGTGAGCTAATGGGGGAGCTGACAGAAGCAGCAGGCTGTCTTTCACGCAAGGGAGCTACGAGGCACAGCCTGCCAGGGGGTCTCTCTTATACTTCTTCAGAGAGTAAAAAAACCCAGCAAAATTTAAGCATTCCTAAACCAAAATGCTAGGCTCCTTGCTGGGTGATGACACCTCACCACTGAGCCCTCATCTGCTCCTCTGGCAGCACCACCACATCCCCGCTCTTCCTCATCCATGGTCCCACTGTCACCCCCAGCCCCAATCTCTGCTTCTCCCTTGAGCAGCTCTGCGCTGCTCCCCTCACCCAGCCACTGCCTCAACTCCTGCCACGATTTCCCCAACTGATCCCTTCCCAACGCAGTCCCGCGCTGTTTTGTATCAGCCATTCACCACCCTCCATGCAGCGATTTATCCCAGGACTGCTTGCACAAGCCCCCTCCTTTCTTAACACTTTGACACCCACATTTACACCACCTTTCCGTCCTCCCTGGCAGCGCTACACGCAGGCAGTGCGTGAATCACAAAGAAACGGGCCACTGGAGGGGTGAGACAGGCTCCCCACGTGCAGTTCTTGTGCCCAGGCCTCACTGATGCTATCACATGGGGGATCCATTACAGAAATGCTTTTCCCAGTCCCTGGTAAGCTGAGCTGCTCTCAGGGACTTGCTGCCTGGTCAATCCTCAGCACAGACAAAGGGTGGGAATCTGCTTAGCAAAGACAGAATCAGCAATATTAGCTTAAAATTATGTACAAAAACATAAGAGATTCCGGTGAATGTGTGCTAGCTGTTGCTTTTCAAAGACTTACAATTTGCCCAGATTTGCATGAGAAAGGCAAAAAGTACATTCATTGACAAAACACACCTCCTCTCACCAAATACTGAATCCCTGCGTCAAAGCTAACACAAAAATCAAACACCACCTCTACAGAGTAATAAAAAAACCTCAGAACGATCCCAAAAATAAAACAAGCAAGCCAACATTTTTTCTTTAGCTTTTGTCTCAGAAATGATGGAGCTTCTTTTAACTGAGATTTTTCAGTAATTCCACCTAAGGCAGACACCAGCCCTGGAAAACTTCAAGCGCAGCTGCTTAGAGTTTGATAGAGTGATAAGTCATTGAAAATAGAGTTGTATAATGGGAGCCATCACACAACCTTAACTTGTGGTGCTCTCAGACTGGCCTATAATTAAGTATGCCAGATTAAAAATAAAGGATTTGCTGGCTCTCAGTCTGAGAGCGTGCATAAAATCTCAGCTCATAGCTAGTTATTTTATGCAAGTTCTAATCCATTATAGTAGAGGGGTGACAACGACAATGTTGTCTGACCTGTAATTACAGGAAAGATGCTATAATACTGTACATACCAGACAGCCTGTGATAAACTTGAAATTAATACTGGATACTCTGCCTGCTCCCCGTGACTTGAAAACCAGGAGTACTCTGATTCCACAAGGAAAAAGAATGCCTCTCTATTTTTCTTTTCTTGCTCAGATTTTCATTCTTCTGTTTGTCTCATTTTCCATTATTCCCAATAATAAATAAAACACCCCAAATTATTAAATTACACTTCACACACACAGACACAGGATTTATTTCCACACCACACAGGTACAAAGGAAGCACAAACACCTCCAGAGGAGCGATCCCATTTCCTGGCAGGTGGCTGAACCAGCCTCATGAAGCAGCATAGAAGGACCCACTGGAAGTGAGAATGCTCCAGGGAACAAATGACAATCTGCTACATCATGAAATAGCACCGGTGCTGGCTGCAAAGCCCCAGAATTTAACAAGAGAAGCTACCACACATGCATCTAAATAGTGTGAGTCCAGAGCTCTGTGTTTTGCTGCATTAATTTAATACCACAAGAATTAGAGTGAAAGGTCTCTGGAGCTCCCTTCATGAAAAGCAGCAAAGCCCTGTGGTCACCCAGGAACAACATCATTAATTTCTGAAGGGAAGAAGAGACAATCCTTCCAACCTCAAGTCTCCTGCATACACGAACAGTGAGTGGAAGCACAGAAGTGGGGTTCAAAGGCTTGTGGAAATACAGAAAATAAACTCAGCCTCCTCTTTTTCTTTGCACCTTATTCATGACTTCTTGAGTACCTATGGAGTGAGAAGAGTTGAGCTCATAGGAAAGAAAAGTAACTCAGTCCTTTTCATAATGTGAATTCTTGTAAGAGATAAAATAGAGCAAGGAATACACATAACTTTTCTTCCCAACCCCAGCACTAGTAGAATACCCTTTAGCAACCACAGCATGAGACAAGAAGAGCAGTGAAATTATTTCAATTAACTTCCAGTGTGCTTGAGCAGTCAATCACCAACACCAGCCTGAGTAAGCTATCGCGGGCCACTAACAAAGGCTGCTACCTACTACAAAACAGAAGGTAGTTGAATAGATGCCAAACAAAGCCAAAGGAAAAGCAGAATTTCAAACAGACTGGATGAAAGGATCGCAGGAAGCAAACTTCAAGGAGAGTCTCTGAACTCGAAAAACTGCCTAAAAAAAAGTGGGCTCAAGTGTTGCTCCCAAGTGCCATCCAGATTAAAAGCAAAACAAAAGCAATTGGAGTTTCCTGGAGCTCTGAATCACCCATTCAAGCCGTAAGGAGACTGAGCAACCAGCTACACACAGGAATAGTAACACTGGGTATGCACAAAGTGTCAAACCCAGAGCAGAAGTGACTGAAAGGTTTTTTCCTTCTTTAATCACTGAAAAATGCAGTAACACCACACATTACTTGTAAAACAGCAGGTTGGACCGTTCAGACAGAAATATACTTTTTAAGCTGACATGTTCCTCTCTGGGCTGTTGGTTATAAAAAAAAAAAAGTGCTTGTTGCACATTATCTCATCTTCAGACTGTACTTTGAAGTCCATTCTGGCCATTCCTCCATGACACAGACAAATTCCAATCCTTAAGAATAATTCTCTTAACTTTACAAATACAGCCTTGTTCAAGTCAGATAATTTTCATGTAGAGGCTGACATGGAAATGGCTTTCCTGGAACAGAGTTGATTTGCATTACTCGGTGTCATAGCACACGACAGCTTATTCTGCAGCCTGCTTTTCTGGATCTTCCACAATCCACACAGTCACAATCCTCCTCTCCACAAAGCAGTTGGTCACAGGAAGAGCAAATTTCAATGAAGCGTCTTTCCTCCAGCATCAGTCATGTTCTTTCTCAAGCTGTTTATCTCCTCCTGGATGCAGTTTGTAATCAATGCTCTCTGCTAACAAAGGAAAGTCCATTACTGTCCCCTGTTCCTTTGGCTCCTGCGTTTTTAACATCTGAAATATGGCCGCATGAGTAACGTGCTGTACGAACCTGCTAAACACCCCCTTCACAGCGTCTCTCAAAGGACCTGCTATCGCACCCCTGTCCCAGCTCGCCCTCTCTCCTTCAGTTAAACAGTCTCAAATGCTCCTGACACATGAAAGCAAAACGCTTCAACGCCTCAGCTGCAAATTCAGTGAGACAGCGACCATCTTCCCATTACACCGCACAGCCTTCACACGCACAGCAGAGCCCTGATCTTTGACAGGGGTTCATAGCTCCTGCTGAAATGAAAATGATAAATAAATCATCATCACAGGGTCCCCTAAAGCAGAGGGAAGTCTGCTCACTGTCATCCGATTACTTTTTAACTACCACAATGAACTAAAATTCCACAGGGAGGTAAGGATAGCGAGTCATTACCATGAACAATTCACCTTCAAAGAGAGGCAAGAGGACAGCCGAAGCCCAGAGAAGCCAGTTTTCTTCACCCTCTCTGCAAGTGCCCGGGTGTAGATCAGTGATATTTTCCAGAGGCAGAACAAAGAAACTAGACGCTGATACACAGAGGCTTTAAAATAGATTAAGAAGTTGATAAAAATAAAAGAACTGACAACACAATTGTGATCGAAAGCAGAAGAGAATAAGACCAAGGCATGTATAAATTACAGAAATCCTGGTAGGAAGAAAGAGGCTTGTCGAAAGGGAAGAGCATCTTAGCCAGTCAGAGTTTCAGAGGAATCACATACTGGAGAGGGGATGCAGGACCCTTAATGCTACCTTGAGCCACAAAGAAGGAAGAGACTCTGATGCAAGGAAACAGCTTCATTCATTATTACAGTTGGATTTGTGTATTTCTTGTGCTAACTAAAACAGTGATAATTTTTTCTTAGGCTCATTACAGATCTGTGTAATTATTTGCAGCTTTGGTCTCTAAGGAGCCAGCCATAAGACAAAGCTGGAGGCCTGAAGACAAATTCTTTTACTTACCGCTGGGCAGTTCAAGTTTAGCATCTCTCCTAACTGAAGCTAGACTGGAATATCCAGTCACGGCAAAAAGGCAACAGATAAAAACCTCTGAACTGGAGGAATACAAAAAAAAAAAGATACTCAGGAAGGCACTAGCACAATCCACCCAAACCAAGTAAAGTGTAGTAAAGCATAAACCTTGTATACCGTGTGCCAAACATGGTCATCTGGAAGAAGGTGACCCTCACCGGTCGCTACCAGAGCTCTGAAGATAAGGTTTAATTTTAATGTCTCCCCCAAGTGGTAAGTGAAACAGTGGTTGCAATTTAAAGGTCCAGGTAAGGCGATGCTTTCCCATGCTAGCAGACCACACCGTGGAGCGGCTGCTTTATTTACTTACTCTGTCTCTACACTAGGAATAGCTAACTCAAGCTAAGGCACTTTTGAATCCTTGAGGAAACCACACTTCTATATTTATGTATACATCCATATATGTACACCCATGTGCGCGCATACACACACACTAAGTAAAACAACCCTCAGGGAAAGCCTAACATGCAAGGCTGAAGATTTTCTAGACTACAGACCTATCAGTTACAGTTAGTTTTGCTCTCTTCTGTTGTTTGGGCTATCTGCTAGACAACCTAGCCCTTCTCAACTTCTTTTACTTCCAATCCATGCAAAGGGCCAGAACCTGCCCGTGACTATTACAGTAGCCTAGGGACCTGCAAGTTTGTGTAAAGGCTCTCTGCTGCGGCAATTTCCCTTTCCTCAAGATAAAATACAAAAAGATAACTTCAATTTTCCTCTTCCAAGAAACCTTGAGATTTGTTATGCGAGGAAGGTATCTGGTTGCTGTTTACTTGAGCGGTTTAGATAAGTGATTGATTTCACTTTTGCATTTGCAGGTATCAGTATTTGGCAAACAATACTCTGAAAAAGCATTTCTTAAAACTTATGCAATAGAAAAGGTGCAACTTGTAACTGAGGAAAAGATGAGGCAGCATCCTGCTGAAGGGGAGCGTTTTCAAAATTAAGTAGTGTCACATTACACATGCCTAACAAAATGGCTAAGATGCTCTGTACTAATAATACTGATTTTTTAATTTTTTTTTAAATCCTGGAACACTAGCACAACTCAGAGCATTTGAAGGACTGCCAGCATAACCCCAAAATGTAAAGGAACAAGAAGAAAGCAGAGGTAATGATAAGTCAATTAGCCTTACGTCATCTTTGTGTAAAATAACAGAACTATCAATTTGGGATGCCATCAACAGGGAATTTGATGAGAGGCTAAAAATGTAATTAAGGCCTTTCAGTATTGTCAAACAAGCCTTTCATTTCAGGCTGGCGTGGGGCTTTTTTGGCAAGGGTAGAGGTATGGTTGATAATTACAACTCTTCCAGCAGCATCTACTTGGGCTAGTCCACAGCTCTAGAATCACTAGATCATGTAATGTCTTGCTTAAAAGACTTCACACTACATGAAAAAACTAATGTGACACCGAACTAGGCAAGCTAAAAGCTGGCTCAATACTTGGCCACAAAACGTGGCCGATAACTGTGAGATATTACTCAGCAGGACTCTTACTAGGAGAACTTACGGGGATAGTTTCTTGTTCAGTAACAAAAGGAATCATGAGTTACAGCCACTTAAATCTGACCTAGATTTTCTGAGCTAAGGAATGTATCCACAGGTCTCTCTTTCTCTGGCATCCTACTGCCATAGAGCCACTGGAGCTGCCATGAGACTTGGTGTTTGGAACTCTGGGTCCCACTCACCTGAACCGTGACAAACCCATCCTGGCCCTGGCATTTATATAGGCAGAGTCCAGCCAGCAGTTCATCTATTAGAGTAGGGCTGCAGAAGGCAGCTGAGACAATCTGAGAGCTCACAGTGGCTGAAAATAAGTAGTTCCTTTCCCCCTACCACCCACCTCCATGTATTCCCTCTTGCTGCTTTCTCTATGTTCTCTATGTGCATCCCTGCCTGAGCAGATGCAGCCACTAAACCAGCAAACTAGCCCAGCAGAAATGAACTTATTTTTTGGTGGTTTTGTATCTAGAAGGAGAGGGAAGGGTGCCCATATAGGTAGCTGGATAGGTCACCAAGGGGCCAAATGAGGCCCAGAGTTGGCACCAGCAAGTGGGCAATGGGAAGGGGAACATCTCTTTTGGCAGCTGCGAGCTGCTAGGTCAGCTAAGTCACTATGTGAAGTGTTTCCCTTAAACAGAGTGACTCTAAAGCTCTTTCCTGGCAAAGTCAACCACTAACACAAAGACGGGTAGGAGAGCACAGAGCAAAAAGGAGAGACTGCAGCTACAGAACAGGGAAGTGAAGTCATCTGGCAGCCTGATGATGCATCTAGGAAGCAGAAACAGCTCATACGTCCAGGGTGGACGGCTCTGCTTGGAAAGGTCACAGATACCTCCTAGGTCACTGCTTCGATTAGAGCTGGCAGCATTGCTGGTGGGGCCAGAAGCACTAACCCAATCCCCAGGAGTATGAAAAGAGGCTAGCAGGCAGAAGTGAGGAAACAACGTGCAGAGCATAGGTAAGACACCTGTGCAACTATTACACACAGTTCAGAAAAGGCATGGGAATACTGGGTGGAGCTCAGGACACCTTGTAAAAAGATATGTAAGGATGGGGAAGAAGAAATAAAAACAATTTTTAAGTGGGAAGCTTAAGGAGATCAGTTAGTGCAGCACATTGAACAGAAAGTTGAGAGGTCCCTTGACTGCTGCCTGAAAATACCTACACAGGAAGGAGCCCTGACAGCGAGCAGCTTTCCATCCTTCCTGACAAAGCCAAAACACTCATGGAGCTGGGTATAGACATTACAGAAATGTAACCCTGAATTTAGATGCCGTTTCTTGGGATGGAGGACACGTGAAGATTAAAATAGTTTACCAAGGAAGCTAGTGGACTCACTGTAGCTTTCAGGAAAAAAAAAAAAAAAAAAAAAAAAAAAAAAGAAAAAAAAAAAAGAGACAAGACAAGCAAACAAAAAACTTACACCATACAGCACTTCCCCCTACAAAGTCTAAAAGAAAAGGCACAGCCAGAAGGAAGTCAAACTAGATGGAAGCATAGCTCATTCTGGTCTATTAATAAACAAGTGATTAACTGTTGCCCTAATTGTTGTTTGCTATCAATGGAAGAGGGACCATTTTCCTCCTCTTACCTCAGGGAGGGGTTTGTGCTACCAGTACAAATCAGTGACAAAGTCACAGAATTGGCCCCTTCCACACCAATACAGTCACACAGCTAAAGACAGCAGCAAAAAGGCTTTGGTTAGAAATTGCCCACAGCTTATCTGCAAAGACAAATACTTTGCCTCTTTAAATGGGAGCCTAAGCAAAGATACCAAGCCAGCTAACAGTTAGCCAAACAATCCCAGACATGTTTAGACTTTTCTTTGTTGAAAGGTTTATTAGATTCTAGCACTTGGCTTTTATTTCAGTACCTTATCCTACCATACAATTTCATTAAACATGTTTAGAGCATGGAGCCTTCTATCTAAAGACATCGCAAAGACCTCTGTGAAGAAAGGCATGTCTCCCTTCCTCATACCAGAAAAAGCCTCTTTGGGAAACAAGTCTTCCACATTTCAAAAAACTTAATAAACAAAAAATAATCATAATAATTTAAAAAATCAGGCGTATATTGTGAACAGTGATTCTTTGAAGGAAAAGGGGAAAAACAACAAAAGGGGAATGTACATAGGGGAATGTCTCTTGTTGAAGGGCACAATCACAGAGATGCAAGACTACAGCACAGTCATGATTTTGAACCTTGCAATCACAGCACAACATCATTAGAGGATTTTGTACAACCCTCTGCACTTACAGAGGGATGAGCACACATGGATGTATGAACAGTAAAGAATGGTTTCCCGTATGGTGTCCTACAGTAACTGCCAGTAACCTACAGCATCTTTTAAAGAAGGAGGAAAAAAAGATCAAAAACCCCTACCATTTCAAAGTCAGTGCACCCAGACAGATTCTTAAATAAGTACAGCACTTCCTACAAAAACATATTAATATCATGAACTTCTAACCAAGCCTCCACTTCAACATTAACTGAAAAACAACTCATTCTTCTAGCCTGCTCCTAAACACAAGGCCTCACAAGGTATATTCTCAGCCTCAAAGCAGGAGTACCAGAGGAAACCACACATCCTTCAGCAACCAGGCCTTCAGCACTGGTTTACCACTCTATGAGAGGCAGGCAGGATTAATTATTCCATCAGCAACATACAAAGCACCTGAGACTTACTACTATGGGCAGGCCACCTGTGGGCTTAAACCCCTGAAAATTAAAGTTGTGCTGGTCCTTTTTGTCTCCTGACAGATCAGAGCCAGAAGAACAGTTGCCTTTTTGATTCTGAAACAAGTCAATTTTAACGAAGTTGTATTTTACAGCAGACAGTAGCCCTCTCTTGGATGTACAAGATTTGCCTCCTGTTGCTCGACCACTGGCATGGGCTTTCACGTGCACCCTGTCACAGCTTTTTGTCCTACAGAGCAAAGCAGGGGAAGACTGACCTGTGATGTTAAAAATCAGCATTTGAGAAGGAAAGAAGAAAAGGAAAAGGCAAAGAAGAGTTTGATGGCAGTACATGGTGATGGGACAAAATCTGGGGACTGGGTCATCTGAAGTGCTTGTGATTGAGCGGAGACAAAGAGGTTTTTACAGTTACAGCTGCTAGCATGTTGGCCAAAGGGCAGCTCAGTCTCTTACTTGCCTGCACCTGGTTGGTGAAACATTTCAAGGAATAGACGGGTGATGACTCAGAGGCCTTATGAAACATCCTCGGACCAGTCATCCACGGGTACGGTGGTTCCTATTGTTCGACCAACGAGTTGCGGCTGGTGGTAAAATAGGTTGCACGTCTCTAAAATGGTGCAAGCAAGGTTTTGTTTGTTTTTACAGGTAATTTAGTGCTTATGAAAGATGGTATGTGAGCTCAGGCACCCTGCACACACAGTAATCGCAGCACCCATGCTAGCTGCTCGGGCTCCTCCACCTTGCCAGTGAATCGGCTGTGTCTTGTTCCTGTTCAAGCAGCAGAACAGCAGTTCTGCACACAACTGATACTTCACAACTCGCTGCTTAGAAAGCTCTTAAACAAAACAAACTTTCCTGGATTTAATTGAAAAACAACAAGAAATAACCCAGAGGCTGCATATTCCACATCGCATTATCCTCACTTATTAGAAACATATTTCAGTGTTTCTCTCATTATAAAGCAGAAAGATTATATAGTTCGCATCGCTGCCTGCAGCCACATTTTTCAAACTTGGGTGTCAAAAGACAAAGCTCCTAAATCTACATTTATCTCCTCAAAGAAAGGGGCTCTATCTTAACCAGCCATTGCACAGAAGTTCTCCAGAAACAAAGGGGAGCTGCAGGCACCCAACTTTTTCTAAAGAAAAAAAGAAATCATCATGTTATGTACATGTAGGTGTCCAAATACTATCTGAAGATATCAGAGGAAAGAAGTTTTGACCACGTTGGCCAGAAGAGTGAAGATGACAGAAACACCCAGCTGAAACGGCTTGCTGCTGAACTAGTAACGCAAGAAAGTAACTGTATAGAAGGAGTGGGAAATAGAGGAGAGGAAGGGTGAGAGGAACAATGAGGGATTTGTTAACTGTGTGCCTTAGAAAGGGGGCCAGGGCTTTGAAAGAGCCCAGGGAGTGGGGTGCCCCCATCTCACTGACACACAGACCTGTAGGTCACCCCTGAGAAACGCTGAGTCTGCAGGAAGCTGACTGCTGCACATCCGCCGCCCGTGCGGCAAGGCAACAACTGAACTGTTGGGTTTATCCTACCTGTTCTGGGTATAAAATTTCTTTAGCCTTCAAAAGCTGTAATTTGAAGAGACACCATTTTCACACAGCCAAGACGCAAAACTGTCTGTACAATTTTACCAAGTGCGTGCCTACACGAACCCTTAATTATCTGCACTGTCATGTATAATTACTCAGTCTGAACATGTAGCAATCGTAAATATGTGAATGTTAGGCACACTTGTGATACATTCAATAGCATCCTGTGTTTGTACACAAGTGACTCTCAGTAAGTTCATACTCTGAAAGGGGCAAGCAAAATAAACAAAATATTCAGTATATGTCATTTATCCCAGGACCTTACATGAATACAGAAAGCTCCTTTCTAAAACAAGTGTTTTCTGTGGTTTTTTTCTTTCAAATAATTGGACACAGTGCTTCCATGGCCTACACTAATGACAGAAATTGAAGCTCATTATTCAAGCCTGCTGTGATCAATATAGAGAAAACATGAGGACAGTAATGAGCAGGCAGTCCTAGCACACAATTTTTAAGGTCAGTGAACATTATTGTGCGATTACCTTGAAAAATGGACGTTACCAGAGAAACATAAATGTGGAAATGGAGGAAGGATGCAGTCAAGAAATATCACTATGCAAATCTCAGCACACCTAAACAGTCTTTCATGTAGTTGAACCTCACATTTGCAAAAATCTGGAACTACTCAAACATAAAACTCAGCATATAAAACAGGGTTAACTTAACCCAAGCATGAAAAGGCTGGCTAAATCTACAACAGCCAGATCTCATCCATCTCTTTCTCCTGTTCTGGGTATCAGAAAGATTGAAGAGTTAATAGCTGTCTTATTGACTCATTACTTTACAGGCTTTAAAATCTGCATGAAAATGGATTTCAAAAAATCTCGTATTCAAATCAAGCACATTTGACTGCAGCTACATCAAACAGAGTCCCAGTTTTATCAGAGATGTGCTGCTTCATGTCAGTTAGTTGACACAACCACGCGTCTGCCTCTGTGCTAAATACATGTGCGCGCAGGGAGGAGGGGGAGAGAAAGGAGGAGAGCACCAGCCCGTATGCAAACATGCTGTTATCTATTTTTTTCCAGTTGGAAAAAAAACTGTTAGCACAGCTCAGTCAAATCTATTGAAAAGAGCTAGGGACTCATTCAACCACCCTGTTTCAACAAACTCTTTATCCTGGGCCTTATCCCAAATGCGCCGAAGACCATGGGAGCTCCTCAGCTGACCTCAGTGGGGTTTGGATCAGACCCACTCTGCAAGTAATCTCTTTTGATATGGTTGTGTTAATTGGCTGTACTGCTGGAATAAAAAGTATTGCAGAGCATGAGAAAGGCTAACAAAATCTGACTAATGGAGAGCAGCAGCATGGCTTGAGCATGATAAAGGCAATGTAAGGATTTTGCCCTTGCTGTGCGAGCACTAGCGCAATTGAGGGTGAAACATGTAAATCATTTGGGCAACATGAAGGTTACTTCTCAACTACCAAATAAGTGATTTAACCCCCCTCTTAAATTTACTGTGACAACAGTGATCCTGTCCCAACGCCCCCTCCTTTGTAAATCATAGAATCATAGAATTGTTTGAGTTGGAAGGGACCTTCAAAGGTCATCTAGTCTAACACCCCTGCAAGGACCAGGGACATCTTCAACTTGATCAGATTGCTTAGATCCCCATCCAACCTGGCCTTGAATGTTTCCAGGGATAGGGCATCCACCACCTCTCTGGGCAACCTGTTCCAGTGTTCCACCACCCGCATTGTAAAAATTTTTTCCTTATGTCTAACCTAAATCTACCTCCCTCTATTTTGAAACCATTACCCCTTGTCTTGTCACAACAGGCCCTGCTGAACAGTGCCTCCCCTTCTTTCCTGTAGGCCCCCTTTAGGTACTGGAAGGCCACTATAAGGTCTCCCCAGAGCCTCCTCTTCTCCAGGCTGAACAGCCCCAACTCTCTCAGCCTGACCTCATAGCAGAGGTGCTCCAGCCCTCTTGTCATCTTTAGCCAGAGGCAGGGAATGGGCAACACTGACACTCCATGCTCAAGCCACATCCCAAATCAGTGTGAAGAAGCCCTTTGTAGCTCTGGCCTTCTCTGATGGATGAACATCACTATGCAAGAATTTTGGAGCAGTAAAGTCTGCAGTACACTGTAGATTTGCATTAAAAAAATGCATTCTCCAAGTTGTTATACTGTATTTCATTAATTAATTTGCTACACTATTTATAAATAATATACATGTATTACTGTACTAATAAATTTTGTACATCACGAACCCAACACAAAAGTACAAATTAAGAAAGCATGAGATAAAGTTGTAGTATTTTTTTTTTAATTAATGCTACCAAAAAATATTTTCATCCTGCACTCTAACGGATTATCTTGCACACCCCTTGGTGTGCATGCACCTCACCTTGGTGCCATAGAGGACCACTCTATGGAGGTGTCATAGAGGACTCAGACACGTTCCCTTCCTCATTGCCAGTGACATTTCAAAGTCCTAACCACACATACTCAGACCCTGGCCTGTTCTTCAGGCAAGAAGCTGGCCCATGAGCACTGGGCAGCACAACAGATGTTTGCTTTCTGCATCTGCTGATTGTCACTGCATCAAATAACTGCTCAGCAATGCTGGCTTCTGCCCAGGGCTTAGCTTTTATAAGGCTGTCCCCAAATTTCCAGTTGCAATCACTGAATTAAAAAAAAACCTCCCCTTTAACACACTTATATGCTGCAAACAGAATTAAAGATTTAAGTCTTCTCATCTTTGTTTTCATGGATCAAAAAAATCACACAAAGCTTTCTTACATATTCTCTTAGTCTCTTTTTGTGTGTCCTTTCCTTTCTGTCCTACCAAAGACATTGTCTTCCTATCTTTTCTTTTTCCTATTTTCATAGATATGCATAAACCATCCACTCCTCTGCCCCTCTGCAAAGTCTTCCAAAATCTAGCCACCAAGCTGAATTTTTTGGCTCCTTTAACTCTTTCCTATCAACATCTCTTATCAGTGTCCTACAAAAAAAAATTCTCAAATTCATGAGTTCTGAGGCATGAAGACAAGGACATGTGTTACTAAGCTTATTCGCACAGGGGAGCCAAAATCACCTAATAAGACAGAGCTTTAAAGCTTTCCCAGTTTATGAAAAGGCTTAGGGGATAACACAGGTGCTTGCCATGGCAGGGGATTGAGCTCGGCATCTCAGGAGCCCCAGCTCAGCATCTCAGGAGCCCCTTTTCCGGACTTAGCCTGTCACCCACCTTTTGCTTGCTTATGGCTGTTTATTCCTGGGCTGCACTATAAGCACTGGCAAGCAGAAAACATGCCTGCATTTATTTTTTGACAAGCCTACCCACTCCTGTATTTCCCAAGCTAGAAAAAAAGCCATGTCAAACCTAGAGCACCATACCTATTATCGTTTCCAGTGGAAGGCAGGGCCTCCACACTTGTCTTCACGCTGACTGCTTTCCCTGTAAGCCATCTCCTTATTAACATCAATTGCAAATCAAAGTGTAGAGGTGAAATTCATCACTGCGCAAAGAGTCAGCAGGTATCCTACTTCAGCCCATCAAAACAGGGCTTACATTAAACTCTAAGTAGCGCTTGGGTCTTATATTAAGCCTTTGTAGAGGGTGTACTGCATTTTTTCTGAGTTCCATTTCATGCAAACCAGAACACTAGGCAAATGCACTTCAGCACTTAGGCACTGTGCAAACAGATATTACAAGGGAAAAAAAAAACCTTCAACAGATAGGCTAAGGGGCACTATATTAGGAAACACTTGAATTTTTTTTCTTTCCAGTGCCATTTTATTCTAAGAAATTGATCGCTTTTCTGAGAAAATTATAAGGGATGTGATCTGATAACCTGTAATAAACACATTATGTTCTCAAAACCAGAGCTTATCAAGTGAGAAATACCTTTTAAGCTATAAGAGCTTCCAGAGGCATGTCTTCATTACTGACATACCAACAGGAAACCAATCTTAGAAAAGACCCAGAAAATCCCACTAAAACCAGAAGCCAGTGTTCAAATATGATCTTTCTTAATAGGATTTAATACCATCATAGTTCCACTGACTTCTGTGGAAAAAAATAACCTAATTTGCCTTAAAGGGAAAAACAAACCATAACTGCTTCTTGAGAAACTCTACAACCCTCATATTATCCAACTTGCTGTCCTGACCAGTTTCTCCTCTTCTGCTGTGGGTTTAACCCAGCACTGCAGCTGGCCTGAGCCTGGGATAGGAGGAGAGGCACCACAAGGCTCTTAAAACTGTCGCATCCAAAAGCCTGAACCTACACTGTCTTTCTGTCCTCCTTCACACAACTGTGGCAAAACTATGACTGTAGTGCAAGAGCTGACTACCAGTGCACCACATCAACCATGCACTCAGCACTAGCAAAGCCGTGCTCTGCTGCGGTGTGGCAATGCCACCATGCCCAGGACCAAGTGGAGCTCTACCAGGGAAATCGGAGCATTCGGAGCTCTGCCAGCAGAGCTGTATCCATCAAGGGCCATGCTTGTTCATTTCACAGAATCATAGAATCACAGAATAGTTTGGGTTGGAAGGGACCTTTAAAGGTTATCTAGTCCAACCCCCCTGCAAGGAGCAGGGACATCCCCAACTAGGTCAGGTTGCTCAGAGCCTCATCCAACCTGGCCTTGAATATTTCCAGGGATGGGGCATCCACCACCTCTCTGGGCAACCTGTTCCAGTATTCCACCACCCTCACTGTAAAAAAAATTTTCCTAATGTCTAATCTGAATCTGAATTTCCCCTGAACATCACCATCTTGTAACACAGAACCATACACTGAGACCAGTTTATTTCCCTGAGAGCAAGAAAGGATCATTGCTATGGAAGAGTGGGACATATCCTATCCTGGCCAGATAGTGCTTCTCTTCTGGCAGAGGAGAGGAAAAATCCACAGCTCTTTTAATCTTCACCTCAAATTAAACTACTCCTCCATCAAAGTTTGAACTCACATTAGAGGGGCGGCACATCACTGCAGAGCTTCAGATTCATGCCCAGCTTCCAGTTGGTGAAGGTGCCTACCTCTATGGTGGGTCACAGGGATTTCACTACCACGATCCCTCACCACCTCTTCCAGAAACTGGCTCCACTGCCCAACAGCCAGGCTCTCTTTGTAGAAGGAGAAATGCCCATGACAGGGCTCCAGAGGATACACGAGCAGGCTGTTTTCTCTGAGCTGCTAACACTCTGCACTGGTTACTACTACAGAATTGCTGCCCCTCAGTTAATTAATCATGTTATCTGCAACCAAAAGAATCTGACCGATCTTAAAATAAGGGTTACCTGCATGTAAACTATGCGAACAGAGCAGAACACAGGAGGAGGATGTTGAGCATTTAAGTTCAGTAGATTTTGTCCTTCACATAAAACTTCCATTGATTTAATTCCTTGCAGACAACATAGCGTGGACACCTTTATATGAGTTCAAAATTAATTTATATTGATTTGGCTTTCTTTAAAGGGGCTGACAAAAAATTGCAAGAATTTATCAAAATTACCGATAAAAACTTGCAACAATTTTATCAATTTGGTATAAAGAACTTTCAGATAAACCTGTGCAGGCGTGTGTGCAGGAACAGAAGGCTTCCATGAACTATTTACCTGTTTATCCGATCCCCTACTTACATACCAAAAAAGAAAGAGCAAAACACAGCAATGTCCTGTTTGACTGCTGATGGTCGAGCGTGACTGTGTGCACAGAAGGTCAGAAATTGCTTCCCACTGCCACCTCTCCCAAACACGTGGGCAGTGCCTTTCCAGAAGGCACGGGACGCGGCGAGAGCTGACGGCTGCGTCTGCCCTTTCTGCGTACACCCAGAGGGGAGCGTGGTCTATAGGCAAGAACGTGCACGTACGTGGGAGCAAGTCGCGGGTGGCGGCTGGGGCGAGCACTCGCCTTCATCAATCAACAGAAAGTACACAAAGGAGGCCTGAACTCAAAAAATCCCCTCACCCTACCTCCCGCGTGCCTCGCAGTCCCTTCCACGAGCATGGCTTCAGTATTTCCTCCTGCTCCATTTCTACGCAGTCCTCGTCTCCATGCCAGGTGCTGTGCTAGCCCATCAGATGAATAAGACCTTTATGAAGCTCACAGGTGCTGTTGTGCGTTGCTGTTCACGTAATAAATATGGCAGTATGCCAGGAAAGCCAAATGATTATATATGCCCTTAACAGGTTTAGGAGGGATGGAAAGGTGTGGGAGAAGGGGAAGGAGGGAGGGATAGAAGTTTAACACTACAGCATTGTTTTCATGGATATTTTTGTTTAAAAAAAAAAAAAAACCACGCTGATGTGTACGTACAACAGAGCGAATGAAAGCAAGGCAAGTTTCTGGATTTTTTCAGCATGTGATGTGCTAGGTGCGAGCTGACACTACGCATACAATGAAAGCAATGCACAAAAGGATTAATCGCACAGGCAATTGCAAGCCAGAGCTCCCACAGCTGGGTGAGAGTAAAGGCTAAATGGAGTTGTAGCAAAAATATGTTAAATCAATATTAACCACAGACAGCAGGAGCAGATCTTTGTTTGGAGACAAGTTTAAACAACCCTCCCCCCTCTCCACCTCCGCCCCATCCCCCTGATCCTCACAGGTCTCTCAGTACTGAAAGGCATGGCTGGAAGGGTACCACCAGATCCTACAAAGGGACTGGTGAAGCAGGATTCACACTGAGCTGGCAGTCACACCACGGCACCAAGGGACTGGCGCTGCTGTGCCAGAGCTGCATGACCTGGCGAGGACACGGGCACAGCATGAAGGACACCTTGCAGGGTCTGTGGTGGCTCCTCTGGGCACTTGGGTGGGTGAGGAAACACAAAGCTTGCAGCACAGCCTCTCCGCTTTTCCCAGTGTGGTTCCAGACCACCTCTTCTGGGTACCTGCCCTGGTCTGCAAGAGCACATATCGTTCACCATGGAGGCCTTCATGATAAAACAAGCTACACGGAACAGCAGCAGATGTGCAGGCGACGAAACACGAGAAGAAGCTATGTTTTCTCTAATGGCACGGAATATCAGCAGCCACCTAACATTACGGACTCTCTTTCCAAAAACAGCCCAGGATGACCTTTAAAGGTCCCTTCCAACCCTAACAATTCTATGATTCTATGAGCAAGAAGTTGAGATGAAAGCTGTGTATTCTTCCTTGCAGCCCCAGTCATTTACATAGGAGACCACGTGTGCATCAGACTCACTGGGAACTCGGCTCAGTCCATATGATGCAGGGCAGGAAAGGCGTGGAGAAGCCAAGCCAGCCTTCAGACAGTGACAAGGCATTCATTGCTACCACAGCTTTCCTCTTGTTCTGTAATCACTGCCTGCAGAACAGTTGCAATAACATTCCTGGAATTTATGATAGATGCTTCACTTTGTTATCAATATGCAGGAAACACTGCAGCTACACTGGGAAGGAGAGATAGTTTCATGCTACTCATTTTCCACATAAGCACAATATAATGAGTAAGAGCTAGCACGCTGCCAAGAAAGTCTGGAATTTTACGTCCTCTCTTAGCTCTGACGTGGACTTGTGCACCAGTGGCAAATCATTTCTCTGTGTTCAAGCTCTTCCACCTTTAGAGGGGAAAAACAATGCTCTTGCAAGAATTCCAGGTTTGTTTACTGAACAGTTGAAGTCTTAAAGCAGAAATCAGTATAAGAAGTACAAGTCTGTGCTAAAGCTGTGTTAGAGTAACTCCTCTTCCATAAGGGACAGCCACTTCTCTCTTCTGTCTCAACGACCACACTTTCAAATCTAAACACTGCTCAGCAGTCAATTTAGTTTTCAGGATCAATAATTTGGAACTGTGGGTGAAAAACTGGTCAAGCCTCCTCTACGCTTCCTCCATGGATACTCCTCTTAAGCACTTGGCATTTGTCTTAAGCATCCATTTATCAGGGCTTATTTAAACGTAGTCTTCTAGTTGGACAAGACAGACCGCAAGCCAGAATCAAACCCTGGCAAAGCCTATGCAAAATTTAACCTAGAGAGAACAGCATACTTGAATTTGGACCTGTTACAAGGTGTCTTGTTTCTGACGGAGGGGTTTCCTTGAAAGGGGAGAAAGTGTAGGCAGGGAAGGAGATTCATAAAGATATTTATAAATATACAGAGTTGCCACCCTCAATAGCTAAATTCAGGACAATACTGCAACCAGCAAGTCCAGATGACAAAATAAAAGTACAATGGGAATCTGATTTACTTTTTAGGAAACAGAATTAAGTTCAGCACACCTCTCCTCAGTTGCCAGTGCTTACAAGCAAGTGGTATCCCCTGTCCACCCCACCAGTTCCCGTCTAAGTTGTGTTTCTAGGAAGGCTTTCACTGAGGAATGTGGAAGGTAGAGACAGATTGCTTCCATGTTTATTCTTTTATTAGGAATTTATTTCAGTGAGCACCTCTATCATAACACAGTCTGATTTATGCTTACCTTGCAGCAGGGAAGACAAATGCACTACACTTTCCACAGAACAAGATGACCTCATGCTTTAAAAAAAAAAAAAATTTAAAGGATTTTTGTAAGGGACAAGACTTTGCCCTTAACAGCAAGCTATAATCAGAACCCACGTCAGTCCAAGTGACTGTACATTACAAGTACATTACAATCCAGTGACAAATTCTTATTTCAAAGCTCTTCATTTCAAGAACCACCTTTATAGTTTACATATTTCTTGGGGGCAAGCCAGTCACTTCCTCTGGGGCACTGGCAATCTTCATTCCAGCAGGACCAAGGTGGCAATCACACTTCATTAAGAGGTGGGATAGAAAGGGAACCCAAAGACTTTTCCTTTACCTTTAAATGTGAACACCAAGCAGAGGCTTCGGCACTTTTTTTTCAGCAACTGAATTTCAGAGGAGAAACAGATGAAGGAGAGGAACCTGTACAGGGCTGGTGGATCTAAGTTTCATGGGGGGGGTCCCAGAGCTACTTTGGAGAAAAGAACCCTGTAGCTAGTAGGCTTGCAGTTAAAGACTGCAATGGAAAAACTAGATCAGCTCTGTTAACTAAGGGAATGAATTCTTCCCTACACCCCTCAGCACTACGTGCAGAGATAAAGGTTTGCCCCTTGATGCTTAGCAGAAGTCTGACTTTCGAGTCAAAACAGCACTGTGTCATCTCGCTGTCTGGGCTGCACTGTACATGTGGCGTCTGATTGATCTTCTCAGACTGAAGAAATGCTGGAGATAAAGTACATGCAAATAAAAATAGTTTAAAGAATGCTGTTGATAACGCCCAGTTGTACCTTGTTGCTTCGTGCTTCCAAACGTTCTTAAAGAGCTGCTCATGCCTCATGGGGAAGTAGGCAGTACTTTCTGCTTACAAAAATAACTGACAATCCAAATTTCCCCCTCCCTAATGCTATGAGGGGAGATACTGGCATATAAACAGGATGCACACGTCCAAGAGGCTTTTTGATTGGTAACAGACCCTGATCCCAAGGACATTAACAGCCCTCTTGCTCCCTTTGTAGCCCAGGGAATGAAGAAAAAGGGTCAAAATGGGGAAAACAACCGTCATGATTATCTGTAGCCAAGATGAGTGTAAGGTCTGAGGGCTCAGATTTCAGACAGGAAAATCAAAAGTACATGACCCACAAAACCCTCAAGCAGTCCAATTTCTATTTTAAAGAGTGAAGGAGAATGCAGGCTGTGCAGAGACACCTGAAAACTGAAGAGAGGTGCAGTCAGACCCACCTTTCAAGAAAAACAAGAGATATGTTGCATCATGTGCAAAATAATGCCTTGCCTGCATAGCCTCCAACCTTGTGAAGCAATAGAAGGAGGGAAAAACAAACCATCCAGCTGCTTTGGTGGAAAAAAAATATTGAATTATTCTTTTTAAAGTCTCCAAACACCAAAAGAGCTCAGGTAGGTCAACAGCAATAAAAAATAAATATATATAAGAGAGAGAGAGAGAGAAAGAATCATATGAGCCCCTCTGATGACGTGCTTTTCTAAAAATAACCATGGGCACTTATTTGCCCCCGAACCCAACGAGCTGAATAAGATTGCGTTACAGCTGCACAGTCACATTGCAAGATAATACGGGATGCGAGCCAGATTCTCACCTCACCTAAATCAGCACAGCGCTGCTGGAGTCACTGCAGTTATTTTGAACAGCCCCAGCGGAGGATCCAGCCACACATTTTTGTGTGATATACACAGCTCATGAGGAGCATGACCAGCTTTATTAAAGTTCATATTTTTCCAATCGCTAGTGTCTCACATGCTTCATTATTCAAATTTTGTAAAAAAAAAAAAAGAAGATCTCAAGGTGCCCTGAGGACCAAACACATTTTAAAGGAAAGCAGTTAGACGTCAAGCAATGAGTATTTAAAGTTGGGTTTTGTTTATTTTTTTCCTGCTTGTCCTATTTAATGGGTCAGGAGAGCTAGCAGGTTAAGAAGAGGGTTACAAAGAGGCCCACTGAAACCGTCCTCTCTCTTTCTTCCTGGCTAGATCAGAGGGAATCTGCTTTGTTTATTTTTTCCTGTTGTAACATAGGTCAAAGTATTAAAAAGACTGAGAATCACCAACCTCTTGCTCACAATCTTTGGGCTCACACATATGACAAGACTGGGCAGAAAAGGTTAAGTTCAAAGCAGCTTGGACCTCTAGGGACACTTTGAAGTACTTTAGCATAATCTAAATTCAGAAGGACCCCTTTAATGTCTAAGTAAACTAACAAACGCTTTTGGAACGGTCTAGCATCCCCTAAGGAAAAAGAGCTGTGCAGTAATAATCACTGAATTACCCAAATAGTCTAAAAAAAGTAGTCTGATAAAAAAAAAAAATCCTATTAGAGCTGCTCCCTTCCTTTGGTAAAGGTAATTGCATTTTATGCTTTCTAAAAACAGCAGCTACCATCTTCCTCCCAAAGAGAGTTAGCCTTCAAAGAGAAGTGCCATTCCTGGTAATTGGTGACAGACCACTGCAAGGAAGTTAACCATTCAGGGCTGAACTGTGTTCCTGCCGCCAGACAGGGACGATGGCATGCTGCCTTGGTCCAGCCGGTGGAGAACTATGAAGAATTAAAACTCTTCACACAGAGTGCACGACCAAGCTGCTGCATCCTGGCTTTGGATAAAAATGTACTTGAAAAGGAGTTGGATAAGAACCTAATTTGAAAGACAAGCTCCTTCAGAGCTCCATTGCTGGGTGCTTTGTACTTGGACATGCACATTTCTTGAAGCAACAGAGGGAACTCCGTTGTCTCTCCAGAAGTGAAACAACAGAATATTTCCATGATCAAATGACCCACGATATGCTACAATTGGGAATGATGCTTCCTCCTCTTATGTTGTCAGTAGTTACTCGTAGTTCCTAGAAATAAATGGGGCAACTTCCCATTAACTTGGAATTGCATTTCTTGAAAAAAGAGATTACTTTGGTTAAGGAAGTGAAATGAGAGTATCTGATGCTACCATAGGAACATTATTCTACATCCTTAACTATGTGTTATTTCAGAAGGCATCTACTGACATGCCAGTGTGTGGTCAGGAAGGAAAATTTCCTGTCTTATTATGTACATGTAGAAAGCATAGAGAGGCTTGTTTTTTCCATTATTTACAGCAGTGTTAATTCACTTGGGATGAGGCAAAGAAGTCATACATCACAGGCTGTTTCTGGGAGACCGGCATGACATTTTCTCGCTGCCTCTCTCTTGCTTAATCCAGTATTTACCCAAATTGGATGGATGTCAGTACAGCAGGCAAAGCCTTTATCCAGGACACTGGCCAACAGCTATTAGCTGATAATGAATAGAGCAGTACCCGCAGTCCTCTGCTTTAGACCATAGGATCTGCAGAGCAGGAAGGTCTCTCTGCTTCGTGCCTCGCATGATGAGACACAGGGGGCTGAGGGGATCTGGATTACTTTAGGAGGGGCTGAAGACCAGCTCTGGAAGCTTGTCCTGTCAGCAGGGGGTCTCACCCCGTCACCTGACACAGGGGACCTTGGAGAGGAGGAAAACACAACAAACAGACTGCCTGTGACTAGATGATTGCAACGTGGTAATGAGGAGATGAAAGCAATAAACTGATCTCCTATGTGGTGGAGCCCAGTAGTGGTGCAAGAAGAGCGCATTACAGAGCACAGCCTTGAGGTGTGAGTGAAGCAGAGACACCGCAGTTTTGCTACTTTCCTCCCCCAGGTAACATAAAGGCTTCTACTCCTGCAGCTGAAGTCGAAAGCTGAAGAGGTTGGTAATAATGGCTGGGATCAGGTTCCCATTTAAAGTGGCCTCTAGAGAAGTACGAGTGTTTAACATCAGTGACCAAAGCAGCTGTGCAACTAATTGCAACACTTCGCCCAACATTTCATCAAGTACAGTAAAGACCCTGTATCCATATGCCTTTAATAAAAGGCAAAAAGAGTCAGCAATTAGTACTCAAATAAGTTAATCGCTGGTGTGGGAGGTTTTATTATTATTTTTGCTGGAGATAGGCTCCTGGTAAATTCAAGGGATGGCTTGTAAGTAATTAAATTATGTAAAGGAGAGAGATCTCTGATTTAGCCAGAGACGGTGGCTACATCAGGAGAAGGACTTCTAAGTGTGCTAGGCTTGCGTGCCTGTACAGTAGCAGTCCCCACCATGCGTGAGCGGTTCAAAGCAGGGAGCACAAACTCTGCCAGATGTCCCGTCCGTCCCATGGCCTCGCGTGGAGCAGCAATGTCATGCATCCACAATAGTTGTGCAACTCGCACACAGTATCAGTGCTGGAATTACGCCCAGACTCAGCCCTGGTCATTCATAAATATGGACAGAGCCCAAGTCCTTGATTATAAACACTCTTACACACAGTTATGCAAGTGACTGAATAATTCAGGCTTTCTTCCCAGATACAGCATAATATTGAGCTGCGTAAGAGCACAGCTCTGCTCTGGCACAGTCTGACATCTCTGTACATCAGCCCTTCTCTCCAGCACAGCTTGTAAACTGGGGAATTGCAAAGCTTACAGAAAAAAATTATAGAAATGTAACCTCTCATGGCAGCACCCTCTGTCTCCTGAGCATCCCCCCCTGTCCTGCCTGGACCCCGCGTGTATTTTGTACTTTGCCTTAATGCCAGGATCCCAAGAAAAGAGAAGCTGTACCAACAGCCTGCTGGGGTGACACACACTGCAGCTGGCAGTGTTATGCCAGCAAGACTGTGGCATTTTGAACTCCAAGGAGAATTTGAGAAGGAGCATGGACTGTTGCGACAGGACAAGGGGTAATGGTTTTAAACTAGAAGGGAGTAGATTTAGATTAGATGTAAAGAAAAAAAAATTTACAATGAGGGTGGAACAGGTTGCCCAGAGAGGTGGTGGATGCCCCATTCCTGGAAACATTCAAGGCCAGGTTGGACTGGGCTCAGAGCAACCAGATCTGGTTGGAGATGTCCCTGGTCCTTGCTAGGGGGTTGGACTAGATGACCTTTAAAGGTCTCTTCCAACCAAAACTATTCTATGATAGCCAGGTACAGCTGTACAGAGGGCAAAAGTGTAGCCCAGAGCAAGAAGATCACTGTAGGAAAAGGAACTCTAATCCCACAGTCTCTGTCACAATCCATCGGATGCTTCACGGAGTTACTATAAGAACCAGATAGCCAGAAGTTAGAGAAGGGTTTAAATTTAACAAAGTGTTTCTATCTTTAGTAAAGCAGAAAATACTACCAGCATTCCCCACAGTTACCTAACACCCTCTACTGAAACAGCATTTTCTCAGTGACTTGCTCATGTACCTCAGTATTGACTGACTTTCTTCCTTCATTCTCCCAATTTTCCCTTGCCTACATCACCTTTGAAATCCATTTCGTCGACTTGTGCTGGGCCATGATACCATGCGTTACGGACAGGTACTTCACTCCACGAAAGCTCCCACCCTGAACTGCATCAGGACCCAGCTCCAATTTCCTGCGTTGCAGCAATTCACAGTGCTGGCTGATTTAACACCTCAAGAGCCACATGTGAAAATGCTCTGGCCATACTTTCTCTGCTATACATGTGTGTGTGTTTTCAATTTGCATACAAGTAACAAAGCAAATAAACATGAACTGCTCATCGCTTTGCAAGGTGGCTTTCTAGTCCACTTCAAATTCGGCCATTTCAGAATTTGGTTTGAGAAGGACTCTATTATCTACACGCATCATGTCAGCCGAACAGACGACAGCTTTTTGCAGGTTTAGTTATTCGATTCCTGCAGCAACACGCTCCTGACATAGTTTTATAGCACTCTGTGGAGTTTTCTAGCAATACTTCTTCCATCTCTTCTGCAGACAGTGGCATTGGAGCACGCCTCTCGTATGGGTGTACGCATGCTTCCAGACTTCACAGCCAACTCACAGCTGCACAATATTAAACACAAAAGTAAATTATCATCCCCTATCGCATTATATGAAAGGGCAGAATACAGCCAGCTATTTAAGCCTCTGCATAATACTTTTAACCTAGAGCAGAGGGAAAGTGCATGCTTTGAAAGCTATTTTTCTTTGAAATGTTCAACTAGGTCTTCTGTTCTAGGTGAGTATTTCATACAGATAATGCTAAGCAGCAGAAATAATTCCTTCCACACTCATTCATTCTGATATAAATCTACATTTGAAATCAACCTGATAAAAGCTCAGGCAGGTACTTCAGAAATGCTCAGCTGATTCCTCAGATATCCACAATAATTAAAAAAAAATAGCAGTTATACTTTTTGCCTTGCTATGAATTCGGACCATGTTTGGCAGTTTTGCTTTGGTTTTGTACTATGTTTAGTAATTTGGTTTGGTGCTTGATGGGTAACTACAGCAAGGAGCAAACATAAGCACAAGAAGAAAAAGAGCAGAGCATTTCAATTACTTAATTTTACCATAAACCATCTACACTCTCATGCGAAAAGAAAAAGCTCCCATCTTAAAGTAATTTATTTTTCTGCAGCTAAGGAATATTTTGTGGCAGGAGGGAAGACATTCCCAAAACTGCTTCTTCCAGACCTTCGTGCACACTGCAAAAGTCTGCCAATGCCTAGAGTGACTGTTCCCCAGCTCACCTTTTAGGCATGCACTGTACAAATGTTACACACAAAGTGGGAGAGGCACTGTTTTTTTATAAAAACAAATAGAAAAATCATATCAAGAAGATGCTTCAGTTCTTTACTTCAGTGTGGATGAAAGTTTGAAGTATTGCCTGTCTTCCTTAAAAGACAACCGTCTCCCTGCTAAACACAAAACACACTTTAAGGATCTGAACCTTATTGCTTACTACACACATGAAAGAGACTATGAACTAAACCGGACTTCAATATATTCAGGATTATTAGGCCAGTAACCATCTTTCCATCTTTTGTTCTGCATCCAGTACTGTGGGGCTGAATTTCTGTACCCCACACCAGTCTCTGTGGAAGTGTGCGTCTGCAGGGAGAGAAATCATCACATCATTATTTTTGCTTGACTTCGTAGGGAGTTGTGGTGCCTCTCTGGATGCGCTTTGTATTTCTGATGCCAGTCCATATGTCTAATCATCTCTAAACTCCCCCAGTGCCTACATTTGAATCATGCTCAGAGAGACACACGCAGTGGCACTCCAGGCTGCTTTCCTATTTATTTTTAAATCCTGTGGGGAAAGGAGACCGGTCAGTATGCCTGTAGAGATAGCGCTGCGGGCTTCCAGCTCCTGCTGAGCTCTGCAGCAGCTTGGCTCTTTAGCCTGGCTCTTTAGCCTGGCTCCGGCTGTGCTCTCACCATTCATCCTCTCTGAGCACCGACTGCTACTGCTTGGTTCAGAAAGGTCCTCAAATGAAGAGTTAAAAGCTGCGCAGGAAAGTTGGAGCAAGCCTGCAAAAACATTTTGATAAGCTTGTGCGCAGGTGGAAAGGCAACAGCACACAACAGCCAGGAGCCCACATGCTCTGCCCTGGGCTAGACATAAATTCTCCATCCCGCTCCTCTCCTCTAAGTGATTCCAGGTCACATCCATACATCACGAAACTTTACTGTTGTGCACACGATGCTTAAGCTTGGGGCAGGAAGCAGCTGGGCTCCAGTGTATGATCTCATATAGATCTGGGCAGATATTTCCATGAGAGCACGGTACAGCTTTTAGCAGGCTTAATTTCTGCTCCATACCTGTGTTTTCCTGCTTGGGGAAGGAAATACCATGTGGACTCTGGCACAGGCAGTGGAGAGTTGATGGCAGAGTATCTCCAGAGGGAACCATTGTGTTGCAGAGATGTCAAAACCAAACAGCTATCCAAAAGCAAGAGAAATATAGAGATCGACAGTTCATCCCTGAACAAACCCATACCACGGGCAGTTTTATGCACAGGCAGACCCGGGTCACACGCTGGAGGCTTCACCATGCCTGCTGAACGCCAGTACCACAGGCTGCATCGCATGGAGAGGCGCAAGGGAAAGCCACCTAGGAATCGGCACTGAGCGTGGGAACAGGGCGTGGATGAGTCTCTTCACGCAAAGGCTGTGAGCCAGAGGGTCCTCTGCCATTGCCCACTGCACAAGTCACAGTGACCTGAAGCCACTCCTCTGTTAGAAGAAACTTTGATCTAGGGCTAGTCCTTAGGCAAACTTGCCAGGATTGAAAACAGCAGTAATTTCCCCCCCACTCCTCATGGCCAACATCTTCCTAGAAGACTGGGGAGGTCTTGCTCCTTGCCTCATTCAGGAGGATTTTTCCCCACCTTTCCCCATCACCCCCAACTCAGATGGGGGAGTATCTCACACACCTTGCGTGGTCTTCTTCTCACCAGTTATACCAACGGAGAGCAAAACAGGGCTCTGAGTAACAAATAAGGCTGGGCAAGTGGGTGATACTCATCGTTATAATGCAACCCCAGAATAATTAATGTAAATGTCACAAAAAGTTACCCTAACGCCTACATGCGTACTAACATGCGATATCCAGTAAGCAGCTGTGTTTTCACATAGTTAGATCAAAGAGGCTGCAGAACAAGAAGGTCATGGTTTGGTTACAGTGTCTAAACAACTAAATCAGTGGGTACCACTGGGCCTGTCACTTGATCTTATTACCCTGACCTCACTAGCTCTGGAATTTAGTGACCTTCCCAGATCAATATTTCAGAAATGACTGAAGATTTAGAGTATGCAGAGATTCTCTCAGTGTTAGCTAAATAATTACATCAAAAGTCCAGGGAAAGGGAAAACTTGTCCCCCCTTTCCCCTTAGCATGCGTTTCTCAATTTCTCTGGAATACAGCACACACCCGGGGGGGAGCAGTGATTTTCCTTTGCAATTTGCATCAGAGTATTTTTTTCATTAGAACATTTTGGAGACCTTAATTTATTTATGTTTTTAATCAGATTGCTATTACAGGCTTTCTTACATTTTTTTCAGCTCATATTTTCCAGGACTCTGCAAAGACACATAGGAAGCTTTACTTCCCAACTTTTTTTTTGTCAATTTTACCTCAGTAAACAGAAAGCCAAGCTCTGTGGCTGTCAACATTTTAATCACGTGCAATCATATTTCCTTTTGCCAACTTTCATCGTTATATTGTGCATGCAAGGAGGAGGAAGCAGGGCTCAGCTCATAGCCAACATACTGATACTACTTTGTTTTCTATGCACCTGACACCTGTTTGTCTGGTTCCAGCTCACCAAAAAGCCTACACTGGCCACATGAATTAAATTAACTTGGGTTTCAATCTCCAAGCTTTGGGGTTAGTTTTTCTTTTAATTTTGTTTTTCACAATAAAAATAGCCTACTTTTTAAAAATTGGCTAAGGCTTCTTCCTTAAAGTTTTATTAGTTCTGCTGCGCAAGAATAAACCTGGCAACAAATCTCACAGCTTTATCATGAATCCTTCATTATTTGGATTTTTCTGAATGTACCAGTACTAAAGCTGCACGACTGCATAAGGAAGTGGGGTTTGAGCATGGATAAAAGGCTCCAACTAAAACTTACTTCTAGGCTTACAGTTCCTAGGTAGAACCAAAAGCCATCTCAAAGTCCCAAAACCTATGAGCAAGTAAAGACTTGTTTATGACTTAAACAGCAAAAGTGAAAGTCAGTAGGGTTAGAGTCCCCCCCCTTAAAAAAGAAAAAATTGCACAATATCTTGGAGTTCGAATAAGGCATTTAAGCATCCAAATTCTTTCAGTTCTGCATTCTGCCGATGGCGATGGCACGCAAGTGTAAGAGGCTTTCCTAGCCACCTGGAAAGATAACACCCACCCCCAGCAGCACCGCGCCACAAACCGCCATCCTTCGGAGGTGGCCAGATGGTTGTCTCAGCAAAGAGACAGGTCTCTGAAAGTAAGGACTCGCGCCAGCGGAAAGTGTCCTGTTCTCCGAGAGACACTTTTCCTGCCAGAACTGTGAAAGATTCCCCCAATGCTTCTGTTCCCAGTGTTCACAGGCTGAACAGTAGGGATGATGATTATTTAGGAGGTTGGCTGTTAGCGGAGCATTCTGTGGAAGAGCAGTGACATTTCCAGTGCAAAATAAGCTTCCCAAGCCTATCTACAGTGCTGGGATATGCAAGCCCCAAAATTGATTGAATGCTGGTAATGCTGGTGGGACTGCCACAGAGACTTGTCTTCTCCAAGTTAAAGTATATAAAGTGAATTTATTCTGCTCTATGTTTCAGAGCTCACACTTCAATTTAGAGCAGCTCCACAGAGTTCAGCAGTGCTGCTCTTGCTTTACAGCAAGGTAATAAAGATCATAATCAAGCCTTCTATGCTCCTAAGATGTTTCTTACTTGCTTTTCTTACAAAAGGTATATTCTTCTCATCACAAAGGCATGCATAGTTAGATAGCACATTGTGTAAAGATTATTTCTCCTGATGTGGCTGGCTCTGCCTTTAACTGGGGCATTTGAGCACCCTTACAGACTAAACATGAACAACCAAATGTTCTTCATAGATGAAAACTAATTTAAAAGCATCCATTTAACTTGCATTTGGTAGTTAGAAGAATGCTAGTTGCTTGCTTGCTTTTAGATAGTGAGGTTAATGGCCCTTCAAAAACAACTCCAAAATATGCTGTGATGACATACCATAAATAGTGAGGGCTGGGAGTTCCTTTTTAATTCCTTTTCGGTAGTCAACAATAATGGAAGTGGCGGTTTCAGGAATTTATCTCATCTCCTCTTCCTCCTCTTGTGCATGCACATGCAAGTGTCATGCTTCACATACATAGTGAAGCAAAGCCAGAGCTGTACCCACATTCACCTGTGGCACTGCTGAACTCCCTCTTCTGCCCAGGGATCCCTCGCCAAAATCATGAATATCTGGTGGTTAAAAAAATCATACATTTGAATATCTAAGTTTATGAACTCAGAGTTAGCCTGCAAATAATCTGTAAAAGCCTGAGGTAAAGGAAGCAAAGGTATAAATGAACAGCACAACTAAACTAATGAAGAGAAGCTGTTCATCTAAGTGCTCATATTGAAAGAAAAAAGAAGTGGTTGAACAATTATTTTTAGAAACATGTCTGTTAAGAGACATATTTGCAAAAATTAGTGTCTTACACAACCTTCTAAGGCCAAATTTCAAGTTTCAGTTTACATGGGCCTTCATCAGGATAAGACTTCAACCAATCTTCTAAACCATAACTGAGTTTATACCAATGATGCATCAGCTGAGACTTTGGCTGAGGACAATTCCAATTTGTTCTTTGCTTCTCCAAAGAGATTAACTCATTGCTGAAGGAATGGCCCTAATTACTGTGTCTCTAATTTGATTTTTAGAAACAGCATATACAAAAATATTTTTTAAAAGAGATAGAGAGAGATTTGCTCATAGGAAATGTAAAAAATGACCAGCTAATAATTGGAAGGAAATCATTGTTTTCCATTTTCTCTGACATACCAATCCTACATTTAAAGTGAAATTGCAAAAACACAGATTACACAAGACATTATTTCCATCTAAGAAAAAGAAGCCAGTTTCTCTGATTGTTGCAGTTTCAGAGTTGAATGCATCCATCTTGGGACAAGTTGCTAGCCAAGTTGGACCACATGTATTCCCATTCATTTTTATAGCTCGCTAGGATGCATTTGATCTTCATCCAACTGGTAGACAATGTTTTATCTTAATAGACATTGTCCATACAACGCACACATTTCACATAAAATATATTACCCAATTTGAAAACCCCAGTATTCTGTGAGATACTACCCTGCAGTTTCAACTGAATAAGGTTTCATAAGCAGTTCAAGGAGAGGAAGGTCATTGTGAAACTAGTTTAAAGCCTCTGAAAATAATTAATTACACCATGTACTACCAAAATCTCCTAATACAAGCATGTCAATCAGAATGCGTCAACTGTCTGCAGCAAAGTAGCCAGTGGATACCCCAGGGAAGGGATCTGGCCCCAGGCACTGTGGCCTGGTTGCCCAGTAGGCAAGTGTTTTGGGTATTCTGAGGAGCTGTGCAAGAAGACAGGCAGGCATGATCAGGTTCGGCAAGATAAGGTCACATGAAACATCACACAAACATTATTGCACAAATCACATCACTGACAATCTCCATCAGTTTATCATCAGCCTGAGCATTCAGAGCTTCACCGCCCTTGTGCAGATCCTCACCTGAACAAATAGCCATGACCACTGAGATCTGGTCCTGTGGCTCTAACAGTGCCTGTTACCTGCAGCCACTTAAGTGAAATGCTTTTTCTAGGTGAAGAGAATACAGCTTAGCACCTACTGCGGATCCTGCCTGGATTGATCCCTCCATTGGGGAGGAAAAAACCACCACTGCTGGAGGGTTGACTTAGGTGGAAGCTCATTGCCTTCTCTCTGCTAATGGAACCATTGAGTTCTGCGCTTGGGCTGTTTAAACAAACTCCTGCTCGGGCACAGACTCCTCATTCTCCCAAGTCAGTAGTGACCTGAAGCTCCTTTCAATCAACAGTTTTAACAGCTTGTGCAAAAAAACAACAAAAAAAAATTATCAAGCAATGATCTTAGCCCACGCTTTAGCTCAGTTCCAGGCAGAAGTTGCTAGAGCCCAAGTGTCAAGACAGAGTATAGGGAAAGCCACCATTGATTAACTGGTGTTTCAGAGATCTTTTAATATCCAGGCCCCAGAAATTCCGCAATACGCAGGAGCTGTAGTCTAGATTCAGTGTGACAAGACTCAGTGATGTGCTTTTGTCAATAAGTACACCCACTTCATGCTTACTTGCTTTACTTAAAGTACAAATCATAAATAGTTGTATGTGACAAATTCTCCAGTATTGAACCTTCACGGCTGCCAAGCAGCATGCTGCAGAACAGAACAAGGAGAGCTATAATTTTCTTTTCTTTGTTTTGTTATTTGACCTTCAGTTTTTCAGCTGTCCTTGGATCAGTCTGGAACTAAATATAGTCCTTTCAGCATTATTTATATGTTTAACCCAAAGCTACCCACGTGTGTCAAGGGACTATCATAAAACTGTTCTAAATTGACTTAACAGCTTAATTTAAATTGGAAAATGTGGATTTGAAAAACCATTGTCAATTAATTATGATTCCACAAACTTCTACCAACTCTCTTGTGTTTTGTAACAATTTGCTCACAGCCTACAAGACAAAGCCTCCAACTTGCTCAGAGAAAGCTCTTGAAACTGTCCAGCCTTTGAAAATGCTGACTGATCTCTAAATTAACACATTGATAATGATTTTGGCCACCAGCTATTTACAAATGTGATGCAATTTACAAATTAAAAAAAAAACCATGATAGATCAGCTGCATCCTTGGGGATCAACAGTCATCCGGGCTGATATGTCCCTTAGTGCACCGTATCTCTACAGACTATTTGGAATGGGAAGCAAAACCCACCATGTTCAACTGAAAGTCATTAGTGCCTGACTACATACAGTAATTCCTCCTGAACAGAGCAATATATTTTTCAGTCAAAAGGTCTTTGCCAAGCAAGGAAAAGACAAAACAGCCGCTGTAATGATCCTCCCTGAAACCTTGAGAAGGGACATTTTTCACCCTAGGCAGTGGTTCTGTGGCATGTGTGCCAGCTACAGAGGTAACCAAAACAACAAAGAGGGTGGGTGGGTGGACAGACACACGGGCACACATAGGTGCACACAATTTCTACCGCGTAAGAGCAATTTCCCATCTATCATCACAATTCTGCAAACCACATCAATTTTCTTTTATTTACATAACCAGTGTGAACAACTTCAGAGAAGGATTTATGGTGCAGCTTGGGTTTCTGTGTGGGTTTCTCTTTTACTATATCAATATTATGCTTAACAACATTTTTCAGTCAGAAAGAGGTCCATGTGAAAGTTGAAAGGTGAGAGAATTATTTCTAACTATTCTCAGGTAAGAAAGAAAAAAAAAAAAATCACAACACTGTTTTCTCACTGGTCTCAGCAATGCAAGCCCAGTTCAGCCTATGAATTTATTAAAGGGCTTGCAGTAGTAAACCAGCTTAGAACGGTTATTTAAGAGTTCAGAATTTCTTGGATAATGAATGAGACAAGTTGTCCATGTAAACTTTACCGAAATGTTTTTAAATTTTACAGTCGGTTCTATAACTTGACATAAAATAGTGTCACCCAGAAAAACAACTGGGACAAGATATCTGACTGTTAACTGTCCCCACTTAAAGTCAAATTTTCAAATGAACTGAGCACCTAAAATATTTTGCCGTTTTGAAAAAAAAAAAGTCAGCTACGTTACAATGCTTACCCTTCATTTCCTTAAAGCTCTGAGTTTGCGCTCCATAGATGCTACAAGCCTAAATGCTCAGACATAAGCAAACTACGTTGGGAAACCCATTCACAAATACAAGTTTTAAAAAATTGATTCATGTGCACTTGGCAGTCAGTTAAGTTTCTAGAGAATTTTTGTTCCTGCTCCCTAACTTTACCAGGGCAATTGCACAAAGTAAATGGAACTGAGTTCTTAAGCGAGTTTGAGACCCTGTTTTAATGATACGGTAAATCCAGGTTTAGGGCAAGAAGCCTCTGATCAACACCATCCCAGCCACACCACCCAATTGATCTGATAGAAACAAGTGCTATTAATTCAAACTTGCTAATACAGAAAAGCAAACTTCGAACCAGATCAGGTAGAGCCTATCTTCTCCCAGTGGCATAGCAGAAATGGTATAAACTACTTGTCTTGGACCCCAGTTAATTAAATCAAAATAGTCTTATGTGCCCACCCTGGTCCAGATCAGATCTGCCTTAGAGAACAATCCAGTGCTGATGACTGATAACCCGCAGCCCGAGTGCCACAATGATGGCTACTGGTGTGGTGTGGAGAGACTGCTGTTTTTCAAAAGTGCAGAACAACATATCAACAACAGAATGAAGATAGAGAAGGCAAAACCAAGGCGGTGTCATAAAATACATTCAGGGTCAACAGCTAACATCCCTGTCATAAAAGTTCTATTGGTTTTACCCAAGGTTATTTCCTTAGCTGCCAGAAGCCATTTGGCTAGAGATGGGATAAGGGGGTTGCTTTGGGCACTGAGCACAATCTATCCAAGGATCAGTTCAATTCTGTTCTGCTCCTTATTTAGAAACTGTTTGTTCTGAGTCATTTGCTATGTATTTACATAAAAATATAAATTTATACATAAGTGTGTACATACATGTATACTTACAGGGTGTTTACACAAAAACTCTGGGGAGCTTTTTGGATGAGAAATCACAGTATTTTCCTTCAGTTCTAAACCACACTTTATCAAGATGACCAGAAGTGTTGCCAAATTCTACTGCCCTCCTGCTCCTCTGCTACCTCCAAGTTCCTCCACATCTCAGAGGCTACTGACTAGCAAAAAGACAGTCCATTAACCTAGCAATGCTCAAACTTTTACCACCTTTCCCTGCCCCTGCAAGGATAAATATTACTCCCCCAGGCCTCAGTTTAGGAACATCTGGCTTAGCCACCATTGTCATCTACAGAGCACATCTCAGGAGGGGAAGATGAGCAGAAATATGCTGCTAAGAGACACCTGTAGCTGCACTTCTGACAACGGCCAGCCTGCAACTGCTCCCAAGGATGAGACCTCACTGTGCACTTCCTCTACCAGCTCCTCATCCAGCACCCTCCGCTCTTTCCCATGCATGATGTCCTTCCATAGTGCTGCTGGGTCTCAGCCCCCACCCCCCTGCAGCATTTGGCTATTCACCTGAGCCTCTCAACTGTTCACCACAGCCAAACAAAAGCAGGAAAGCAAAAGGTGCCATCAACCAAGGGCTTCCAACAGGCTGGAGAGGCCATTTCTCCTTGCTTTCCACCAGGCTTGTTCCTGCAATAGGCTTGTGTCTGGCCACAAAGCCGCTGCAGCACCCAAGAAGAACTCCTCACCAACACAGGGACACACACAAGCACACGCAGGGCAGCAAACTCCAAACAAGCATTTTCGGCTGTACCCACATCCCTCATCGTGTATATGATGTATTTAAACTCGCTCAGATTATTTCTGCCCCTCATCCTCGCACGACAATAATCCAAACCCACTCAGAGTGAAGATGCAGCTGTTGTGACTGCAGCACTCCTCCAGCATATCCTCTTGCATCGCTAAGCTATACACTATTAAATAACCAAATATCTCAACTCTATTAGTAATCTCATTATTACAGCACTGTAAAAGAAAAAAATGTGGGGGGGTGGTTTTTTTACATCGGAGCTGGCACTATCTGGAGGAAACCTGTGTTTTGGACACACAGAAAGGCACACACGTATTTCATATGGCGCAGTGCAAGCTGCACAGAATAGAAAGCAGCTGGAGGAAAATGGCTATAGAGAAATGGTTCTCCTGGGCATCATCTGTTGATTTGTTTTGTTTATAGAAGGAATGAGATTTTTATCTCTGCTCAAAATATAAAATGCTTCCATGGCACTGAGCTCACTGCTTGACTATGCTCTCAGTCAGGAACATAAATAAAAAGGGGGGGAGGAGGGAGAAAAGGCTTTACTGCACAGAATCTCTAGAAATGTCAAAAATTAAATAAAAAAATGTCCATCAGTGATACAGTCAAGGTTTGAAAGAGGAACTGAGTCACCAGCTGTCATGGAAATGAGGGCCTCCTTACCATGCTTGTTAATAGTTTGCTTCTACTAAAGCTGAGGAAGCAGGGTAGGGACAAACTACTCTAATCCCAAGTCTCAAATCCCAGCCTGAGTGCTGGCAGGATGAACATCCTTACACTGGAAATACAGTCCTTATGAGACGTGTGGCCTGCAAAGGCATGGATTATTAAGTCGCTTCTACAGTCTTGCACCCACAGTCGATATTCCAAGCTCTCTCCGCCACCTTGCTCTGGCGTGGCTCCTCACACCTCTGTGCCTGACACCCAAGATCTGATGGTCTCTTTCATTTAAAAACAGGCTCTGTGTTCAGGGAGAACACCAGACGGCTGGTTTTCTACTCAAGCTGATAGCACTTCCATCTGTATCAAGTAAAAGTCATATCTCAGGAAAGGAAATAAATTGTGAAACCACTAAATAATTAACTACTGCTAATAATTTTACCTTTTTAAAATTTAAAAACATAACTACTGAGGATGGTGTGCAAACTGTGAGAAATTACCTGAAGTCTAAAACTTTCTGGTAGACAAACTAAGTTTAAAATACAATTCTGAGATCTGAAAGTCTCAAGGTTTGTTGTCATAGCTAGGAATAGTTATCACAAAACTGAGGATCCTTTATCTTTGCACCATCTATTCTTGGCTCTGAAGAGGAGATGAGAGGCAGCAGGCCAGATTTGTACCTAGAAGCAAAGGCTGCTGAAAGTCACTCCAGACCAGCCCCACTTCATTAGCTAGAGAGTGGATCTGATGGCTTTCTGGAACCACCAAGGTGTGTTTGCTCTTCTTAAAGCTGTGTTGTCACTCATTCGGCCAGAGCCCTGACATAACCAGCTACTGACAAAATATTTGGGCAATGGGAGTCCCATGATGGGTATAATACATCGTAACTTCCAGAGACATGAAACAATCCAGAACATTAGTGTTATATTCACTGAAATCTATCCTAACGTAAACATAGTTTCTCAGTTTTCCCACCATGAAGCTTATACTGAGGTCACTCATGGAGAGATTGCTGCATCTCAACCCATGATGAGTATTTCAGAAAATCTTAAAACTGAGGTTTGTTAAAGTCTTTGGAGAGCAAACAGATCATATTGATACTTTAAGAGCTGGAAGAAGGCCCTTGCAGTCTTGATCACCATCACCCTCTGTCCCTCATGCTAGCATGCAACACATTGAAGATCCTTCCTCTCCCAGGGTGGTTATATTTCATGTCTTTCCCATATTTCAAACCACCTGCCTCAGTGACCTCTTCATCTTGTTATAGCTCTACTGAGAGGGTGTTTACATAAAAGCTCTTTGGAGCTTTTTGGATGAGAAACCACAAACATGCATGCACTGATTTAATCAGATTTATTGCTACTGAGTAAGTTAAAAGAATACTCAGGGTTACAGGTTCAAAACTCTGCCAATAGTTCTCATACAGCAAGAGCTTGTGATCTTATAGTTACCAATTACCCATCTGTTCTTAAATTCACTGTCTTTTCATCCTGCCCATACCCCTCAGCTCCTAACAAGTATCACCACGTTTCTACTAGCTGAAACGAACTATTTTTTCCAAGGAAGTAGACTTCACTTCATCAGCACAAACATACAGACACTGCCCCATGCCCTACTCCCAGTGTACATCTCAGTTCAGCTCCTTTGCTCCAGCCTCAACTTTCTCAAATACATGTGACCTCAATCTGTAACGACCCACTTCAAATTCCTATGGAGTCATATACTTCTGTTCCCATTCATTCTTCCCAGTCCTTCTCCATCCATTGCTGGGCATGCAGCTTCTTTTTCTATCTAAGAAACAAACCAATATAAGAGATTTTACTTTTTCGCTTGTTTATTGCTTCCTTAATAAACTCCCTCAACAACCCCAAAGATTCTGCAAAACCATGAAGAAGAGGCTGGCCAGGGAAGAAACTACCAGAGAAAGGGGTATGAAGAATCTACCACACGCTAAATGACCCCTGCATTAAAACTCTAGTATCCTTATTGACCTGCAGAGTCACTCCAGCCATAGAAAATACATGTAAAATAAACTAGTGGAACTTAAAAGAAATTGTCACCAGTGTAAGCAACAGCACATAAAGCGAGGGAATGAAGAGACAGATATGGAACATCATTTTCTCAAGCTCTTCCATTATTCCTGTGAAAGTGAAATAAATGCACTTCCAGACCCAAGCCAGAAAATACTTTGAGCTCTTTCTGCTGGCTGTTTCTCAGTAGTTAGCACACACTGAACTCATGGAACAATAAACTTTGTTTTCAATGGGGAAAAAAGCCAAAAACAAACCTAGGGAGATAACAGATAGAAAAATCCATCTAAAGGTTTCGGGTATGTCAAGGGGAACTGATAAAAGACAATCTCTCAATAATATGTCAATATTTTATTTTAAAATAGCTTTCAGACAGCTCCATTAAATACTGTACGAAACCTCCCTACAGAAGAACATGGCACAGCAATCAAAGGCATTAATTACCAGTGAGCCAGCAATCAGGACAAAACACACCAAACATTGCTATTGACCAAGCCTGATGCAAAGTCAAAAAGGAGTGAAGAAGAATACAGGTAACTTTCTTTTAATAATGGGAGTAGTGTTGAAGGAGGCAAGAGAAGGGAGAACACAGATTTACTTTTCAGCACTCTGAGGAAGCCTAACTTGTCAAAACTGCCCATTGATTTAACTTTCCATTTAAAAAGGAGCACAGTCAGGCTGGCTGGACACTTAGCGCACTATCCGAAAGATGTGGAGTGACAAGTCCACACCCCTTGCAGCACATGAGGATGGAAAACTAGTCACCCCAGTGCAGGGCAGTCACAGAAACTGTCAATATGCTCCCCTGGGGAGGAGAGCTGAGTTCGTGGCATTGTTTGGAGGAATCACAGCAGTCCTGAGAGGCCCCACTGAGCCTGGCAATTAAATGCACAGACACAGCAAGAGACAGCCCCTGCGCAATGGGATGGAGTGCCCCACTCCTCACATAGGCAGAGCTTTCTAAGGAGGCTGCTTACATGGCCTTTTTTCATCATCTAATCTCAGTTCCATTCAGTGCACCAAGAGCAGAGCGTTAAGTTCCTCAGGTTCCTAATACAGTCAGTAGATGGAGGTAGGAGCTCCTACAAGCTCATTCAGAGCACCCAAAATTAGTTTGCAAGGTGCCTGAATATCCCTGCAACCTGTCTCAAGACAAACAGCAGATCAGAAGTTAAAACCAAAGTGCTAGTCCAGAAGAGCTAAATGAAGCTCCAGAGAAGACTCCCAGGCAGAAGCTGCCTGATGGAGAAGCCAGAATAATTCTCCCACTATGCCAATCTCTCCTGCCTGTGCAAACTAGTCCAGACCAGAACTAGCCTATTGCAAGCCCTGCATGAAGGGAAAGCAGAAATGGGATTCCTGAAGGGAATCAGCTCCTGATTGGCCTGGCGGCATCTGTGAGCATTAGCCAGCTTTGCAGCGTGCTCCACTGGACACTGGAGATGGAGATGATGCCAGAAGACAGGGAAATGTACTTATGTCTGGAAGGAAGCTAACCTATCCCTGTAGGTCTGCCTTAACATACTATTAACACTGTAATTTCCATGCACTAAAAACACATTGTGCTTAAGGGATTTTATGGTGAGAGGCATGGAAAGGTTTAGGGGAAAATGAAGACCATGAGGAATGAACAGGCTGGAGATTTACACCTTTACACGGAGTTGTTAGGGTAAAGTGCACATTCACAAAAGCAAAAAAAAAAAAACCAGGAAGCACTTGAGGGTCTTCAAATAAACACAGCTGGCCACGTAATCTCTAAATTAAAAAAAAAAAAACAACTCCAAATCTGAAGATAAGAAGCCTCTGAGTTTTGCCATGAGGCACTAGCAAGCAAAACCAAAGCTGCGCTGCGCTAGAGGCTGAGCTATGTTTATCAGGGTGACCAAGGTGTTTTAACAGCCTCTGAGGACATCCCAGAGAATTTAACTCTGAAGCTGCAAAAGTAATGATGGAAAACTGTTTTACCTCTCACAAAAAAAAAATGAGAGAACTTTGTTTACCTAAAAGCAGCATAATCAGGGCACTGAGGGAACTTCATTTTGGATGATCATATCTACCTTGTTTTCAGAGAAATAAAGTATTTAGTAATTTGTGGCATCGCACTTCTCCAAATTATAATTTAGTAGCTTACTCTGCTCCTTCTCAGGCTCACCTAGAAATGCTTGATTTATCTCAAAGAGGAGGCCATATATTGCACAGCTGTGGGATCAAATTATGTTTGACACATCAGTGGGAATTCCAGATTTGCTTGATGCAAAGTTGCATGACAAAGAAAATTCCAAATCTGTTAGTTTTTTTTTCTGTCATCAACAGCAGTTTGCTTATGTCTCCTGTTGAGTCAGATCCTTCTAGCTTTCATAAGCCATTTGAATGAAGGGGAGGGGAGCAGAATGACTTCCACTGACATAATGGCCATTTCAGGGAAAAAAAAAGAAACAGCTGGGGTTAACAGAATACAAAAAAAAAAAAAAGAAAACTTTGCTGCCATCTGACCCCGTAAACCTGATGCAGGGTTCACTGCAAGATGAGAAGCTACAAGGTTGTAACAGGGGAAGACTCATTAGGAACCAAAACCTTAGAGCCCAGCTCTGAGGTCAGCAACCGCTGCGGGAGGGACGTGCAAGACCGAGGAGCGTTCAGCAGGCAGAGCCCAGCAGCAGTACAGGAGCACCAGCCCCCAAGCCTTCACTGTCTGCGGAGCTGAGCTTTCTGCCAGCCGGGGAAACAACCATGCTTTAACATCCAAGGATTAGGATGCCTCTCTGAACCTCTCAACTCAATGGGCCTGACGTGAGAGCAGAGCTGTACACCTCTGTGGGGGAATGTTGATGCTCCGTACCCAGGCCTGTTTCCAGCCACACTGGTCCTTGCAGCCCTGTGCCTTTGACGGCAGCAGTGACAGCTGGAAAAGCTTGGGCCCACCCACCCACAGCCAGTGCTCCTTTCAGAAAGGATCCAAGTTTTGTACTGCCTGATACTAGATCTGACTGGAAGAACTATCTGGATGCGTTTGGGAGAACAACATGCTCACCCTATAGCTGCACTCAAACCATAAGCTTGGAACTTTAGCAATCAAATATCTTTTGTAAATACTGATCTTCTAAGGAGAAAAAAAATGGTGCAGGACCTAGTTTTAGGTGGCATCTAGTTGGAGAAAAAAAAAAAAAACCAAACCAAAACCTGAGATCTATTTGATCTCAATTTTGCCGATCTATGTGATCTCAGTTTTGCCGAACTCAAGTCCAAACAACAAGGTTCTGCAAAATCAGAATGAAGTTTTATTTGGAGAAATATTATCTCTAAACTTTCTCTTTCAGAGCCCTTTCTGAAACCACAAATGTAAAGTAACACCAAACAAGTAATAGTACAGAAGTCACCTGTATCAAAACACTACCTATCCCAAGATTAACTTCTGATGTGGTCTAGTACAGCTATGGTACCAACTGATTAACTCTAATACATGTTGTCCTCCATGTCTAAGTATCTCCTGCACCTAAGCGTATTAAAATATCTAGGCTTAAGGCCAGGATTAACGGGTTATGCAATGGGTGGACATTATCTAGATCCAGTGGAACCCAAATCTCTCAATCTGTCTATACACTTCTGTAATACAAGTGATCATAACTATTACTTCAGTGTAAAAATGGCATCTTTCTGAATCATTTAGCTTTTCAGAAACAGACAAGAACACCGCTAGTGTATGTTTTGCTATGTTTGAAAGCATGCAATTAGAAGCGTATCTTACAAACATAAACAAACACCTCCCATCCAACCTCCATGTTTCTAAAAAAATCCAGGTTTGTTTAGACAAGGGGTTGATAATCCAGTTTGAACATAGGTATCTGAATGCTGTGACAGCTTCTTCATAATGCTAAGCTTATGGTACATTAAACTTTAAAGCAAGATAAACTCCTGCTTTCATTTTATGAAATATCTTCCCAGACAGCAAAAAGAAAGACACAAAGCAATGTTTGCAGCTACAACCAAGCATGGGATACTCAGCTCTGTCTATGTTTGAAACTAAAATGAACAATTTGTTGCATAAATACACTACTGTATTTTTCAGTAGAGAATATCTCTGGGATTTGTAAATTTTAACCTCATTCCTCCCTTAAGTGTTTGGTTTTATTTCATTACTGAAAAAAAAAAAAAGAGATTGACAGAGATTAAGTGAATAGAGACAGAAATCCTTGGAACTGAGAAAGGAAGTGCTCCTAAACAACACTATTCTGATAATCAGTTTGGCTAGTAGTAATCACAGCGGGTGGGAGGGACATGGGCAAGAGATTTTTTAGGCGTGCTCAGTGTTGTGCCACTGGTATTACTGAACTTCATGTACTTAGACAGATTATGCCTTTTTGCTGTTGGTAAAGCAGTAAATTTCATTGTCACACAGTAATGAGGTAGCAACAGCCATCAGAAAATCCATGATATGAGGTCTACGGGAAGAGACTTAGACCTACTGAGAGCAAGTAGGAAGGAGGGGGAGGGAAGGGGACAACCAAGTTCTTCAGGAATGGAGGACAGCAAGCAGGCTTGAGCACACAGAATCATAGATTCATAGAATAGTTTGAGTTGGAAGAGACCTTTAAAGGTCATCTAGTCCACCCCTCCCTGCAATGAGTGTTAACATCAGTTAAAGTAACAGATTACCAAAAAAACAACCTCAGGTTTGTTCTTCCCATCTCAAATCTGAAGAGACTATGTATCCAAAAGCTTCTCTGTTCTTTCTACTCCCAACACTAAATCAACCACCTTAAAAAGCCTCTCCTTATAGCTGACTTCATGTCATATGGAGGATAAACACTGAGAGATTACGGTTGCTGAATTTTCCACTGACTTAAAATTGACACAATACACTACAAGCATCACCTTCATATTACACTGATGACCATGCATGAGAAATCTGAAGTGTGCTATTAGAGGGTTTGTTATAAAGAGTTATTTATGATCTTCATTGTACCACAAATAACAGTCTAAAACAAATGACCAAATCATCCAAGTTTCCTCCTAAGACCTGTGTCTTCTCTAGAAGTTTGTTTTTATGCAGCTACAGCCTCTTCTCCCTTTCCTAATCAACCCTTGCTTCTCTCTCTGCTTCATATGACCTCACCTTACACAAAAATGTGAAGAGATTGGTCTTATCACAACTTAGCAAGATACCACCTGCCAGCTGAACTGTGATAAATCACAGCTGGTCTTACAATACACATGCTGACCAGCAACTGAGGCTGAGCTGATGGGCAGCAGCTCAAGGCTGTCATTTAAACCACAGAGTAACCCCATCCACAAAAATCAAGGAAATAGCTCAATAACATGACAGTTGCCATCACCATGTTACTATTCTAGTGTGCATCAGATCTATCAACTCTCTTCCCCACCTGCAACTGCCTTCTGTTTAACCTGTAAGCCTTTCAGAGCCAGCAAGATGGACAAACTGCCTATTCGTTGTACTCACACAACAGTTGACACAATATGAACCTGATCAGTCATAAGCTACCATCACAACAAAATTTACAACAGCAAATATCCATTCCTCCCTTCCCTCATGACTGCCCTTCTGAAAAGACACAATGCTGGCAGAAAAATCTAGAAAAAGAAGAATTCAGAAGTTATTAAAAATGAGAATAAGGCTTAGAATGAAAACGTCAAAGGACCTTGAGGAGTTACTACTTTATTATTACTCCTGCCATACATAACACTTGTGTTTTCTGACTCCTAGAAGAGCCAGACAATTGCGTATGCAACATGACTGTAATAAAAACATTCTCTAGAATGAGAGACCTGCATTTCTATTAGCAACCCTTTATGTACTCTTTAAACAATTCCTTGAACCCAAGGTTTCAGCCATGAATGAAGGAAGCTGTGAGCATGTATTGGTTTTCACTCATTTGTTTAAGCAGACCTGCAGAATAAAAAAAAAAACTTTATAAAATTAGGCTCTCAAATGAATAGATTGACAGGTTTGAACAACAACCACCACATTTGCAGATGTGCTTCAAGCAATTAACCTTACAGCTTCAGTCACTGCATTTTACTGAAATAAATGGATCTGAATAGCTTAGCCAGCAGGCAAACCTACCAATAGCCTGCAGATGTTGCCCAGTATATTTCATTGCAAGTTTAAGAAACATCAGTTTCTCATTGGAAGAGTGACCTATAGGCACCTGTATTTAATAAGCTACTTAAAATCAACCTGTATCTGTAGATCAACAAGATTGGTTAGTAATAACTATTGGCAGGTAAGAGTATAAAACACTTTCCCATATAAAATTCCAGCTTCTTTTACTTGATGCCTTCACAGAACTTCACCTTCAGCCAGGAGAGGAAAAAGACTGGATGGTGTATCTCTACTGTAAGGCGATTTCTCACCTTACTCCCAGATTTGACTTTTTGAAACTTATTTTGTAGGCATTCAATTCAGCAGCTGACTGTCCGCAGCCAGAAGCCTAATTTAACTTTAACTTCAGTCTGCAATTAGATCTAGGTTTATTTATAGCAAGACCAAATTCTGCACTAAACTGCCATGTTCACTTCAAGGGGAGGATCAGGCTTCCCTAAATTGAACCAGAAAAAGAGGCTCTGGAGAAGCATGCACTAGAACACACCCCACATTTACACGGAGCAGTTCTGTGTCTTCAGACACTTCAGCACATCTTGATGTGTACTACGTAGAAGCATCAGGAGCTCTCTACTGTCTCACAGGCAGACAGATCTCACCAGCAGATCTGCTGGATTTCTGAACTGTGGATGTGCCTCTGCCCTTCCTCTCATCCCCTTAAGCTTACAGAGATCCACAGGTCAGCAGCTAAACAGCATGGTTTTACTGAAAGATCTTGTGCTGCCATTCTTTTTCCCAATAAAAGGAAGTAGGACTTGGATCTTTGTGATGATTTGGGTAGATCTTATTAAGGCTCACCCACCTACTTGATACGGCAACGCACAGCAAGTATGAGCTTGACTGAAAAAAAGAGCCTTTTTTAGTCTCTCTATACCTTCCTTTGACACACAAGGAAGTTGAACAAAGGGGAGTCAAAGAATGAAGAAACACGTGCAAAAATGATTTGTTATTTACACTATTACAACAATTGTGCTAAACTCATGGTGCGATCACTGTTCTCTCCTAGAGTAGCTTCAGGTTTTCATCAGAGGTTCTTTTTCTACCACTGTCCCTGACACTTTTTCTTGAACAGACAGAAAAAACATTGGTTGACTGGAAAGCAGGATTTGAAGAGGTATTCAAGTAAAAACAGTTAGAAAAGCACTCCCAGTTCGACTAATTTAATTTCTGAAATAAATTATCTGGACAGGGTGGGTTTTTTTTTTATTTCAGCACAGCTCACTGCAATGCCTACTGTGCTTACCATTAGGGCTGCTGTTACTCTGATTTGTATCCACTACTCAGCATGGAAAGAACAGGAGGGGAAATTAAAGCAGCAGTTAAAGTGTCTGTACACTTAAGCCAAGAAATCTGGCAAGGGACAAGTGTGCAGAATAGTACAGAGAAGAGGTACAACAAGACTCTGCAACAAGTACTCAGTTTCTTTCTGTCCAGCACCAATGTTCCTACCGCCTGCAGAAATCAATAAGAAACCAACAATAATAATTTAAAGAAAATTTTGAAGACAATTTTTGTTAGCAGTTTGTTGGTAAAGCATTTATGTGAAATACATTGCAAGGACAGAATTACATTTAAAAAAAAAGCATTATGAGTTTTGTGAGTATTTATTTCAACCTCTGCATCCAAACCAGCTCCCCCTTCATGTCCCTTCTAGCCAATTATTTTCCAGTTTCACCTTAAAAATAAGAGACTCTCTAGATGCTGGCTCTGTGTCTGGTATGCAGCTCATATTGTTATCACTTACCAATACAGCAGGACCACAAAGACTGCCAGCAAAGCCAGGGTGACCGTTGTACTATTCATTTCTGCAGAGGCAAAGGCCAGGAGATCTACGGGCTCCATTTTCCTCCGCTGCAGCTCCAGCCTTGAGTGGTCTGAGTGTGTGTGCAGGGGAAAGTTTCCTCAAGAGCTGATAAAGCCTTCCACAGCTATATGAATGACATCTGCAACAAAACAGGAACCAAGAGAGCAAAACCACATCAACTTAAGTACAAACTGCAAACCTTTCCTGTTCTCATGAACTGCTGAACACTCTGAGAGAGAACTTGAAGGTTCCCTGAATGGTAGGATGTAGCAATTTTCCCCCTCCCACCGTTGTTGACTGTCATGCCAGTAAATATTTACATACCCACCACTTGAGAAATCAGTGCTGTTGAATAGGTTTTTAGACATCAAGTACGGGAAACTTGGGAAAGTGTGAGGAAAAAAAGAGAGGAAGAGAGTCTGACCATGGTACAGGTCATGGAAGATGAATATAAAGACCCTTCAGGAATGCCCTAGCATAAAAACAGGAGCGTTCCCTGAAGTAACAAAAATAGAGAATTTTTGCAACATAAAACTTCATTAGCACTTCATCTCCAAACCAGTTATACCTTAAAAGAATAGAACAAAGTAAACTTTAAATTATCACTACTAAAAGGAGGAATTAGGGGAAAATTCCTCTAATGTGACTACTAGAACATCTACATAGAGAGAAAAACTAATGAGCAGAAAAGCCCAACTGTAGTACCGGGATCCGTAAGTCAGCATCTGTCACACCAGTTAGTCCACACAGACAGCACTGTTCAGCTGTATTATCTCAGGTTTATGAGCACTACAACAAATTTTCCTGGCTCAATGCAGTGCCCTTCTTGGAGGTATGATTAACCAGCCTCTCCAGATATCCTCTGGCTACCCCTGCATTCTATTTCTAGTACCAGGTTTAATATCAATATAGCCACATCTACTATCTCTCCATTGTGGCACAATCAAGCTGTCACACTCCCTTGAAGAACCTGAACATGAACAGTCAAGCTTTGACTGCAGTTCAGGAATTGGTTTGCTGTAGTATATTAATTCCTCAGCTTTCTTCCGTATTTTCCTGCCTGCAAACCCCAATCTTGTCACAAGCATCTGATCCAATCCAACTAGAAACGTCAACCAGAAAGCAAACCTTGAAGCACTTCTATGAGAGAAGACCACCAACCTGTTACACACAAAGTTACCAAAGGCCACTATCAAAAAACTCTTCAAGATTACAACATCAGCAGTAGCATCTTGCAATAAGCACTCCTGCCCACCCTGGAGGCACTCTTGTCAATCTACCAAGTGTCCAGTCTCATTTGTTTCTTATGAAACTAGAAATCCCCATTTATGTACTGCAGCCTTCCCACCCATTCCAAACAACCTATTCGAAAGTTAAGCAAATCTAACCTACCCAAACCCTAGGTTTTTTAATTATCTGGTAACCTTGAAAAAGAGAAATTCTGCACATCTGATTCCCATAACACACCAGATGAAGAGTAGTTTCTTCTTGTACAGCCCCAAGATAATAGCTTAGATTTAATGTGCAAGGATTCTCCAATATCACTGTATTACATTTCCTGCTCTTATCAGAGAAGTTAATAATATAGGTATCAAAAAAGTAAAGTCTCTAACACAATGGAGTTTAATTTTAAGAAGATTTGGCACTACTCTAACTGAATCACTGCTATTTTGGTTCTTCATGCTTCACAACTGCATTAATTCCCTTCCAGCCTCAGATCCTTGCAGAATAAGTAAAAGGTGTTAACCAGCTCATCAGCTCCACAGAATAGCACAGTAGTTCACAGAAAACCTTGCTTATTGTATTAACAAAGCTATTGCTATTTTGGGTCAATAACAGCTCTGCCAGTTTGCTGCTGCTGCTGCCAAGTTCTCCAAGAACAACTGCAACAAGATTCAAGACCACTGACGCAAGGAATTAATCAGCAGGCACAAGCCAATCCCAAGCAGCAACTGGTCCTGTGGGACTTCAAGAAAAAAAAGAAAAATCAAATATCCATATGCATTAAAGTCTCTTCAGAAAGCTAAATCAATCACCACAAGTGTAGAAGGTAAGAAATAATATTCTGAATTCACTGTGCATTAATTTACTTGGCTTTTTAATTAAAGGACGTAGTTTTCTGCATGTAGAAGACTGATGCCCTCCTATTAAAGTCAACAGCAAAACTCTTATCAGCAAACACAGAGTCAAGGACAGAGCTCACTTATTTTTTTAGAGAAGCGCTGGAGCCTCTTCCCAGTCACACTGGGAGGTAGGCAGGATGAACAGTTCTTAAACACACGCATTATGAAATAAAATAGCCTCTCACATCAGCATCCAGTTTGGAAGAGAACACATAATCAAGCTCCCAACAACAACAACCATCCTTTTCTGTTGTTGATGCTGGGGTTTTCTTTTTGTTTTGTTTTTTAAGCCTCGGCACCTGTTTCTTGCTGAAGGGTTTTAACTTGGCACTCCCAACCATTAAGAAGGGTGGCACGCAGCATTGACTCTGAAACCCACCTGGAGCACTCCTCACCACAGACCTACACGCTCGCACTTACCATTCCAGCATTAAGGATCTCAGCTTTGTGAAGTTGCAAAAATCCACACGATGCTTTGCGAGGTGGGAGAAAGGAGTCAAGGATGCAGACAGTAATGAAAGCAGGCTACTTACCAGTGCTGCGTGTCTCTTTACAGGTCCTTTACATGAGAAATGTCCCCTAATTAAGTAGTTAATAGCACAGATATTTTTCACCAACCTCACAGATCTTTTTGTGGAGCCACGCTGCTCAGGCTGATTATGACAATGCTATCAAAGAACTACAGAGACAGATACAAAGTCCTTGCTAACCACATGCTGGAGGAAACCAAAGCCAAGCAGAAGTGGGAGAGAGCCTTTTCCTGTCAGACTGCCATGAGTCAGCAGCACCGTCTCCTTTTGCCTCCACAAGGCTTCACTCAAGACTGCATCTACCAAGGTTCACAGCTCCTCGACACGGTGCAGTCCAAGCTCCTCTCTTCCATAGACAGTAAAATCCACAGATCACCACCTTGCTCAATGCAAACTTCAACAACAAAAAAAACCCCATGTTCAGCACAAACTTACACTCGAGACACTCATTTCATCCTTCCTTTTCCAGCACCGCTGTAACCACAGCCATGGAGCTCCCCGGCAAATGGCGGACCTGCAAGACAGAAGCAGTTCAGTCCCAAACGGCCAGTTTCAGCTTGCGCAGACATTCACAGCTGTAAACATTAATAAAGGGAAGCACATTAGAACATTCAAAGTGTGAGAAGCTGACGTGTTCTTCCACTGAAAAAGAAAAAAAACTTGGCTCCCAGACAATCCAGGTTTTCCAGGAAGCCTTCATGCCTTAAAGCCCTGTCTGCTATGACTCTAGGAGTATTTTCTGTAAATGCTCTTCCAAAACAATGCATTTCAAATTCGAAATGAATACAAGTGGGGCAGTGAACCTCAGCAATGCTTGACACACACAAGTATAGTTCAGACATGAAATATAGAGCTTATTAAAAAGCAGGATTATAGACCTTTTCAGTAGACCTACATCATGTTAAGGATTTTGACCTGTCTTCAAAGCATATCAAATGGAAAATGTAGTCTCATGTATTTCAGGGGCTAATGACTAACCAGCTAGACTAACCACAAACTCCTGATAATGACCAAATCCAACTCCTCTCACACTATTCCACCTCGTAGTTTTAGGTCTATAATAATCTAATTAAGGCTGAGCCATGCGAACTTTATGATAGATGAAGGGAATCTAGAAAGGTGTTAAGTTTTAATTTTATAGTAGCTCTTCTCTATAGAAATGTGTAGCATAGTCTTCAGATCAAGGAAATTCTGTTATATAGACATCTTAGCCACAAAATACTGCAAATGAAGTACCACAGGACAACTTAAAAAAACCCATGAGATTAGTCGGAGCCTAGTTTATGTATAAGCTTTAACAAAGCCCATGTACCAAACTGTGTAAGTATATATGATATTAATTTATCTTAAAGGTAAAAACCTTTCCAATGCCAAAATGAATTCTTAACATCTTTAAGGTAGACCAATCAAAAAGATCAAAGGCACAATTCATAGAGACATTTTTTATATTTAAACCAATCTTAATAGCCAAAGTACTGGGAATACTAATGTATCAGAATAGAGAGATTTACAGCAGCCATCTATGACTTCATTATTACCATCCCTGCTAAAGGACTGCCCAAGAAGATTCATCAGGTGATTTTGTACTCCTGCGTGATAAACAATGACAAACCACTCAACAAACCGAGGCATTGGAGTCCACTTATGAGAAGCTTGCTCTGCATTCGAAATGGATGGAAGCACCGAAAGGACACCATGGGCTCATGAAAGATTCTTCAACCACCTTGGATAAAATCACTCCAATGAACTGTATCTCAAAAGGCAAACACGGCAAATGTGAAACCACATTGAGGAAGCCACTTACATGACACTTCGTACTGAGAAACTGAAAGAAACACTTCTATACTTAAATTGTTTCCCCAAGTCAGAACTTGGTTATATTAACCTAAAAGATTCTCAGAAAACAGGCGCTCAGCCTAAAATTCTAGGAAAACACAGTTGTACTTCACTAACAAATTTAATCTTAGCTGACTAAAAGTTATGGTACTTCAAACTCAGTCAATATCACAGGGGCTAAAAAACTCATTATGCTAACTACACATAGTGTCGCTGTACTAAGTCCCCTCTAAAGCAACAAGCTGTGAGATATCCTAGTTATTTCAAAGAACTCCACTTAGAAATAGCTCAGATTTTGTGGTCAAAAGGAATGACAGTTTCTTCCTCTTGCTGTGAGAGCTCGGAATGAGTTTCTAAAATAAAGTTACCTTTGCTAATAGTGACATTAAGATCTTGCAGTCCTAGTGAAATTCCAGAGAAAGCAGAAATTAATGTAACATTTGCTGCCCATAGCCAAGCATTTCTAAGTAAATTGACTTTATTAAATAATCAGTAACTTGTTTATATTTCTATAGCTTGCTTTAGAAACAGATTGATTCAAGCAATCCTATAATTTCATTGTCCTATAAACTTGACTAGAGATAAGTAAGGATTTATGTTCATGGATCAATAGCTCCACATTGACAGCAAAAGCCAAAGAATCCTGCCCAGACTAGTCTTGTAGCCGCAGAGAGCTGTATAAATGTTTGCCTTTGTAACATCATCACAGTAAGAACCAGTAAGTTATAATCTCTTCTGTGAAGTTCAGTTTACTGACAAAATACCTAACCTTCTTTGTTTGATTGAAAAGCTACTCTAGATAGCAAACTCAAGGCTTGAATTCTCCAAACTGTGTTTCGATGCAGGACTACAGGTCAAAAGAACTGTGAAAAACTTAACAGAAGCACCTTGTTCTATAACTTAATTAACTAAACTGTGCTTATCTACTTCTCTTTAATCCATCAGCTTGTGGAATTGACATCAAAACATATAAAGCTCAGTCCTTTCCTGCACTTTGCAAATAGGAAGATGTAGAAAGCTGGTTTTCCCCAATTAAGAGAAATATTTTGAGAGCTTAATGTGCTATCTCTAGCTACTACGTTCCCTACCTTACCTCTCCAGTTTGCACTTCAATAATTTTATTGCGGAATCCTTTCAATACCATACAAAGAGATTTCTTCAGAGAAAGATTATAGGCAGCCTTCTCAAAAGCGGAGCAGCCATCTCGGAGGCAATTACCCACAGCAACGGGCATTGCACAGAGCAGTGCAATGGCTCCTGCGTTGCCAGCTGGAGAAACCCTGGCCATTGCATCCTTCAGGTTGTCCTAACGGGAGAAGAAGAGTCAAAGAACAAACAGAAAGGACAAAGGGGAGAACAGCAGCCAAGAAGAGGCAGATCTGACTGTCCTGTCGCGGGAGGACAGCCGCAGCCGTCCGCCCTGCATTCTGCTTGTGAAGAGGACAAGCGAAAAGTTGGACGAACGTGCTGCTCAGTACCTCTTTTATCAATACCCTGTCAAAACTCAAAATGATAAAAGGGGGAAGGCATGGAAAGTCACAAAAACCATGAACTTCAGATGAGGTAAAGAAGCATTCTTAACCCGGGGCCCACCACTGGTTTTTTCAAACAGCACATGCTTCCAGAAGAAGCCCCACAGATGTGAACGGAGAATGTTCCCATGGGTTATGGCCCTCAGGCTGACCAAGAATGGCAGAATCAGGTCCCATCTGGGAACTGTGGGCAGTAGCAGCTCTGACTTTATGCTTTATCTCTAACTATCTAAAACCAGAGGGACTGCATGCAATTATCCCTCTGAGATGAATAAGAAAGCAAAAAGAAAGAGCAAAAGAATGTGTAATGGATTAAACAACACAAACATGCCAAAACCAGGACAGGCGTTACAACTCAGGCACTACCACTATGTAGTCTCAGCACCGAAGAGATGGTCAACTGACACAAAGGAAAAAGCTCTAAATCAGGCAAATCAGACTAATGCTATTGCCACAGTAATGATTTTCATACTTCAAGAAGCCCAGAAGCTATTAGTCTACCTTCACATGTAGAAAGGCAATACGACTGCAGAGACTAAATCTGGCAGTTCAAAGTCATCACTGAGGACCAGTTCCAGTTCTCCAGCAATTCTTTAGTGGCATCTATGGAACCCCTTTCTTAGACTGCAAAAACATCCCTGCACAGGACAAGTTCTCCTGGAGAACACCACCCGCTGGGGTTGGTAATGTTGCTCGGACTCCTGTAGAGAGGCAAGAGGAGGTTGGTGCCTTGTTGCTTCTCTTGCCATTGTAAATATTGCCCATGGTAAATATTTCAAAATGCCAGTAACTGCAGTGTGAACAATCATGATGGGTATTTTCAGATGGCAGTAAGAATACAAAACGTACGGTGCGCTGGAGCACACAGCTGCGGCAGGAAGACACGTAACACCTTCACACTCCGAGGCAAATGCAAGGGGCAATATAAAATGCATTGAAAAGCCTTATCTTCACTCATGCCCCTATCCAGGGGATATTCCCTGCCTAAATTTATGCATCACATGATGAATAATTCGTGGTAGATTGTGCCAAATATTCCCAAAGGCCTTCTTACCCATATGAAAGGGAGCACAGATAACTAACATGCAAATTGCAGCCCCTTACATGCTGCAGAAAAGCACATGCAACACACGGGTGGCTTTACTCTAGTTCAACCTTTTGTGCTCTCCCATTCATCACTTTTTTTTTTTTGCTGCAGTCCTTTCTGCTCACCCCTTGTACACTAATTCACTGAATCAGAAATCCCTTCAGCTCTCTCATTCCCAGCAGATAGGCTGTAACACAGACATGCATAACCGATGAGGGGGCAGAAAAAAGAAAAAGTGAAAAAACAAACTTACACAATCACAAAACTAGCATTTCCAAATCTCTTGTTCTTACTGCAAGTCTTGGCTTAGTTCATTTTTTTGCTAAAGCACTAGTTCTTCATTTGTGGAATAGTGACAAATAAAGGTTTTACTGGGGGCAGAGTCGGTCAAGCCCTCAAAGCAAGGAAAAAAATGTTTCAAAGCTGTGAAACGCAAAGGATCAGGGCTAAAATACTAATTAAACTATATTTTAATTACTAAATAAAAAAAAAAGTATAATTTCCTATAGTCTCATGAATCTCAGAGCAAATTGTGATTTCTGAATGCTTGAGGTTACTTGCAAAGGGATGCGAACCCAATAAGCTGACCTGCTAGCCATGGGAATAAAGGTTAAGCAGAAGACTACGTAAGGTGACAGGAGTTGAAACAGCAAGAACTTAGTCTCAACGACAGTTCAGCCCTGCTGATGCTCATGTTAACTCGCTGTCTCAGCCTGAACTTTGGACAGGATCCGAGCCCAAGATTCACAGTGACTCAGCCTCTGACCTCCTTCCTACTTTCTGCTGCCGCTACCAAGTGACAAATAAGCACAGCCTTAGACTGTGGCTGGGCTAGTGCAAAAAGGAAATAGGCATTCTCAGTTTCACCAAAAAAAAAAAAAAAAAATAAATCCATGGAACAAAACTTTCAGCCATCCTACTTTATCTTTTCACTGGGTGCTGATCAGAGCTAAGGTTCATAGAAAACCATGGCCCCATGACAATCTGAGAGGACCACTCTGTACTCTCCACAGAGCCTAACAGTCTTCGAGCTCCAGGTGTCTCAGGGGGCAGAGGGGTGGTTAAAGAGTTCTTATAAGTTTCTTTCTACTCTGAACATGCTGCTGCTTTCTTTACCTTCAGCCAATTAAGTCCAATAAGCTCAAGTGAGCAATTGCAATGATAAACGAGCTCTAGTATGAGCACGGCCAGCAGCCCTGGCAGCTGTCCACTTTTAGTTTCAGCTCTTCTTCCTCACCATCCATTTTAAAGTACGTATTTTAACTCAGAACACCGCTACTTGCAGACATTTCTCCCTCACCGACTCTCACCGTTACACTCACACAGCCACCGCGCTGGCACGTTGAGATCTCCAGTCCAAAACAGAGTCCTATAGCCATCAACAACAATTTAAAACGAGGTGCATTGGAACGGAGGCGGCGTAGAGAGCCAGAACTGTCAGATGGGTAACCCATTATACGGGGCACTGCCTCCTTAAGAGCTCAGCTCAGGCAAACTGGAGAAGCCAGCAACGACCCAGGTGCGTGGCAAAGGAGCTGGGACTACTTCAGACAGCCCAGGGACAGTGGGATGTTATAATGAATTGTAATTCATTTACCTTGTAAGCGTAAGCAAAGTGACACATGAATGCAACATGCCAGATGGAGTAAGCTGACTGGAAATGGAGAAGAGCCTGGGGTTGGTTTCAGATGGGACCTATATTTATGCAAGACTAGAAAACGAGGGCAAAAACAGCAGAGACACTGCACAGGACAAAAGCCCCACCATATATTCGATAAAATAAAGTTTATTTCAGTCACCTTTACCTTGTTTTCCCTTGGCCAAGTCTGTAAAGCAGTCGAAAGAGAGAAGTGGGTGCTGAGAGGGGCACGCGGGTATTTCAACGGTGTGGCAAGGAACGGCGTTTTTGTAAGTCAGGTGCAGGTAGATGCAGTCTGTCCCTCTGTGATGCTCTCAGCTCTCTGGATGGAGAGCACCAACTCCAAGGGTAAAATACTATTTTTCTCTTAGTATATGTAACTCCAATTAACCTTATTGGACCATTGTGGGTACACTGAGAAGATTACACTCCTTAATGTGCAGTTACAGCTGTATTGTAAATGCAACATGACACGCTTTCTATTATGGTTCAAGACCGCTACGCTCTTCAAGACTGTTATAAACCTCAGAAAACAGGGGTTTATAATGGAAACACTGAAACACTCAGCTCTAAAAGCCCCAGCAGAGAGGAAATATAGCTATAAATTCAGCTTCTGTTTTCCAGCATATACATTGACAAGGTATGAATAATATGTATTTCTACACTTAGAATAGACAGATGTACACATTGCTCAGGGTAACCTTTGCTGTAAAAGTGGAGGATGGAAAGAGCTCAAAGTGGGAAGAGCAACCTTTTGTCTTGTCTTTTACAGAGTTACTGCAATTGCAATAATGACATAAAAACAGCAATTGAAATTTAGTAGCCTGTGCACCAGGACTGAATTCTGAATGCACTTTTTTTGAAAGGCTGGGTTATGTTTCTACAGAGCAAGAAAAAGCCACAACCCCCTCAAACCCTTCCAGCCTCCTTTCTTTATTTAAAAAAAAACAAAAACAGAGAATTGGCTATATGCATACTGTTCAAATGACATTGCAAATCAATTTGCTATGATTGCAAAAATTGATATTCTCTATATAGTCTCCATGTAGTCTCTTCTATATATAATCTAGTTCCTAGCTTCTTAACACTACCGAGGAGCAAAACAAGGACTAGCAATTACTGGACTTGCTAACATAAAAAAAGAACCCAATCTGTTTGGCAAGAGAAAGACAGGCAGGCAACTGTATCATTCAGGCAGTGGCATTTAGAAATTTCTTCAGAAATTAATAGCAACAGCAGAGGTGGGTCAATATAATCCCATTACCCACATCACGCTGTTTGACTTCTGATATGTATGAGGAAAGGAAAAAAAAAAAAAGCAGCACAATTGCTTTCTTGGGAGGCATGCTGATGTTGGGTAAAAGGAAAATCCACACCTGTTTTAGACATTGCAGCCCGACTGGCAGATGGGGAAAGGTGGCGTAGGGAAGTCCGTGCACTTTGCTGGCACAGCCCTCACCTCCAGGAGGGAGAGGGGAAAGGCACCCATGGCTGCTGCTGCCTGCATGGGGCTCAATGCAACAGGACATCCTACCACAACCATCCTCCTCCTCAGGCACTTGCTCTGCCCAGGTATTTTGGTGCTCTGGAGACGAAGTTGCCAGTCCTGCAGTGGCTCTTCTTGCCTGGGTTAAGCTGGCGTATGTGTTGCCAGCGGACAGGGAAATACCCAGACCCCAGGGAGGCTGCATGCAGATATGGTCCATGTTTTTTATATTAGCACTGCTCACATTTAGGGAACTTTCTTGAATGTGTCGAGAGCCACTGCTCCCATAAATTATTTTCTATTACCTACATATTAGCAGTCTCTCTAATACTGTGAACAGATATGCCAGAAGTCTATAAAGTGTATGAAAAACTTCATGGGAAAAGCAGCCCATGAGCCCTCCCCAGGGCACCTCCTACAGCAGCTGAGGTTTTTTTAAGGTAATGGATTAGTTCACAGAAAGTTTCGCAATTCTTACCAACATCTTTAACATTAGCTATAACATCCTCATGTTAGATGTATATCCCCTCCCTGTGGGTAACCATTCAAGGGCACTGCGTTTAACATTTCTGCGTGTTTGGTTCATGAAGGACACCTGCTCATTAGCTTTGTGCTTTCTGTCTTTTCATACTGGTGCCCGCAGTGCACAAATCCAACATGCCCAAGAGCCTTACCTCCACGTTGACCCAGAGGCAGCAAGTCTCTGAGCAGGAGGGAAATTGTCTCATTGTCCAGACCTGTTCAGCATTTGGCAGCCTCTGCAGCGATTAATGGCAAAGCTACTTTATTACCATTAAAAGGGCAATGCAATTCCCAGCAGAACTGAGAACTACCTTTCGCATCTTTTGGGTGAGACCTTTACTAGGACTGACTCCTGTCTTCGCTTTCTTTCTTTTTTTTTTTTTTTTTTTGCATTTCAATAGGGTCTTGCATCAGCAGCCTTAGCTAAAAACTTCCACTCTGCTCCCACAGTCTTCAGTGCGCCCACTGCTTGCTGTCCCATCCCAGAAGCAGTAGCTGAGAACTAGTACTACCGGCTGTAGTAGTGCATCCAGCAAATCTGCAGTCTTCAGCATGACTAGTAAACTATTGGTAGGAAAGGACCAGCAGGCCACAGCTGCATCGTTGAACCCAGTCCCTATGTGTTGGCTATTACCATGTCATACATGTTCAGCCCTGGAAGGCCTGCACAGCGTTCTTGTACAAAGTATTTCCCAAAACTCCCTGGCAAATTTACACTCAGGTGTAAGGACCAGCAGCAAGGCTGGCGTAGTTTCCCAGGCAGCTACTTGTCAGAGGATCACAGCCAAAATGCTTAGGAATGTTTTACCTGACCCATGAAATACACAAAGCTGTTTCTCCTCCCTGCGCCATCCTGGCCGCTGCTCTGTTTTATTAAACAGCAGCGTGAAACCTGAAGCATTTCCAAGGATTTTCATAGTGGTGATCCCCGCAGCCTGAGACTTCCAGTTGCCTCCAGTTCCACAAACAGCAGAAACACTGGAACAAGGAAATGTACACAGGCAAAGGCTGTTGCCGCCACTTATGCAAATCTGGTATTTGGCTATTGCTCTCTACTAAGACCTAGGAAGTCAACTTAAAAGGAAAAAAAAAAAAAGAATTTAAAAAGCAAGCTTAAATTCAGCAAGAAGCTGGATGTTATAAGACCCTTACTGACTTGAGAAAGATTCCCAGTCCCTATAGGGAGTGTGATTCCCACCTCCATCTTCTTCTAAGGTTGAACGGTCATTTATTCCCGCTAACCTTTACACAAGTGGTGGCCAACAGCCACACTTCTAACCACGGCTGCACAGGAGAGTGACATCCCCCTGCACCCGGTCCCTTGAGCTAACGCAGCAGCCATCTCCCCACGCCAACCCCAATCCAGATGACTTGCCCAGCCATATGCCAGGGGAACGACATGGGCAAACCCTCCCAGCCAAAAGCACAGGGCAAGGAGGGCTGGCGGGGGGCGCGTAACAGGACTCAAAGCCCCCTTCCTCTGCCAACTCCACAGCAAATACTAGGAGATCCTTACCTTTAAATGTCTCCCGTGCCTCCTCCACCGGTTCCTGGTCGGACTGCCAGCAAGCAGCTGCCCTGCAACACCCGGAGGGGAGCGGAGTCATCGCCGCCACCCACGAAACAAGACAGGTGCCTGGAAAGCTGCCCTGGGCCCAGCAGCGCGGCAGGAGCCCCTGGACTACAACTCCCAGAATATCCCGCGCCTCCCTGCCCTTCTGCCCGCCAGCCGCCCCTCGCCATGCACCCTGGGGGTTGTAGTTCCTCTGGGGGCAGCGGCGTTCTCCCTGCCGCTCCCGCGGACATGCCCTTGCTGGGAAGGGAGGCTTCGCGTGGCTGCAGAGCAAACAAACACTCTGAAACCTTTGTTCAAAAAAAAAACCACCCCAAAAAACCCCAAACCGAAAAACTAAACCCTACATATATATGTATGTATGTTAAAAAAACCAAGCCAAACCCTCTCTCTGTATATGGATGGATGGATGTATAAAAAAGCAAAACTCAGCAAATATTTTTTGTCCGCAGTAAGGGGGAAATGGGAAGTTAGTGTGCTTGCAATGCTCTTTCTGATTCTAGTGGGGGGTTTGATTCACTGGGAAGCGTTTCGGGGCGAAAAGTAAAAAAAGGCTCATAAGGAAGTATTGCCAAATAACTTCACAAAATCAGATGGGGAGAACTTAAATGTTCCCCTGGTTAATGACTGGCCTCAAGCCCACAAACGTGCCCATACTTAACTGTATCCTCCACTGAAGTGGATGCAATTGAATCTCATACTCCAGTTGTTCCAGAAACTCGAGGCCTCTAGAAATTACAGGCATGGCTTAGTAATGGTGAGATTTTAGAAGTAATTAAGGGCTTATCGACACTGGGAGCTGCTGCAGAGTAGCTTCACTTGCGTAACTCCCCTCCCCTACGCTGGACGCACATTTCACACTAATACTGCTTTATTCTGAATTAGTTTGCAGCATCCGGGCTTTCCGTTTGTAAGCTACCTTCGCCTGAATGATGGACTTGTGTGAGGTGAGCCTAAACTGTATATTCTTTTTTACCCTGTCTTTAAGGTCTATTTAGGCATCTCTTCCCAAAAGCTAGGCACTTCTTTCAAAAACTAGAGGCAAAGTTTCTCGCACAATTGCTGCTGTAGTGAATTTGGAAGATCAATAGAAACACTAAATGCCACGAGACCTACAAAAAACCCTTTGGGAGCATGGCCCTATTTGCATAACTGGGAATGTTTGTTTTTCTGACACAGAGAGGAAGGCTGTGCAGAGGAGAGAAAGCTCTCCTTTCAGGGTAAAATCTCCTCTTAGTAATTAGTCCTTGTGGGTAGTAAGTTTTAACGATACTTCATGAAGAACATAAAATTCATCATCTGTCCAGACTATAGTCAAAGCTTTAAAGTTTTGCCCAAATTTTATTAATTGCATATGCATCAAAAATGTGAACAATGTTAATGTGCAACGAGCCAGAGAGTTCTTCCAAAACCAGTAGGTATTAAGCTCATGGATATACAAACAGCTCCCATTTACCCAAGGTGAAGAGGAGGAGAAGGAAAGGCCCTAGATAATGGAAAATAATACTACAGGAGTGATGCAAGAGGTTTTAGTCCACAGACAGACAGGTGGCACCCATGTACTCTGGGTATATATATACACATACACTCCATACCCATGGTACCTACTTCCTAGCTTCCACACACACCACGCCAAAGCCAGGTCTGTGCAGTCACATGGCAGTGTTCCTAAATGAAGAAGGGCTTCCCGGAGCTCAAGACATGATGTGGAGGCAGACACAGAGTCCTGCCAGAACTGCAGAGAACCCATGCCTCTCCATGGCTTGTAGTGCTGAGATACAATCCAGCTCTGTGCAGGGCTGGTGGGCTGGTGGGCAGCTGCTGGACTTCTTCACACGAGTCAAACCATTGAACTGCTCCTGGGCTCTGTCTCACCCAGGGAAGAGTTTAGTAAGGCACTACAGCTCATCTTGTATTTCTGGAACAAGCTGGCAGCACATGAATAGCATACTTATGCCATAACCTGGATAAGCCTTCCAGGATAATTGAGATTCTACAGTATGTGACTTTCTAAAGTAAGTTTTCATAGACTTGCTAGAAAAATGTGAATTTTGACCTAGCACGTTTCATTCCAAGATTTCTGAATAATCTTTTTAAATGTAGGTTTAGAGAAGAAAAAAAAAAAAAAAGAAAAAAAGAAAGACTATGTTCTTTTGACTTCAGTTCAAGTTCAATTGATACAAGATCTGTTAATCATCAGCATACAGTTTACATTGAGAATGCCTGTATTAAAGCAGAGACATAGAAGAGCTGGAATGGATGGCTTCCCAAGACCTTGTGGCATTAAGAGCAGAGCTATGTTTGTTTTCTTTTTTGTTGTTGTTCTGAATTCTGTAGTATTTGGTTGACTGAGACAGTAGCTTTTATGAAAAACAAGCCATAAGAGAACTGCTTTTGTGAACACACAGGATTACTACTTATTCCAACAGGTATTTTGTTAGTTCCTGACTCTGCAAAGATTTGCATAATTAAATACACCATGAATAAGTCCATTGAAATTCCTAAGGTCTGTCTAATGTTCTCATCTTCCTATTTCCCAGAACAATAACGGTCTCAGTCTATTTGCAAGAATTCACAGATGAAATCTGAATAAAGAGGAAGCATGGATAATATAGCACCAGACCCTCGTATTGTTCTGTTGGAGTAGGGAAATCCACTGGAGACTAAACTTTCTGTAAACATTGGTCCAACACTGGCTGCCTTTCTTTCCTCCCTGAGGGAATGGCTGACGGCTGATGTGGGGAACCTCAGCCCACTCCATTCACCTGACCACCTCTAACGTGGAGCCTGAAAGAAATGCCATCTGGAAGGACTGCAGGAGGATGAACACAATGCTTTTCCCATATGGAAAAGAGGAGCAAAATCCAGGTGCAGATGATTTCCCAATAGAAGAAGGCAGGACAAGAGAAAAACCCATTTAATGCCAATGGTGCCAGAGCTAAAAAATCCCACTGCCTTTCATAGGGGAGCTTTCCTAAACCAGCCTGCGACTCTTTGCACAGGGAAGAGTGAGACAAGTTTGCAATGCCATTCAGCCTCACACATGGCAAATGCTTTCCACGCTGCTTCTGTATTTTGAAAAGACCAGAGCTTTCCTCAGCACATTCTCTTAAACACCTAGTAGGCGAGGGAAAAACAGGGGTAAAGCCAAAACAATAACCTCACAAAGTGCTAAGCAGCAAACCAGATAGTCAAAGCGCTCGTGTTTCCCATGAATACCTTCCACGGCTGCACCCTGGTTTCTCGGGCACTTGCTGAGACAGGAGCTGGTGCTGCCATCTCACCCCATCCCCAGCAGCATCCCACTTGGCCACGCAGCCTCGGGGGATTTGCAGGGCACATTCACTGGGGTTTGACAGACCACAGGTGAGCACCGAAATCAGGTTCTTGACCAGTAGATCAGACGATGAACATGCAGTGTGCACAATACTTAATTTGCTCCTTTGTAACTTTTATGACATGTTAGAAGCAAAAGTGGAGGGAAGCTCGTGGGAGGGCAGTTCCTTGCTCAGTGACACAAGAGAAAGGGCTGTTCTCCCTCTTGCGCCTGGGGAAGGTTCTGCTCTTCCCACCCTTGGCCCTTGTGGCAGACAAAATGAAGCCATGGAGCGAATCTGGGCTGGGGAAGCCACGGGAGGAGCTGGATCCCGGTAGGAAAACGTGGGAGGCTCCGCATTGTTCTTGCCAGCAGATGGAGCAGGACTGGCATGGGACGAGCCAGCTGCAGGAGGAGTGGGCCTTCAGCCTCCATCCACACCTGCCCCTCTCCCAGGAGGAGCTCCTCCTGCCCTGCCCCTGCCCTGGAGGGTCTCACCTTTCTTGCAGGAGGTCTTTCTCCTTCCCTCCTCTGGCTGGAGGATCCATCCTAAAGCTCTCCAGAGATGAAGGTAAACCTTTCCCAGGGCCACCTCCTTGCGCTGGAGCCTGCAGAAGGCTGAACACAGCAAGGAGGGTGAATGAATACGTAAGCAGTTATGGCTGCTGCTGTGCTGGTATGTGCATGTCCATGCTCACACATCCACAGACATACACATCTCCCTTTGCTGTTTGGCTGTGGACTACCTTGAGAAGACCTTTCACATACCTGTGCTCACCTTCCATTTCTCCTAAAGTGGTTCAGTGTCATTGTCTGTAGTGTCCAGCTGGGTTATTTTCCACTCTTAGTTCTGTTTTTGCTGAGTTTAAGCCAGGATCAACATGAAAGATCATAGAATTATAGAATGGTTTGGGTTGGAAGGGACCTTCTAAGGCCACCCAGTCCAACCCCCCTGCAGGGAGCAGGGATACCTTCAACCAGTCAGGTTGCTCAGAGCCCCGTCCAACCTGGCCTTGAATGTTTCCAGGGATGGGTATGTCCACATCAGGTCAGCAAATTAAACCTACTGACCAGATTTCCAAGGTGAAAAATTAGAGATGGAGGTGGAAATGGAGATGAATTACACCTTTCCTGCTTAGCCCTGGACACAGGAATGAATGGAAAAATAACATATAGCCTTCTCCTTCCCACTCTCTTGCCTTAAGGCCCCTCTCCAAGACTGATTCCCCCCACAACATCCATTTCTTCATCCCTTTCACTTGCTTTTTTGGTGAGTCTGTGAGACACAGGTCCTTCTGCAGCTCACACACATCCTACATGTGTCAAGCTTTGAAAGTCAGAGATAATACTCCTCCCTTGATAAACACACACCAGTGTGTTCCCATTACACAATTGCTGTGGATGTGGATAACATGGTGGGTGAAGGTGAGGACTGACCACTGCATTTTCAGCTGCCAATCTGAAGAGGGACATCTCAGACCCCCGCATGCTGCGCTGTCTCAGTGGGTCAGCTCTGCACAGGGAACTCCTCCGCAGGTATCAGCCTCCTTATGGCAAAGCTGGTCATGAAATGCGGTGGTCCATGGCACGAAAAGGGACAGCAGGCTCTGATTTCTCCTCAGTGCGCAGCACTCAATGGGGACGATACTCAGCCACGAGATAATACAGATACAGTGCTGCTAATGTGTGCGTGGTTCAATGCTAACGTAAAGACAGACAGGTTACCCTATAAGTAATGTGAAGTGCTGTGCAGGATACAACAGACTGTACAGACAGAATAAATACTGCCTTATTTGCAGAGGGAGATATTTGCAGGTAACTCTATTTATGCTGCATTATTCCCTTTTTCCCCTTTTGGCTTTCATTATTCTGCTTTTTGGAATCAGTTCATTCTTCTTCCTGAAAGGAGTGGGAATATTTCCTTTTTTCTTACTTTTTAAAAAGCAACTCTTTTGTTTATGTCATATATATGATCTTCACCATCGTTAATTAAGACATCACCTGGTGTTATGCCCACAGGGGCAAATACAAGCTTTGTAAATTGAAAAGTACATCAGTATCTCATTTGCCTAATAACAGTCTACACATGTGAAGCCAAGCAGTAGTTGTGTAGCCCCTGTATGTTCCAAAACTGCCATACTGGTGTCATTTCTTTTAGCCTGTTGTAGAAAAAATAGAGATGATCCAAAATCCTAAAGCTCATACCTGAGAAAGGACAGCAAGAAATCACCATGATTTATATTCTATCTTACACTTTTTTTTAGAAGCAGAAAGAGATCCCGCTGCAGAAAATGCCTTTGACGTAGATGTTTAAGTGATCCGCTACATAGACAGTAAGAAATAGCATTTTAGAAGCTTTTTATGGGGTATTAAAAATCCAAAGTGGCCAAATTTTCTCATGGAAAAAGTAAAATATTTCAGGATTTGAACAGAGGCACCATCTGCCTCAGAGCGACCCCAGACTAATTGACTCTGTGTGTCTGTGCGCACATGTGTGTGTGTGCACGTATGTGTGTGTTTCAGAGGGACATTCTTTGCTTCAGTTCCATTATAATTCCTTTAAATATTTATTACTGGAATGTAAATTCTGCTGAAAACTGCAGTCTTTGCTTTGGAAAAAACAGACCATCACCTATCATGGGTGTCGTCGCTGCGTGGAACATCCAAGTCCCTTTTGGAGAAACAAAAGGATTCATTTATATAAACAAGTCATTGTGTTGAACTATAAAAGTGAGGGGGGAAAAAAAAAGAACAAAAACCTGCTGACTGCTGGTTGAACTACTCCTTGGCTACGTGTGAACTGAAGTTCTGCAGATCTAGCAAGAAGCAGGAGCAATATTAAAATGAATTGGTTACAAATAGTGGAAATAGTCCAGCAAGCACATTCAACAGCCCTAAGGATGGCTTTGTTTTCAGACTGTTTTGTCTTTATTTTGAATGTAAAACATTAATAAGCTTCTTAAGGAGACTGGGGATGGAAGAAAACATTGGCTGATCACCTTAAAGCCCAGGAAAATAAAAAAAGTTCTCAAGTTGCTGGATGAAATAACAAACTAAAATAGGTTTATACTTCTTACATACCTATGAAAGCTTTACTTCTTGATCATTTCCAGACACCAGAAAGTTATTAAAAATTCACAAAGGAAAAAGAAATTCTACATTTATGTGAGCTTTAAAACTTATTTTGGGACCTCAGCCTTTTACCAGTGTAATGCATAGTAAACCTGTAACATGAAAAGTACTGCTCATCAAAAAGAGGGACCAAGAGCCAGACTAGCACTACCAGCACTTGGGAAGAGACTTATCACGTAATCTTTGGGGTTACACTTTATTCTGGAGAATCAAAACTGGAGTAGGCTAGTGTGGATAGTGCCCGTGCTGAAGCTCAGATATTTGTATCACTTTAAACCCCACTGCCATTTCAAGGATATAAATAGGCTTGGAAAAATCAGATTATTGAAAGGATTAAATTTGGATCAGTGTCACTAATAATCTATTTCTTTGTGTGGCACCAATTGGAAGAAGGAAATTTTGGGGGAGGGCAGTAACCCCGTACAACACTGCCTATGGGTTGTGTGGGAATGGGGAATATAAACGAGGGGAAGGAGGGCTCAGCAGCACAGCCCCCGTGTGCCTGGTAGGCAGGGCAAGCATAAGGACAAGAAAATCCTCCTTAGAAATAGCACTGGCCAAAGACGCTGTCTCACTAAAGGCTAGTTACAGTGATGGAGTGTCAAAATATGCTAGTCGCTCTAGTTTATTAAACTAATAAAGTCTGTCTCTGTGTTCCCATACTTTCAGCCCTGCCAACCAGCATGCTCAAAGAGATACAAAATTGTAGAGGGGATTTTTTTTTTGTTATTTTTTTTTTTTAAATCACATTGCCTGTATCTTCTTCCTTCAGTGTCACTCCCATTATCTCCTAACCGGGCTGGAAAAAGGGCAGCACAAGCCTGGCTGCTGTGTGTCTAGGGAATCTAGAGTGTGTCAGGCTGAGGAATATGGTGTGATCCCAAAGCACCAGCCCCTCTGTCTCCAGCTCAGCTCATGGCACTGCAATTCCCCTGGCCAGCCCTCACTAAGACGATCTGCGACTGAAATCTATATAGGTGTTGCCTACATTAAGAGCTATGTGAGAAGCAGCTGGTCCAGGATCTTTGTCATTGCCCAAAACATATTTCTACAAGTAAGATCAAATTTATTTGGCTCTTTTGGTTCCAGAAAGATTTTGATAGCAGTGACTTTAATTTAGTGATAAATTGCCTGCTGAATTCTCTTTTCATCCAGGAAAAAAGGGTGGAGCAGAGTAGAGAAGGTACCTTGTGATGCTGAGCAAAGAAAGCATATTTAGACCTGTTTTCCATCTAGCTTTTTGGAAGAAAGTTAAAGGCTGGGTTTTCAGTTCAGGAGCTCTATAACTGAGATCTTGCTTCCTTGACAAGCCATTTTCTACTTACCTCCTTGCCACAATTTCACCCTTCACCAGCTTCACTGTTTAACAGGGTAGGACACCCCTCTACAAAGGGAGTAGGAACCATCTTCCATATCTGAGTCTGAGAAAGATGGGGACAGAATTTTTAGTAGGGTCTGTTGTGACAGGACAAGGGGCAATGGTTTTAAACTAAAGAAGAGTGAATTCAGACTAGATACACAGAATATTTTTTTTTTTTTGCAATAAGGGTGGTGGAACACTGGAACAGGTTGCCCAGAGAGGTGGTGGATGCCCCATCCCTGGAAACATTCAAGGCCAGGTTGGACGGGGCTCTGAGCAACCTGATCTGGTTGGAGATGTCCCTGCTCCTTGAAGGGGGGTTGGACTAAACGACCTTTAAGGGTCCCTTCCAAGCCACACAATTCTATGATTCTGTGCGGAAGAAGGGTATCTCACTGGATAGGGGTCTTTTACCCTTCTGCTGGCCGGTTGAGCAGACGATGCTGGGAGACTAGTGGTAGTGCAGCTCAGGGCTTTGAGCACATTTCAGTAAATACACCTGACTATAACCAAAGCAGTGGTGAGAAGAAACAAATGCAATGTTTCTTGGAATAATGAACACTTCTAATAGCTACCTCACTTATACTGCCCAATGACTGGAGCAAAAATAACAGGGTAAGCAATTCCCAGCACTGTCCTCGAGTGGTTTCCCAAAAGTTTACTTTCACTCTGTGCTAAATGAGGTGCAGGTTTTTTACTGTTAAAGGAACAAAGGTTGATATTTGGATTTGTGCATTTATAGCTCCATCTCTTCAGTGCTTTCCTCACAAAAGCTTGTGGTTCTTTTCACATTTCTCATGTGATTTTTTTTTTCCTAAATGTGTATTATGTGTATTTAAATGTCTTCTCCTGTTTCTTTAGACACAAAATGCAAACCTCTGCATCTACAAAAAAAGCTCAGGCGCTTTTCTTTTCCTTCTGTCTTTCAGTCCTGCTTCTGCTTTCCGTTTTTACTTCTGCTCAGTTAATTAGTCATTTATAATTATTTCCCTCTTTATTTACACCGGCACGTATTTTCCTTGGGAAGCTGCTGCCTGGTCCTGGGGAGTCAGTGTAACCTGACTCCAGCCTTGCTTGTTCTCTGCAAAGCTACTGGCATCATAGAGCAGCTCTCAGCAATCGAGGCGTAGGATCGCTGGCTCGCTTGGTCCTGGGTGCTGGGTGCCCACTTGCTGTCCACCCAGTGCACCACAGCATCTGGCAATGCACGCTCATCCCAAAAGAGCCTGCTCTCAGATGGGTTGCGAGGCCAGAAACCCGCACAGGGGTGAAGCAGGAGAGGCACAAGCGTCTCACAAGGGCGAGGAAGGCGAGGGCATCCCGGCATCGCAGGCTCCATCCCTTCGCTCCCTCTGCCGTTGCTCTCTTCGGCTGGGGAAACCAAGTTGGCAGCAATGGTGTTTACCTGCTTCAAAGGGCTCCTGCCAAGCACGTCACTGCTATTTGTGTAATGGGATGAAAGTCTTGAGTGAGTGGTGATACATAAAGGAAAAGTCTTAGCATAATTACTGATCCTTTCAGCTTTTCATTCCATAAAATTTGAAGGTAAGGAAATAGCTGTAAGGGTAAGCAAGAGATAAATCTCGGTTCGTGGCACCTTCCTTATTTATGCATTTTTGGCGTGTCCCGGAGATGCTGTCCCACAGGCAGGGCTTACCAAGGGTGCAATCCCTTTCTTTTGTATTTTGAAGTAATTTCCAGCTTTCTTCTTGGACAGGAATTAGAACCAACAGACCTGATCAAAAAGCAAGGAAAAAAAAAATTTTCACAGATACTTCATTTCAATTTCCTTCTCTTTTTTTTTTTTAAGTTGTGAGCAAATTTCTCTGCTCTCCCATAATCAGGTAATAACAGGAACAACGTATGTCCTTTTCTATATCCACATTAAAGAAGTTTATGCCTGCCCCACTTAGAAACTAGCTGCTACTGTGACCTGCATTTTTTTCATCTCATCTCCACTTTCTTGTGGGATCATTTTAATGTCTCTGTAGTGGTATAAAGGGAGTCTCGGGCATGTGTTTTTCTCAGAATCAGGCTGAGAGTCAGTCTCTGGCCACAGCTATCAGTCAAGTTGGTTGAGGGTTCCAGTTTGAGCAGCAAACTGAGTCTTTAGAACTGGTAGTCAGAAGAAATTCTTCACATTAGTGCCAGCCAGGCTCCAGCAGCTCTCTGCTCGCTTCTAGGCAGCTCCTGGTCCGAAGAGTTCAAAGCTTTCCATGCTATCTCCCCAGGACACCTTCTGTGACCGTGCACAGGCTGGGAAGCAGCACCCGGTTTGATTTCCGCTGTCCCAGTTGCTGCAGTTTGCTGGGTTTTGGAAAACATCCTATGGATAACAATTTAGCAGCAGCTGGCACATAGGCTACAGGCAAAGCAGATCCAGGCTGCTGCAGGCTCTGCTCCCAGTGCCACCGGTCACAGCCTTGGGTCACCCACTAGTGTGAGGGCCAGAAGGACAATATGCTCCAAGATGGAGCCACGGACACCGGGTACCCCTCCAGGTGGGTGAGCTCACAAGCCAGGGTTGTTTTGTGCAGAGCACAAAATTCAGCTTTTCTCAGATGCCTCACAAATATGAGAAGGAGTGGGAGGGAGAGGACAAAGAAAAGCATTGAAGTCAAAGGGGCCAAGCACTCAGATGGGAAGAGCAGAGTCCATGTTCAATAACATTTATGCTTATCTCAATATTGTACCTGGTGCCTAGGTACTGTAGCAATTGGAACCTCATAAATACCAATGACAGATAGTAATTAGCACCCCATAAATACCATCAACAGATAATCTTCCAACAACAAGCTTTTCATACTCAACTGGCCAAGCAAGCTTGAAGGTGAAAATACCAAGAAGACAGAAAAAACAGCATTTGAAAACAAAGATCTTCCTCTGCAGTCAAACTTTTTAGTGGAAATAAAGCCTAAACCAGAAGTCTTATACTAGCCTTAGGGTCCAAAGTGCCCCAAGTCAATTTATATCTGGCTGATAAAAGGGTAGTTGATTGATTCATTACAGCCAAAGGCTCAGCTCCCAGGAATGCATGGTGCTTAATTTTTTTTCTGGGATCCCTTTGATCTCTGCGGTTGGTTGAGGAGCAGGCTCCAAATGATGAAGTATTTTTGGAATTATATTGAGACCATTTCACAGAAAAGTCACCTTCAAGTCTCCAAGAATTTACTGGACTCTCTCTAGAGACATGGGGATGGTGGAAAGCTTCTAGCATGACGTTTTTATCCAAGAGAAGAGGAATACAGCAGATCTTAAAAGAATGGTAATCCAATCACATTTGGACCAACATTAAGATCTGGATGTAGGACCTCATGTTTTCTACATACTAAACTAAAAGCACAAGTTTCTCTGAGGATATTTAGGAGCAATAACAGATTTACAGATCTCTATAGATTAGCTACAGGAGGAAGACAGGCATCCTATAAAAACCTGAAAAAACTAGCAATTGGCACACAGGAGAAACTCACCGTTCAATTCAGTGTGTTAAATTCCACAGCAGTATCTATTCAAGGTTAACAAAAGGAGTCAGAGGTACGGCATCTGCTCCCTACCGTTCTCTCGCTACAGAGAGCCTTCCCTGACTCCCTGTGTACCTTAGAGCCCAGAGGGTCTTTCACCTTGCCCTTCCTGCCAGCCTATTGTCACATTTGCTACCCCACTGTAGAGGTCCTGCAGCCAGACCAGTAGCTCAGAGTCTGCTGGACTTTGGGGGTCTTCTCATCACAGCTGGTGGTCAGCAGGACTGGAACCATACACTCTGGCAAAGAAGTCACGTAACGAGGGAAGCTCCTTCAGTGCAACTCCTCCATAATAATATAGAAATGCGGAAGACTGCGTTCACTGGCTGTGTTTGCCTGAGCATTACAAAATGTTAAATAGCATATTTAGCAAAACAAGAGCTTTCAGGTATTCTCTTCAGCATGCCATTGTCAAGGGCACAGCTGCACGTTGAGTTTGTATCTGTGTTGAAACCTTCACTGACTTAATTAGAGTAAAATGCACGAAGTGTAGTCATTATAATCTGTTTTGCAGCGACACAAACATATACCTTGTTCATACGTCAGGAGTGTCCGGATTTTGCCTCCAAGCCTTTGCCAAGAAAAGCCATGTTTGAGGGGCGAAGAGGGAAGGAGGGGAGGAGGGAGGACTGTAAGAATTGCTCAGCTGATATTGCTAAAACACATGGAAACAGCCGCTAAGTCTCTCGCTGCCTCCACCCTTCCCAGTAGTCTCATTATGGTAAATAATGTTGCACTTATTTGAAAACTCAGGTTTCATAAGGCTGGCTGTGCTGGGGGAGCCGGCAGCGCGAGCGGCGCTGAAGATCTCTGCTCCTAAATGCCAAATACTGGCGCTCGTGCCCCTTTGGTTCCTAGGAGCGTCTCTGCTCGCTTTCAGAGAGCGGCTCGAACTTCTGCCTTAAAGTAAAAGCATATCGTGGCAGATACTCTAATCACAATGCCTAAATATAATACAAGGGGAGACAATGTACGAGAGCTCAGCCACGCTTTTTTTAAGCAACTGTCAGGAAATTGCCTCTGTGGCTTGCTGCTTTAGAGTAAGATTAAATGAATCAGTCTCACCATTTGAATGCGTGGGAAGTCAGAGACAGCAAAGCGACAACTAAGGATGGTTTATTTATAATTGGGCCCTCCTCCTATAGCTCTTTGTGCACAATGCCTGCGCACTAAGTTCAAAAGTACCTGCCCTTTATGTAAAATTACTCACAAATGCTACGTGTAGGCCAGGTGGATGCCTGTGCTGGTTTGGCTGATTAAAAAGTTCATGTAATTACTATTGAACTGTCTAGTGATGTTTGGGAAAAAAAAAAAGAAACCAGCTTATTATGCTTATTAGCTTCAAAAGGCTCTGACTCCCCGGTTCCTCATCCAGGAGTCTTTCACAATGAGGAAGAGCCTGAGCTGGGCATCACTGCCGGGAGAAGTCCTGGGAGATGGAACAGGGATGGGGCACCACCAGAGCAGCAGCCCAGGCAGGTCTGTGAGGACTGGAGGGCAACACGGAGGCACCATCTGTGGATGCTTTACTAGTGGGGACCTTTGACACTTAAGTTGCTGCTCCCCGCTCCTTGAGTAAAACACCTCTGACTTTAACCCAGAGGTTTAGAGGTTTCTGAAACAAGACTTCCCAAAGACAGGTAAGACTGCTGTAGCCTGAGAGAAATTCAATAGTTTATGTTTTACCTGATGAATTAGCCCAACCAGAGCTGCATTGCAATGAGAAATGGGTTCATCAAAGGAAAAAATGTGGGTTTCTCATCTCCACCACCTCAGTATGTGGCCCCAAACTTTTGAAGTATCCTTCTGAGGATAGGTGATATCCACAAATCCAGGATAAAGTTGCCAAGAGGAGGCCCCAGGAGTGGTTGAGTCCCTTGGAAGAAGAGCAGGATTGCTCTTTGCTCAGCCTCCCCATGGGTAAGTCAGTGGAGCGGAGCTGACCCCAGTCCCTGAGCAAGGAAAGCAGGGAAGAAGGAAACTTCCCCACTTTGTCAGACTTGGCCTTTAGTCTGTAGCATCAGCCTGCGCCCCTAACTGGGAAATATGATTAAAATGGCATTAAATATTAAGAGAGACAACACAGCATCTCTCACAGTGAGGGAGCTCCTGACACAGCAATGCTTTTCCTAATAAACTGCCTTGACAAACAGTTTACTTATATTCTTATTTCAATTAGATGAACTACTCTGCAGCGGTAAGGATGAGTGCAGCTGGGTGTCATTATGAGAAGTAGTAAATATTTATTTGGCTCTCTCAGCATGGAATTGGGTGGGCGGCAGGGTCTCAAGACAAGACCTCATCAGCACAATTTTTAAAGCCATAGTCACAGGCTGCGGCTAACCAGTAAGGCACGACGCTGTTGTGTGAACCCATCACCGACAGCTTAGCTATTAATATTGGCACGGCATTAAGAGCAATAGACATCATGGCCAGGTTTGGCTCTTCAGAGATCTGGACTGGAAAAGCAGATGACCTCCATTAAACAGTCAAATAAGTGCAAATATTACATGGGTTTCCCATCACTGGCCAAGAGGCTTCTGTCAAGCTCAGGGCTGTGTTGTGGCAGGCACTATGTGTACCAAGAGTGGTGCTCGGTCCACAGTACCTAAATGCACAAAGTCGCCCAGCAAATCAGTGGTCAAGTCATAGGCTCAGATCTCCAGGCTCCTGGCAGAGTAAGGGAGAAGCGCAAAGGCAGGAGAAGGACTGCTGGAAAGTACTGGAAAATTTAATCTAAGCAAAGAAAATCTCCATCTCTGCTTTCTTGGAGAGCTTGCCTGCAATTTCAAGTATTTTCTGTTGACAGCATGAAACTCATGGAAGTAAACATACATGCTTGTCTTTGAAACACTGCTAGTCTTCTGGCCATTTGTAGAGGGGGGATAAAAATGTTTAACTTCGGAAAAGCAGCTGCTTTCCAGAAAATCCCACGAGGCTCTTCGCAGCACATGGGTTGGAAGACACGAGGTTCCTGTCAGCACATCTGTACTTGTCCCTGAAGTATGGAAGATCAGCTTCGGCAAAGCGCCACAGAAAGTTTTATTACTTTAAAGTCACTGAGTTTGTATTCTAAGGCCTGACCAAAATTTTACTACAGTCTGCATAAATTCTTTTCCCTTATCATAACTTCCAGTATAATAAAATAATTAACATTATTCTCCTGATACCTTTCTTTGAAAAGGCTGTTTCAGAGGCTGAAGAGTAGAGGGAAGTCCCTTCCCTTGCTGCCAAAGCCATGTCTGAGATCAAACATAACTGTTCTGCACTGGTGAGGCCACACAATGGGTCTTTTTTAAGACGGAGTGCGGAGAATGGGATAAATAAAGCTGAGCGGTGAGGTGGGGTACGTGAGTGGTCCAGGCAGGCATTGCCCAGTGGGAATTTGGCTTGTAACTCAGCTGGTGAATAATTCCATAGAGTCTATAATGATAGGGAACTTCACCCAGTGCCTCATCAAAAAGACAACACACTTTGCAGAACAGAGCATCCCTCATACAATCCTCTACAGCACTTCATACAGCACTATAATCACAGCCTGCCTCATATGTGACTTTTTTTTTTCCATATGTGTTGCCCTTTTAATTCGAAATATTTTCCTCCTTCCCCTTTGACTGGTGTTCAGAAATGGATTCTATATGGGTGTTAAATCTAAAATTTCAGATCTAGCAGCACAAGGTTTGGAGTGCAATATGATTCCTCACGTGTGCATACACACCCTGACAGAAATTATTTGGAGTCTGAAGCGGCTGATTTAAAAGGCTGGGCCAAATGGTCCTTCCAAGTGGCTGTATTTAAAGATGCATATCTGCCCATGGGCATCATAGTATCTCTGGTACCAGTAGAGCTGTGCTGGCTGGTAGCAGCTGAGGCTCTGCCCACGGGGCCTGCTACACCACCGGCCACCAAAAAGGTTGAGTTTATGCTGGCAGAGGCTGTCCCTCCCTCAGGAATGGCACTTTGGGCCATGAGCTGGAGTTTAGAGGATGCACTGGTGGTTTCACCACAGGAAGTTGAGGAATTACAAAGTGAAATTGGAGCAAAATTTAGAAGAGGATCATTTGAAAAATTTCTTCTTTAAAAACTGGGAAAATATTGGAAGAAAAAAAAAAAAAACAACCTGAAATATCTTTGTTACACCCTGGGTTGTTTTCAGCAGGATATAAGGACTACATTTAATCTATGTTGTGTAGAACAGGTATTTTTTTTTCCCTTACTCCAAGCATGCTTCTTAATACAGCCTTACTGGTGGAATAATTAACAAAGCCTGCATCACAAATCCAGTGCTCTCAGGAGCCAGGTACTGATACGCCCTTTCCCACTGTAGCAGAGGTAGGAGGGCTTCTAGCGAGCTCTGGGAAGCAGGAGTCTCCCAGGAATTTCTGAGCACAGAAAATGCACGACCAGGTGCTGTTGGCAATTTTCACCAGGAGGATTTTCTTCAGTGAATTTTTCCTCCTTCCAGCCAAGGACAAACCTCTGACACTAGCCCACATTATTGTTTGAAGACAGATTGAAATCTCGTGATTCTGACATCGTTTTATTTTTAATTTCCACACTGCAAATGTCAGGGGAAAAAATACCCTAAAAATTATACTTCAGAAAAGACTATAATTACTTCCAATTAAATCATGGCCCTGGTTGTTTGAAAGACTTGACCACAGCTAGAATTTCATTATCTGATAAGCACTTTTTTTAATATATATTTCAAAGTTTCTTTTTTAATAATAATAAGAAAAGATTCCAAGACCCTGACAACAATACCTGAGCCAACTGCAAAAGCTCAATGATGGGAAATTGTGTTTAACCCCTCAAATGGAGAGGCCACATCATTTTTAGGGCATTTATTTCAGAGATGCTCCTAATGGGGAAGCGAGGTTCAGAAATGTGGTGGTAGGCATGGATGAGGTGACCCAGATCTCTGCCTTCCCTGGGGCACTCATCAGACCGTGCGCTTTCATTGCACCTTTCTTCCATCCATGGTACCTAAAGTGTTTTACCAACATCTGTCCCGTTTTTCATCGCCACACTCCTGTCTCTATCACTGTGCATCTATTGAAGCCACTGAAGTTATATCAGCATCACCTGGTTTCACAGCAGGAATTAAGTCTCATCCCTCTGCATGTCTGCACCATAAATCCAATTGTTACCCTCTGAAAGAGGCATTTGCACCCAGTGAGCTGCACTGAGCATGCCACTGATGTTCAGACTGAGTGAAATATCTGTGTTCTTACACAGTCCCACTCTCTGGTGCACAGGATAATTTTGCTGTAGGTTGTTTTGTGGTCTTATTTTGAACTTTAGCTATGACAGGCCCATCTGTCCACAACCCCACTCAAGTATGCAGCGTATTTTCCATATGCATTCAAAGATAAGGGCCTTTACTGAGAACATTAAAAAATAAGCAGCCATAGTCCCACTCCAGTGCGCTGACTGTTTTCTGATGTGCTTAGGAGTCAGTCTGTGTCGTTTGACATGACGAAGAGGGAGGCACAGGCTGGAGGGCAGGGGCAGTGAGAGGCTTCTGCAAAACATCTGTGGGTGAAGAGGGTCACGTGCAGAGGGACGGGTGGCCCTGAAGGGAGCTGAGCCTGGCGACAGCTGCAGCGGGGTGTAAAGTCAGTTAATACTGTAGCTCCTTTCCCTTAGCATCCCAGCCAGCAGTAAGCCCAAGTGTTTCAGTTGCTAGCAGAGACCCAAAATCCCACCAGTCACAAGGGAGAGGATTTTCTCCAGGTGATGCCACGGAGGCAGCCTCTACCAAGTGTTTGCTAACGATTAGCAGCACTGTAAGGCTGGGAATGGCCGTACCATAGCAGGCTGCCTGAGCGCCCACAACTTGCACACGGAGCAGACATTCCTGCTATCCGTGGAAAAATCCTCCCCCAAATATTCCACATCACAGTGGCTAGTCTCGGAGCTGATCATATTAGGAGGAGAGAAATTAAAAATTGCAGTTGACTCACCAGTAAAAATATGTGAGTGTACCCAGCAAATAAAGTAGATTCCCTCAGCACTTACCTAATAATTTTGTAATTTTGCTTTTAATTAAACTGTCCATTCCCGCACTGATTTACATTTAAAAAGAAAACATCTCTGTGTATTTCACTGGGAAACCTTCCCCTGCTGTTTACAAAAATATTTTTCTTTGCTTAATTTTAAAGATTTGGGGCCTGATTCTTGTTGACAAGATGCTGCTCTCCAGCTCCTCTGTGAAGGCAAACAGGTATTAAAGGTTGTCACTGAAGGGGACGTGCTCGCCCTGTGTGCTTACAGCCTTTCTTTTCTGTTTGTTTTTTGTTTGGTTGTTTTTTTAATGTACCTTATAGTCTTTTATTAATACACTTTTTAAGCTCAATATTTCTGAAGAAGAAAATGCAGTGGATGGACAATGAACTGAGAAAGCTGGGAGCCACAAACCCCCTTAGCTTTGTTTGGGAGAAAGAGGAAGAAATTGCACCTCTGTAGCAGGCACCTCTGGCATCACCCCTGGTGCGCTCTTGGCCCAGTGAGGGCCCAGTGAAGGCAGCAGAGAAGAGGAGGGGATGCCACTGTAGCGTTTCTGGCTCTGAGAGACTGAAGGGCGCCTTGTATCCATTCACATAAACCTCCTAAAATGAGAATGATGCCCAACAACTGTATCTTAAAACTCATCTGCCTTCCCTCTTGCATCTCAATCTCCAGATTCTGTATTAGTTTCCAAGAGAAAAGAAAAAGATCCGCAAACTTTCACTGTTTCCAGCAAGAAACAGTTCTCTTTGCCACTCCCACTGCAGTTGGGTATAGGCTCAGGTTGTTACCAGCAGCCCCCTGAGACACACCAGTCAGACACCATGTGCCTCTCTGGAGAAGTGACTGAGGTGCCCAAGACCTCCAGGATTTGCACATGTGGGGCAGAAATGGAAATGAGCCCCCTTGAGTGCCAGCCCAGTGCTGTAAAAGGGCCACTTCTCCTTTCCCTGGCTTAGTCTCTGCCACCATCACCCAGGAGCCATGGTGGACATAGCTGAGGATGCTGCTGCATCCAGACCATGGGTCTGTTTATGGTAGGCTCAAATATACAAATAGAGAAATGAAAAATTATACAATGAGACACAAAAATGTACCGCTCCAGTGCTGGTTCATGATAGTCTCCCAGGTGAAGGGACCAAAGAGAATAAATAGTCTATTGGGGTGGGAAAGTTTCTCTGGATCCAAAATTTTAGTGACACGTCCTGCGGTCTCAGACACGCAGAGAGCAGACCACAATCTCTCCCACAGAGAGACAGGCTTGCACTGGGGCTGCTGTGGCTCCTGACAGGTACATTCACTCCACGGTAGGGCCTGGATGAACCAAGAGTGTAGCATCCTTGCATGGATGCTCAGTTTTGGGGAGAACTAAAAGAAGGTGGTAGGCTCAGAGCTGGGCCACCTCCAGAGTGATTCGTCATCTATGCACAACACTGGGAATGCACAGCAAGGAGTTGTACCCTCCTGGCTCCAAACCACACGCCCCAAGCCCCCTCCAAAAGAGACTCTCAGAAGGAGGCCCCGTGTGAGCTGAGGAGGAAGGCGAACCCCTGCTCCCTCTGCATGCCCACACACCACGAGCTTCCTCCACGCACCGAGTTTTAGCAGCCGATCTGGGCCAGGTCAGGACCTGTTTGGGCTGGGTTTTGTTTATCAAATGTGCTGTGACCTCGTTTGGCAGCAACATTTAAAAATACATGAGACCAGAATAATCCTGTGAAAATATCTCCATTAATTTTCCTATCTTTGACGCATTATCAACAGATGCGAATTGGTAATGTCCTTGGCATTACTGAATCTGAAAGGTGATCAGGAGTTGCCATCCTGGGCCAGTCAAGTAGTCCATCGAGTTCAGCACCTTGCCCCTAAAAGAGGAAGAATAACCTGTGCTTTAAAGCCAGGCAGCTTTAGCATTTGCCTAAGCATATCATGCACAGGTTTGGCTGCTCCCGTGTCCCCCTCTGTGCTCCACCCGTGAGCCCCAGGGCCCGGATGCACCATTGCTGTACCCAGGCCGCACATAGCAAGTCCTGCAGATCCCTCCACTGTTCCCTCTTCTTTTCTTCTGTCAGAAGGAGTGAGTTTGGTTTACATTTTAAGCTCCTGCATCATGCTAGAATTGACGGGCATGGAGTTAACGCAGGCCTGATGGCTACAGGATGGAGAGGAAGGAGAACCCATCAGTGGAGTCTCACGCAGCAGAGGCTTGCCCCCATTTCACAGCGGAGGAGAATGAGGGCAGCATGGCTAACCTGAAGCCATGCTGCAGCAAAATGCAATGACAAGAAGCGAAGTCAGTTCCTTTAGCAGCCTGCTCCTCCCATCTGATTTTGTCCTCTGCTCTTCTCCAATGCTTCTCCGTATCTCCTCCACGGCTCTGAGACAGGGCTCCATGGCTGTTGCTCTGGTCAAGGGCAAGGAGGCAGGCTGGGATCACAAGCATCAATAACCTTGGAAAGCAGATAATGTCTTCCATCTTAAAAGAAGAGAGCAGCGCAGAATTACAATGACCAGAAACATGCTTCAGGAAAATCTGAACCAACTCGGTGCATAGAGCCAAACCCTGAGGGTCTCCATGGCTAAATAAAAGAGGGGCAAGAGCAAGTTCAAATACCGCGCCTCCTGCCATCTGTGTTGCTTGCTCTGGTGTGGACTTGCTCCAGCTCTGGCCTTGACCTCCACAGCGGTCCAGCTGGAGGCAGCTCCATTTCTTCCCAAGACTGGGTGGTGGTTGGTCTTGGGATCCCTCTCAAGATGAAGCAGGGATGAGACGGCAGCAGATTTTGCTCCCTCTGCTGTACACAGTCCTCCAGTGCTGTCCCAGCCGACTTTGTGCCCTCAACCTCCACCTGCCCTGCCCACCACTCCCCGACACATTTAACACATATCCTCAGCTTCACATTGTAAACAGAATGCTAATGGGGCTATAAGACAGCCCTCCTGCTATTTCAGGCATTTTTCAGCGGGGAAAAAAATCGTGCAAAACACTGAAGATACCTTGCAAACAAGGGTGGACTGCAGGAGCCTGGGGATCACGTCCTCTGCAGCATGGAGGCCATCCTGCTCTATGGACTGGTCAATACGGGTGGCTCCCTGGCCCTCTTTATATGCCAGCGTAGGCATCCTCTGAGTACCCCGATACCAGGGGCCAGGCTGGCAGGACCACGTGGCTTTCTCAAAAAAACCCAAATAAAAGTTACCTCTTGCCTCCTCCTCCTCGAGACATCAACAGAGGTGGCCAAGTGTCGAGCCCTGCCGCAATTGAATCCTGCGGTGGGAGAGGTCTGTGCTCCTGCGGTGGGAGAGGTCTGGGCTGGCACCAGTAGCAGTGAGAGGCAGCGTTTTTGGGGACCAGCTGTAACAGTAGGCACAAAGATAGTAGAGTAGGTCTCCACTGGTCTGGTCCCAGACTGCTCACCCATAAGGAGCTCCAGGCGGGCAGATCCAGACGGGAGTTAACGCAGGATCACAGCCCCAGGTTTCGTTTCCACCTTTGCCTGAGGCTTTGCAGGAGTTCCAGCTTCCTTGCCTGTGTAATGGGTACCTGGTGACTGACTTTCCTTTGTAAAGCCACTGTCAGGCAAAGGTGGCTCCGGATAACGTGGCTTCACCTACGGCTTTCCTGTCCGCAGCGACAAAAATGATGCTGGTCGGGTTGGTGTTCCTACAGCAAGAGCTC
>WHYT01016777.1:28466-85681 GCA_009806455.1 Tetrax tetrax
GGGCTGAGGCAGCGCCATGGACGCCTTGCAGGAGGTGTTTCAGAAGGTGGAGAAGATCGGGGAGGGCACCTATGGCGTGGTGTACAAGGCTCGCAACAAGCGCACGGGGCAGCTGGTGGCCCTCAAGAAGATCCGTCTGGACTCGTGAGTGGGGAAGAGCCCCGGCCCCGTGGGTCGGCCCAGCCCCGGGCCCACCCGCCCGCCATGGCGCCTGGCCGGCTGCCTCCTCAGCACGGCGGCACAGGGGTGCAGAGGCGAGAGGGTGGTGAGGAAGGCAAACGGCTCCTCCGGGGCTGGGGCAGGGCCATCTGTGGGGAGATGGCTGCCAGCTGAGCCCAGCAGTGCTCCAGCCCCGCCATGGCAGTGAGCAGCGGGCCCCCGAGCCCAGCTCGGTGTCCAAAATGGTGCGAGAGGCTCAGAAAAGCCTGCCATGAGGGAAAACAGCGTCGCTAGGGCTCATGCGAGCAGCTAGGGCCTGCCCTGGCACTGCCTGCCCCTGCTACCACGACCCAGGGCAGGGGGAAGTAGCCACCATTTTGGGAGGAGGCCTCTCCTCAGGGGTGTGGGGCTGGGGCCTGGTGAGGCTCGGCCATCTGACAGGGCCAACTTAGAGCCCTCCAGAGTGGGCACTGAGCAGATAAAATCTTATTATCATTCCCCTGGGTGGGCCCTGGGCTGTCTCCACGATGAGGGGTGTCAGGGCAGCTCAGGGGCCATGGTGGTGGGACTGCACCCCATAGCAGCCCCGCAGGACGGTGGAGGCAGATGCCTGAGGGGCAAAGAGCCTTCATTTCCCCACCTCTGAAAAATGAGGCTTGGGCATTTAAACTGTTGCTTCTCCAAATGTGCCCCTGGGTGCTCCCAAACAAGCTCTACCCCACAGCTTGCACTGTGTAGGCCACCCCCCACCTCCTTCCCCACGACTCCATTTCCCCCTGCCTCGTTCCATCCCAAACCCAGGGCACCCGGTGTGAGAGACACTCCCCTGGGCAGGCGATGGGGTACAGTGGGAGGGAGAAGGGACACAGGACACCGACGGGCTGCGGGATCCCATGGAGGAGACAGGGTGTCATACACCTCATCTGCCACAGGGAGACAGAGGGTGTCCCCAGCACAGCGATCCGAGAGATCTCACTGCTGAAGGAGCTGAAGCACCCCAACATAGTCAGGTAAGATCTGGATGAACCGTCCCCACCAGCGTATTGATGAGCTCCTGCTCATCCCCACAGGGAGCTCTGGGTACAGGCAGCAAGAGGGACCTTCCAGTCCTTCCCTAATTGCACAGAAAGGAGCAAAATAAACAGAAAAAAATACAAGAATTGCTTGCACTTAACTGGTTTGCAGTAGTAGCCCACAGCACTGCCACTTTAGCAGCACACGCTGGTCCAGAGGCGCCTTTGGGAGGAGGGATGTTTGGGCTGGAGAAGCTTTTCCCACACTCTCTGTAGGAGACTAGCACTCCTGCATAGCATGGATTCCCACACAAAGATAGCGAAGGGAGCACTTGCACTTCTTTTGCAGGCTTCTGGATGTCATACACAACCAGAAGAAGCTCTATCTGGTGTTTGAGTATCTGAATCAGGACCTGAAGAAGTACATGGACTCATCCCGAACTGGAGAGCTTCCTTTAAGCTTGGTCAAGGTACAGCGTGGAAGGAGCGCTAACAGGCAGGGCAGAGAGCCTGCGTTCTTGCTGCCTTCTGCTGGGCAGAGCCAGCCCTGAGCTGCTCCTACCCAGACTGCCTCTGGAAGAGATTCCTCCTTGGCTGGAGGCATTCAGCCTCTCAGATCTGAAGCATTTCAGCTGGGAAAACCTGCTGGCACCATTGCTCAGCACATTTGTTTCCCAGCTGTTTCCAGACTCTTCAGCCCATCTCGCTGCAGAGCAGACTGCTGTTAAGGGGACAGCTGAGGGACCTTTGCTGGTTGCCTTTGTACAGATTAATAGAGGGGTGGAAGGGACTGGCACTGCTTGGGTTGGAGTCTCTCTGTCCCCATGTAGGGTGGGAGCAGTTTGTTGGCATCTCTGAGTAGCGACCTGCAAGCGTGGTGTTGCCTTATAGCAAGGTCTCTTTTCCCATTCAGACCTGTGAGTGATCCAAAGTATGTTGGTTGAGATGATCCAGCCTTTGAAGTGGTTTATCATGGCCTTTCCCGAAATCTCTTCTCTCCTTAGAACTACCTTTTCCAGCTGCTGCAGGGTGTGAGCTTCTGCCACTCGCACAGAGTCATCCACAGGGACTTGAAGCCGCAGAACTTGCTCATTAACGAAGCAGGAGCAATCAAGCTGGCTGATTTTGGACTGGCAAGAGCTTTCGGAGTCCCCCTGCGCACGTACACTCACGAGGTATTGTTGAGACCCCCAGCCACCCGAGAGCGGGGTGCACAATCCATAGTGGGTGAACAACAGCATCACCACAAGTTACTCATCGTAGCTGAGACCCAGCTGTGCCCAGGCACACGGGCTTAGCCTAACCCCCAGCTAAGGGGTCACCTCATGTCCCCACAAAGCGTGCTGACTGCGTCTGCCCTAGCCTGCCTGCACGCTGGCTTCCCACCTTCTCTGCATAAGGTCTGTTTGTTTGTTCCACAGTGTCCTATTGAAGACCGATATGTTAATCCCAGTCTCGCTGTCACTAAGGTGTCTGTTAATTCAGCGTGGCCTTGGCACGCTCTGATTTGTACAGTACCTGCATTACCGGAGAGAAGAGAGGATCCCGTGCCTCTGGTTTCACCCAGGGAAACTAGACAAAACTTCTTTGTTGCTTCCTCATCAGGTGGTGACTCTGTGGTACCGAGCCCCTGAAATACTACTGGGATGCAAATACTACTCAACTGCCGTGGATATCTGGAGCATCGGCTGCATCTTTGCTGAAATGGTAGAATGGACTTAAATAGTCTCTTTAATGAGCAAGGAGAATGCAGCTGCAGTGGGCAGTGGGGAAGGGGGGACAAGACGCAGAACATCTGCGATGGTGTTGTCCCACCCTAGAGATTAGGGTGCATAGAATGGAAGGTCCACCCTGAGGGTTAGCTGATCCTCAGCTGTGGGCTCAGAAGGAAATCTGTCGCTCTCAGGGGCCTGGCAGAAGGCAAACAAGCCGCTGTACTCCGGCTGCGGTGCCAGGTATATGGGGATGCAATGCCTGCCCTGTGGAAGGGGTAACTTCAGTCCTGTTGCTGCAGCATTTTGATCCTGGGAGGAGATGGCTCTCCTGAAGATGTCTCCGCAGTGGGCTGCAGAGAACTAGCACTTCATAGCATGGCAGAGTGGGTCTCCTCAGGGTACACGCTGCACTTTGAAGAGCTCTTGCAGCGGGAAATGGGGCACACAGCTGATGGGAGGTTGGGAACTGTTTTGTTTTTGTTTTTTTTTTCCCCCCTCAGGTGACCAGGAAGGCCTTGTTTCCAGGAGACTCTGAGATCGATCAGCTCTTCCGAATCTTTCGCACCCTGGGCACTCCCACCGAGGCGAGCTGGCCAGGGGTGACCCAGCTGCCTGACTACAAGGGGAACTTTCCCCGGTGGGCAAGGAAGGAGATGAAGGAAATTGTTCCCAACTTGGATCGAGATGGTAGAGACTTACTGGTGGTGAGTGAGAGCTCAGAAAAAGACCTGGCAACAGACAGGACCTTTTCAGACTGGACAAAGACCAGGGATATTTGGGACTGACCTACCCAGAAGTGCATTAGCTGGTGTCTCTACTGCGCATCTCTGCCATTGCAGAAACACCACATCATGAGGTTGGGCTCAGTGCTGGCTGAAGGGGGGCTGTCAGTGCAGGTTCCTCTAGGAAACCACTGCATTGAGGGTCAGGAAACCCCCCTGGCGTAATCCCCGTGGTAACTTCAGCTGTGGGCTACTTTCCTGAGAGGGGAAAAGGCAGGACCGGCGTCTGCATCTGGGCCCAGCCGCATGCAGGCGCAATTGATAACTTCTTTCATAAAAGCCTAAATCTGCTGGGTTTTTCTCTTGGCAGCAATTGCTCCTGTACGATCCCAACAGGCGCATCTCGGCCAAGGCAGCCCTCAATCACCAGTTCTTCTTCAGGAGAAGTCCTCAGGGCCCTGAAGAGCGACGTGCGCTGCAGAGACACTGCAGATGAGAAGACACAGCTCTCCCCGTGCCCTTGCCCCTCCGGGTGGCAGTGCCAATCTGGTCTTGGGGGGGCCGGCTGGGACCCAGGCTCTCACTGCTCCTGAGGAGCCTGGAGGGGGACATTCTTGCGTTTAGAGACTCTCAGCCGTTGCTGGGGGAAAGTTTGTCTGGGTTACAGCCAGCAGAGCTGTTTTGAAGGGGTCATATCCAGGGTAGAGGTATTTATCAGCGTAAAACACTGAAGTGCAGATGAGAGAGCATCTTTCAGAAGTTTGTCCTCGCCTTAGACAACGAGCTAAGGTGACACGCAGTGATTTCTGTCTCTGCAGCCCTGGGCAGAGGTGGAGTTTCTGACACCAGGGCGTGCTGGAGCTCCGCTTTGGGTAGGGCAGCACTTCTCTGCTCAGCCCTCTGGTGCCGTTATCCAAGGCTGGGCTTGTCAGCACTAGACAAGTTGTTCAATGTGAGCTGTTTAACAGAGCTGACATTCTGCTGTTTCACAAGCTGAGGAGCACTATCAGGTGTCTTAATTTTTGCCTTAGCTGGGATCAGGAAGCAAAAAGATCCAGTTAGCATAAAACACTTGTTGCATATGGCTGGAAACAGCCACAGCTGAAACACTGGCTTTTCATCGTTGGCCCAAAGCTACTGCAGTTTCCTCCGCTTTATTGTCCTGGAAATGTTTTTGCTGTTCAAATATTTGGAGAATTGTCGCTAACTTTTGGTGTGGTTTTGACATGTTCATTTTTTTTTCTTCCAGTACAGAAAAAAAAATAAAGGCTTGTCGTTTGTTCAGAAACCTCGCTGTTTATTATTTGGCACGGCCCATTGGGCTAGTGACGCAGGACTGTCTGGCTGGTCCTCTTTTCTGCAGAGCTCTTCTCCCTCCCTCGTCTCTTGCGCTCTTTGTTTTATCCTTTCCAGCCCAAATCCTTGGCAGGTGCAGAGATGTGCTCTTGATCCTGTTGTGGACCAAGGGGCTGATGGTTCTGCAGCCCAGTGCTGTTTCAGTGTGGAAAGGTGGGCTTTCTTTCCATCCGAGGTTACCACAAACCAGTTCAGAGTGACATTCTACTCATTTAATTACCCAAAAGAGATTTTTAACTTAGGGAAGCCAAACTTCTGCACTCCTGTTTTTTTTAATGTATGTGCACACGTGTGCCCTCCTAATAACTGCGATCCTAAGAAGTGCTTTCAGCACAACCTGACAGCTCTCCACAGCTGTCGCATCCCTGGAGTCTCGTGACAGATAAACAATGCAGGAAGGGAGAGAGGCAGCTGCACATCTCCGCTGTAGCGCAGACCTCCCTCCCCACCTACTAGGTACCAGAGAATTTGCACAGGGGAGAGGAACCTCTAGAGTCCCACCCAAAAAATAAGCCCCTCTCAGCCCAAGACCTGCCTGTGTAAAGCCCGACACCAAAAAGACTTTTGTCATCCCTACGGTAGCAGCCGCACCTCCTGACAGCTCCCCGGCAGCGAAACCCTGGGACGTGTTGTCGCCTTCCCCCGTGCCTGTCGCGCCGCAGAGCTGTTCTTCCCCTGCAGGTTTAGAAGCCGCCGGGGTCTGGGGAGCTCGCTCGCCTCTGCGATTTGCACAAATTAGGTTTTTGGAGGTGAGTAGGGGTTGCTTCGCTTTTGAAGCTGCTCTTAGGATTCACGCCGGAGCGGCTGCCTGGAAAAAGCTGGCCTGCCTGGGTTGGGAGGGATGGTTTCCTGACCGAGCAGGCAGCTGGGCTCATGCCGTGTGGCAGGAAAATTGAAGCCCTGCTGTGCTCCTGCAGCATCTCACAGAGTCTGCATGAAAAAAAGCCAGTGCACAGGGGTACATTTCTGAGACACGGATGAATCCTGCCGTGGGAGTCATTTCCCTGCCTTTGGATACATGTTTTAAAGTCAATTCACTTTGTACAGAAAATGCTCCGTTGTTTGCTCTCTGCAAACAAATGCTCGCGTTGTACCAGGCAAAGTGTTTGCAGAAGAGTTGTTTTCTTTTTAAAAATAAACACATTAAGAAATAAATACCAAGGGCATTCATCTAGTCCAGAAACAAAAATACTACAGCTCACCTAGCCCGACAAAACGAAGCAACAAGCTGAATTTCAAACATTTACAACCCAACCCCACGGCCAGCAAAGGGAACCAACAACAGCTCTGAAATACCGGGATAACTTCGGCGCAGCACCCTTGCCCCGTGCCCGGGAAGGGAGGAAAAGCGCTGCCTGGCTCCTCCTGAGCAGCTCAGCGCTGCCAGACCGCTGGGCTCCGGGAAGCCCCGTGGCTGTGTCCTGCTTCCTACGGACGCATCAAGAGGCCCTGATGCGAGCTGCTTGCTGCAGATGCAGACCTGATAGCAAAGAAAAGGATTTTTACAGGGTTTTTTTTTTCCGAAACAAATGGCAAGCCAGCCTTCACGGGAGACTGCTCAGCCACCTAACTGCCCCTTAACACCTTCACCCCCAGGTAAATACCTCCCACCGTGCACTCAGGGAGGACTTAATCCAAAACGATTATCTGACTGCCTGGCTACCAGACCTCCATGCCCCTTAGTAACAGAGCAGTCCCCAAAACTATTTCACCACGATTTCGGGAGAGACTCACCACACGAACATTCCACTGCTTTAAAAATAAGCACGGTTTTGACTCATTTGTGAGGGAGCAGCCGGGAGGAGGGCAGCCCTAGAGCCCAGCATCCGGCCCCATGGCGCCGGGCCAGGGGAAGGCTCACAGCAAACTGGCCGGTCTGGCAGAGCCGAGCTGCAGAAAAGGAACAGGCCCATGGATCCTCCCTGCTTTCATCCGGACGAGGGGAGCAAAGCCAAAGCACCGCAAGGCTGCTCCTGGCAGCTCTGAAGAGCTGGGACCGAAGGACTGCTGGGAACCGCGCTGGTCCAGGGCTCCGTGGTTGCACTGGGATGTGATCCTCACCAGCCTCATGCTCCAAGGGCTGTTGGGCTTGCCCTGGAAGGAGACTGGGCCAGAGTTTCTCTCCTGATATGTCCTCTGGTCATCACAGCCCAGCTCCAGCCCTTGCTGCTGGCCCAGGCCAGGCAGGAGGGGGATGCACTGTGCCCCGTGTGCCAGCAGCACTCTACCGAGGGGAAACAGGCTGGGAACGGACGCTCTTGGATGTGTGCAGCACTTTTCCCCGCTGTAAACCGACCAATTGTCCCATATTGATCGTGGCGGCTGAGATGGCCACGGACACTAGCCATAGTGACATGACAATAAACACAGACCCTGCAGAGCATGGACAGAACCCGGGCAGATCTTGGACTGGAAACCGGGTGTTGCCGTAGCTGGACTCGGATTGTTAGTGCTGAGCACTGCCTACCAGCGGGACGGTAACACGACCTGCGACTGAGCTTGCCAGCACGGGAACAACTTCTTCTTGGAGCCCAGGCTTCAAATCCCAACTAGGCTGTGTGGAAATAACAGCTCTGCTGCTGCTCTGGTGGGGGAAAGAGGAGGAGAAAACCCCACCCTCATGGATTATTGGGGGTGTGTTGGAGTTCCCAAACAGCACCAGCTGAAAGAGCCCTCGGGAGAGCGAGAAGAGCAGCTGATGTCAATGGAGTCATTTTTCTCATCTCACAAAGCCAGGGATGCTCCACAGTGGGGCAGATGCTAGGGAAGAGGATTTGGGAGATGAGCCTTGCTCATTTCAGCAGGGGTTGAGCAGTGCAAGTGACACAGAGGAGTGAAAGCTCACCTAAACGAACAGCAAGTGCAGGTTTTCCAGCACTGCTGGGTGGATCCTGCAGCCAAGGGCTTTAGGGAGCAGTTTCACATCACATCACTGTTGCCTGCAACCGGCATCCATCTGCTACTGAAGGTCATCCCTTCCCTTGCAGCACCCCTGCCTCTGTACCGGTACAGGACAAGCCCCCCAGTCATGTACTTCAACAGGGTTTGGTTTTGCCTGGGGCTTGGCTTCCTCTGCCAGCAGCTCAGGGAAGCGACTCCAGTCCCTGTGCAGCCAACACCGTCACGGTCTGCAGAGGGACAGGCAGCTGGCGGGGCCGGGGGGCTGCTCCATTCGGTAGCCGCCTGCGTGTAGATCAAACATAACACGGGGCTGCACTCTTTGGTGGGCAAATCCCTCTTTCAGAGGTGTCCAAATGACCAGGGAGCAAAGTCCCATTGGTTTCCAGTTTTTAAAACAAATACAATAAAATCCTTAACAATATGAACGCATATGCAGAAAGAAATTTAGGGGGTTCAGTGCTGCAAGATGAGGGGGAGCAAAAGTCTGCAAACCCTTGGTAGATTGGGCTGCATGGTGCAGGAGTAGCCACGCCTTCGGGCACGGCGCAGCCTCGGCCCGCAGAGACAACACAGCCACAGAGACACGCGTTCTTTGTTTATTGCATGCAGAAGAATCACCCAACTGGAAAACACTCTGGCTCTCTCCCCTTTTTGGGCACAACCACCTTTAACCTACTGCCGGAGGAGTTCTCGTGATCAACCCCGCTGTGTTGTCACAGCGGCGCCCGAGGGACCGCGGGGACTGCTGTGCGTCAGGCCCGTACACGCTCACGATCACGCGTTCTTCCTGGCGTGGCCAAGCTGCGTTGGGAAGCGGATAGCTGAGACAAAAGAGGATGCAGCCCCAGATCCTAGACACCACGTTCCTGTGATCACTGCTGCCTCCATGGGGAGAGGTGTTTTGAAGGGATGAGCTCCTGCAGGAACCAGATCCAGTACTCGCCTGGATCCACTCAGTGCCTGAACCGCGAGAGCTTGGGGGAACGGCTTGCCTGATGGTACCGCTGATACCCCTCTGACGTGGCTGGGAGCAGCAGGAGGCTGCTCAGCGAATCCTTCTGGCAGAGGGCCATGGCCTCCTTGTAATTAATCTTCTCCTTAGTGACAGGGTCGATGAGATCTTTTTCATAGTTAGACTCATCTTGGAGCCTGTTGGCCAGGTCACCTGTTATCATCCCTGTCTGGGCAGCTTCCAGCACGGGGATGCGACCGGTTTTCTTGGGATCGATGAGCCCTCCAGTTAGATGCTGGACCTCCAGGTAAGGGAAAGCGCTGTCCCTGGTCATCCATCCCTTCTGAACTGCTTCCCCTACAGACAGCCTTCGCTTGGTCACCGGGTCCTCAATCCCTGTGAAAGCTTTCTGGGCATTGAGCAGTCTCTGCATGTAGGTCCTGTCAATCAGCCCCCTCTCGATCGCCTTATGGACCGAGAACCGGTCCCGTGAAATGAGGTCTATGATGCCCCCCGTGGCAGCCTGAGCTTCCAGGAGCTTCTGAGCCGTCATGGGATCAAGCAGCTTCTTCACAACCGCAGTTTTGATGTTGTACTTGGTGTCGGTGGTGGTGTCATACACCCCAGCGATGGGGGAGGTGTCATCACAGAAGCCCTTCTGCGAGGCTGGGGGGAAGAAGCTTTGGGTTTGGTGGGTGGTGGGTGATGAGAGCGGGGATTTGGAGATGATGGAGCCGATAGAGAGGGAAGGGGGAGGCTTGGATTCCCCAGCCACCAGCAAGGCAAATTCAGAGATGGGAATCTTGCCGTCCCGATACAACTGGTACTCCTCCTTTGTGATCCTCCTCAGCTTTAGCGCATCATCGATGGAGTACTGCTTCCCACTTTTCTTGTCAAGGAGAACTGAGACTTCCCCATTTGGGCCCAGGGTGGTGACTTCCTCCCAGTCACACTCCAGCTCTTGCAGCTGGATGTACTGGCCTCTGTCTATGATACCTCTCTTGTAGGCCTCGTAAGGGGACATATCCTTCCCTGTCTCAGGGTCCAAGATAGAGATCTTGGTGGAGAGGTTCGTCTCTCTCATCTGGGTCTCGTGACTGATTTCTTCCCGGTTGACCCGTGACTGGAGATCTCGAATGAGCCTCTCCTTGTTGTAGATCTGGTCCTTCTCCCTAAGGATATCTGCCTCCAGCAGGGAAAATTCATGTTCCAGTTGCTTCTTCTTCTGCCTGTCATTCTCCGTCCGTTGGTTGAGCAGTTTGGACTCCTCCCGAAGGAAGAGGACTTTCTGCTGCTTCTGCCTCTCCAGCTCCCGCAGTTCACTCTCCAAGCTGGCTCTCTCCTGGATGGCCACGTTCCTGGCTTTCTGCAACTCTGTCTCCTCACGAGCCCACGTCCTCTTCATGCCTTCAGCTCTTTCAATCTTCTCCCTGAGCCGCCGAACCTCCTCTTCTGCCTTTTGCTTGGCTCCTCTCTCCCTGTTCAGCAGCTCCCAGATGCGTGCACGTTCACTCTCCAGCGCTCTGTCCTTTTCCACTCGGATCACCTCCTTGTAGATGGTCTTCTCCTGGGATTTTGTTTTCTGCAGGACATCAACTTGCATCTGCATGTTCTTGCATTCTCTCTGCAAGTTCAGCACCTCCATCTTCTCACGATCCAGCTCCAAGCGCAGGTTGCTGGCAGACTGTTCGAGGACTGGATCCTTCTCCAACTTGACCACTTCTTCCATAATGATCTTTTCTTGCACTGGGGCTGGGCTCTCCTCCAGCTCCTTTATTCTCAATGTAATCTGCCTCATCTCCTTCTCTAGGGCAAGCCTTTTGCTTCGATCCTCCTGAAAGTTGAGCAACTTCTCTTGCTCTTCCACCAGTGCACGAAGCTGTTGCACGTCACGTTCCAGACGCCGTCTGTTGCTCATCTCCTCATCCAGACTCCGGCTCAGCCTGTTGTGCTCATCTCGGAGCTTTGGATCCTTTTGAGTCAGTATCACCTCTTGAACAACTACCTTTTCCTCTGGCTTTCGCCTCTCCAGTAGCATGTATTTATTCTGCAAGTCATAGATTGCATCCTCTGCAGCTCTCCTCTTTTGAGACATGTTACGCACCTCTTGACGGAGGCGATCAGCTTCCTTTTCCAAGAGTGGATCATTCTCATATCGGATGACTTCCTTGTTGATCAGCTTGGTTTCCACCTTGGATCTCTCCCTTTTCCATTCGTCCCTTTCACCCTGCAGCCTAATGAGTTGCTCTTGAGTCCTGCCATTGGTGTTCACCAGTTCATTGAGCTGTTGCTTCAGCCTGTCAATTTCTCTGAGAATCTCTGGACTCTTCTCATGTTTCACCACCTCCTCTATAACCTCCTTAAGCTCCACCACTGGTTTCTGTGACCTGAGGACACTGAGCTCTGCTAAGGCCTCTTCCACTTCACTGTCAATCTTGGTCCTTTTCAGAGTCACTTCCTGCAGCTCCCTCTTCAGGTGTGCTATTTGCTGCTCCGTTTCAGGATCCACCAGGAAAATCTCATTGACCCTCTCTTTAACCTCTACCCTTGGTTTTTGTTTCTCTGCAATGCTGTACTGGCTCTGCAGCTCTCCCAGCTCACCTGTAAGCACCACGTTTTTGCTCCTCTCTTCTTCAATCAGAGATTTAAGCTTGGAAGACTCTCTCAATAACTCTGGGTCCTGCTCTACCTGCTTCACCTCCTTAACAATAATTTTGGGTTCTGCCATTTCAATTAGTCTTTCCACCTCCTCAATCTTGTTCTTCACTTTCATGATTGCTTCTTCTGCAGACTTCCTCTTGAAGCACTCCTCATCAATTTGTAGCTGCAAGGTCCTAATGGATTTCAGCATTTCTGGGTTTTTCTCCAGTTTTATCAGCTCCTTCACCACCACTTTCTCTCGGATATTGGGCTGTTTTCGCTCCAGCATGAGCAGCTCTCTCTTACACTGCTCAAGTTCAGAGGCAGCAGCCAAGCTTTCCTCCTGGAGACGCTTGATCTCCTGATGAAGGCCGGCTGCTTCATTAGCCAGGCTTGGATCTTTTTCAATTTTTGTGATCTCTTTGGTGAGGAGCTGGGCAGGAATCACCTTCTTCTCACTCTCCATCTGGGCAAGCTTCCGGCTCATCACTTCAATGTCTTCCTGCAGGCTCTGCCTCTTTTTGCCTTCCTCTTCAATCTGCTGTGCCATCTTAGACAGGTTGCTCTCCACCTGCGGGTCTCTGTAATATTCTATCACCTCCTTTTCTTCCACTCTTTCAATGGGCTTCTGAGTCTTCAACATTAGCAGCTTGTTTCTGTGTTCCTCCAGGTCCTCTTCAATCTTGGCCACTTTCCTCCTTTCCTCTTCCACCTGCAATTTCAAGCCCTCAGATTCCCTGCTTGTCGTGGCTCTGTTTTCAGATTGCTGGGTTTGCTTATGTACAGCATGAATGTCCTCATGTACTTCCTTCTGCAAGGGAAAAAAAAAAAAAATTAAAAAAAAAAAAAGCAGGGAAACTGAGTCCCGCTCTGAATCTGGCACAGAGGTCTTTTCCATGACAAGGCATGGCAGGAGACAGAACTGGTACAGAAACCCCAGGGAGCCTCCAAACAAGGCTGCTTGTGAATGGCAAAGGAGGACACATTCGCGCCGTCTCAAGCATGGACTTTGTGTCTCCCTCTCATCTGGGAGGTGCTGCAGCAGCCAGCAGCCCATGGCCTGTCCCTGCTGCACAGCTGGTCCCTAGTAGCATCACAGAGCTCCCAGTTTAATCTCTTGTCCTTCCTGAGCGCACTGAAAGTCATCTGGATCGGAGACCTTTCCTACAGGTGAATCAAGCCCTAGAAAGGCATAAAATTCCTGTTGCTTTGCAGTGTTTCTGGAAGGTTGTGAGCACTAAATTCCAGCCACATCCACAGACAAATCCAGAATTCTCAGTCTGTGAATGCTGATTAGATATAGCTGAGAACAGGACTTCAGAGCCCTCATTGAAATCTTTTTTCGTAGCACAAACTACAGCTTCAGTAGACAGCTGAGGGCCCACAGAGGTGATGAACGGCACAGCCTAAGATCAGTGTCCATGGCACTGCGGTTACCCGTGGTCTTTTTCTCACATCGGTTTCCGCTCCTGTCCCTCCTCACACCTCGATGTGGAGACCCGGGAAGCGGTGGGGGGATCCCAGGCTGAGCAGATTGCCGATAGCTTGGGAACGATCAATGTCAAACCCCAATCTAGAGTGCCCCAATCTTGCCACGAGCTCCTAGCTGTACCTTCTCAACAATCTTCTTGGCAAACTCCAGCCGGCTGAGCTGCTGTTTGTTTTCTGCTGCCAGCTCCATGTAGTGCTTGGTTACATCATTTTCCTGAAAAAGAAACGGCGGTGAGAGCCTTGCCCCCCTCACCCTGACACAGCTCTGTTGGATGGCACACCCTCCCACCTCTCCTTTCACCAAGATGCACTTTGTGTACTGCACTATTCCAGGGACTGGCATCCTCGCATCCAACTTCCTAGAGAAACTGAGACACAGAGTCTAAGGACTCCAGTAGGAGAGCTCCTCTTCTTTATTTGAATGCCGTTAGACACCTGCTAGCCTACACAGGGTCCAGACTTCCACATTCACCTAGGGCCACACATGAGTGGCAGCTGGTAAACAGCTCAAGGCGATGCCGGGGAAGAGCACACGGGGGCTCTGGCTCAGCCCTGGCTCCAGTACCTGCTCACCTCTTCTGCCTGGCTAGATGGGAGTCGGCCTTCAATGCACTACTAAAACAGTTTCCCAAATTTGAGGAAAAAGTGACACAGCAAGCACCATTCAGCAGTAACAGTCAGAAAGGTGGGAAAAGACCTGTTCTTTGCCGTGCCAAAGGTTTGTCTTTGACAAAGGTCTGACGGTCTCCTCTAAATCCACTCCTAGAAGACACATTGGATTCTTTTGGAATTAGAGCTGTTCCTACACAAAGACCCATTTTAGATTTAAATACCAAGTCATATATAAGGAAATTTTTTTTTTTACGTTGAGGGTGGTGGAGCACCGGCCCAGGCTGCCCAGAGAGGTGGTGGATGCCCCATCCCTGGAAACATTCCAGGCCAGGTTGGCCGGGGCTGTGAGCACCCTGATCTGGTTGGAGATGTCCCTGCTCCTGGCAGGGGGGTTGGGCTGGGTGGGCTTTGAAGGTCCTTTCCCACCCAAACCCTTCTTGATTCTATGGTTCTATACTCAAATCTCAAGGGAGATTTGGCACAAGAGCATCGATCTACATTACTCTGAATTCAGAAAAAGTGTTAGTGAAAGGGTTTGGAGGAGAACATAAAATTCACCTACATCAAGGAATGCCTGTGCAAGCCCAGACGCCTGCCTTGTGAGTTTTATCTTCACACACAATATGGTAAGGAGGCATCATTGGCAATGCCAAAGGCACTAGACACAGCCCAAATTCTGGATCTCACGTGCTGCTTTGCCCCATAGACAAAGAGATCACTGATGACATTTGTCCTTGGGATTAGGACCATGGTGTCAGCTTTGGCTGTAAGAGTGGATTAAGGCTCTGCCGAGCACATGGGGCTTGGGTAAGGACACAACAGCTTCCATGCCTGCATCTTAACATTTTACCTGGGCCTGGATGCTTTCTTGTAGGGGGGTCACACGCAACCTCTTTGCAGCAAAGTCAGTCAGCGCAGGGTCCAGAGAAGAGCTGTATTTGCCTGCTTGGAGTTCATAGTCCTGTTCAGAGCAGAAACGGAAGAATCAGTTGAGATCTCTCAGGTGAGATGCTAAGGAAGCGCTATGTGGGAAAACCCAGCCATACATTGAGAGTGGACTGCACGTTCCGGGACAGTCTGACCACTGCATTCTTCTCGGGCTCCTTGCTTTTGATCTCCTCCACCAGCCTCTGCAGGAGACACACATGATGTTAAGGACAGGCTGAAATACAGTAATCCTCTTGCAGCCAAGAGCAGGAGCTCAGCCTAGTGCTGGAGGGAATGGTGGGAACAGGAGGACATTTAGGAAGAGTCTCTAGGGCTTCAGAGGATCTCAGCAGTAGCCCTGGACCTGCCACCCTGATTTATCATGTGTGAGATACCAGCCCACACAGACACCTCCACATCTCGCCACCCGAGCTACTCAGCTTAGCATCTGCTCAAGGAGAGGAAGATGCAGGACCCAGATGCAACATCTCAGCCCAAGATGCAGTCTCGGGATCGGGATGTGTCCTTTCTGTGGACAGGATATCAATTTGGGGGCGACTAGCACAGTACTGTAGATGAACACAGCTGGGCAAGATACCTAATCTGTGGGCATATCCATTGTCTCCTCGTTCTAGTTCATCCACTGTGACGGGTGGAGCACACAACTAGGAGCTGGTTGGTACTACTTTGCATAACGTTCACAAGCAAATTTCCCCGTCCCTGTAACGTTACAGGTTATGACGCTGGCCCCAGAACACACCTTCTGTGCCTGCAGCTTGTAATTGATCTGGCTTGGCCCATCAGTGGTCTTCACTGGGTGCTTGGGTAGGTTGTTCATCCAGAACATCAGGTTCTCATTGGAGTTTTGGAACTGCTGGTAGGTGAGGATGATATTTCTGAGGGTCTTCTCTCTGCACAGCACAAAGGTGAACAGGAACATTAAGGGAAAGGACAAGTTCCTAAAAAGACGCTATGGTGAGAACATCACCACAACAAACACAAGAAAACAAAAACAAGAGGGTGTCAACTGAGCGAGGAGCACAACTCTGCACACATCAGGTTTGCTACTGTGGCATGAACACAGCTTGGGGGATGAGAGAGGGTAAAAGGCAGCACATGCCTGTGAGAAGTGTTAAGCACCAGGGTCTCTCTGGGTAGGGTGACGGGTCAGGCAGAGGCCAGCGGTCAGCTGCTTCTCACAGCTATCTGGAAGCTCAGAGCCTACGCTGTGCACAGGAAAGTGGCAACTACACAGCAGGACAGACGTGGTCCTTGGTATTACAGACCAGTGGTCAGGATCAGGGTCCTGCCATGAAGAATGTACTCTTGGGACTCTGACAGACATTGGGCCACGTTAGCTAAGACGAGCAGAGATGATGCCATAGTTCCTCACCGCTGATCCAGCTGGTCCGCAACGGCGTGGTAGCGATCATTGAGGAGCTGCACCTCCCGCTTCTGCCGTGGCAGGTCAGGGCAGTACTCCTGGAAGTTGTTCTGCACGGCGCTGCAGCTGTGCTCAGCATCCTTGAGCCCCCGGTTCAGCCTCAGCACACAGTCCTCTTGGGCCACCAGGTCCCGCTTCATCTTCTGTGGGGGAAGAAGATACCTCCAGGTTTGCACCAGTCGATGCACCAACCAGAAATATCCTCCTGGGGCTGGTCACACTCTCCAAAACAGACACGCAGTGTGGAACAGATGCAGCAGTGAGACTTGCTCAGTAGAGAAGGTGGGAAGCAAGGTGGGTTGGACGGCGCATGGAGCAGAATGGAGGTTTTGGGGAAGGCAGAAAAGAGGTCACTGTGAGTGCCAGGGATGGGGTACGGAGACTGGGAGCAGGATGGAATAGGAATGAGCGCAGGGCAGAGCGACAGAGTTAGATGCTAAGGGGTTCATCGTGTATTTTAGCGACTCCAAAGGTAACTCGAGAGGGACGAAGCTTTTTGCTAGCCAGTGAGCGCAGCTCAGCCTGCGACACCAACGTAAAGCCCTCAAGGACAAAATCCTTGGGGGTTCATCGTTGGTTCTCCTACCTGCAGATCGTTGGCCCGATCCTGCAGGGCGTTGGGGGATGCAGGAATGATGCTGTCCTGAGCCAGCTTGGCCTCAAATGCGCTGATGATCTTGTCTGTGTTCTCAATCTGAGTCTCCAGGTTCAGGGCAGCCTTAGCCCTGGGTAAGGGAAAAATGACAGGACAAGGTTAGCTGCAGAAGATCCCATTCTTCTCCTTTTCTCTCTGATTTTGCATGTTTAAGCTTGTTTAACATCGGCGCTTCTGCAGCATGCCAGAGAACAAGCAATACGCACTCACAACCCTGTTGTGCTGCCCAGAAGTCAGAGGTATTGCATTTCACCACACATTGTGGTGGAATTTCCACAGTGGGGGGATCTGACTGCAGATCACATGCAGGAACTCCTTCAGAGGTGCCTTTAATGATGGACAGGACGTTTCCAACCTGCACTGGGCTGGACGGACCTCAACCAACACCCATATAGACCAAAAGCATTTTCTCTCATGCTTCTGTGTCGACACCTCTGTGCAAGGATGTCTTCCCCTCATCCTATCAGGCCTTGCCATCATCACTCACTTCTCGTTGTACAGGCTGGAGAGCATATTGACATCATTGTACTTGCTCCTGAGGGCATTCAGCGTGACAGGGAGCTGGGAAGCCGAGGTGCTGGAGGGTTTCTTCGAAAGGTAGGTCTCACACTCCTTCTGCAAGGCATCCTTGGCTGCCCCCAGGTTCTCAAGCTTCTTTGTCACTTCCTGCACATCAGATGGGAGCAGTCACCCAACACAGTCATAACAGTGTTGTTGCGAAAACGTCCCTCAGGGGCGGATTTTGCTGTGGGGCTAAGGGTGCGGTAGCCCTCTCATAAGATGTTGGCCCCTGGGGCATGGCCCCATCCAGACTGTGGCTGTCTGGCAACGGCAGGGTGTGGGAAAAGAGATCCAAATAAACAGAGATGGAAGAAACCTACCTGCCTGAGCCCATCCTCCTGCCAGGGCCGGATAACTACCCACAGATGGAGATGTAACGTGCTGAACTACCACAGGCCCAGACCTTACACCAGAGGAAAGGAGAAGGGCTCCAGGGCACTGCCTCTTTTCCTGTCCCACTCACATCTACCAGCCTGTGTTTCCCCATCAGGTGAGCCAAAGCCAGTCCTTGGATTAATTCCCTCTATCGCTTGTCTTTTATGATACAGACGAGAGTGAGGGCTGACAGCATCCCCACGACAAGGCTGAGGACTCCCCGAGCCTTGTCCACAGCTCTGAAATGAATGGACCTTCTTAGAATTATAGAATCACAGAAGGGTTTGGGTGGGAAGGGACCTTTAAAGCCGACCCATTCCAACCCCCCTGCAAGGAGCAGGGACATCTCCAACCAGATCAGGTTGCTCAGAGCCCCGGCCAACCTGGCCTGGAATGGATCTTGGTACAGAGCTGAGCCAGGGGAAGGGCCTAACCTGGGTTAGGCCTAACCTGTCCCATTTCAAAGGCTCGAGCCAGGCTGAAACCCTTGTAATTGCAGCACGGTTTTGATGAGAAGGCTGGAGCAGCTCTGCTGTGAGGCCAGGCTGGGAGAGCTGGGGCTGTTCAGCCTGGAGAAGAGGAGGCTCCAGGGAGAGCTGAGAGCGGCTCCCAGTGCCCAAAGGGGGCTGCAGGGAAGGTGGGGAGAGACTCTGCAGCAGGCCTGCTGTGACAGGATGAGGGGTCGTGGTTTTAAAATAGAGGGAAGTAGATTCAGACTGGATATTAGGAAGAATTTTTTTACTTTGAGGGTGGTGGAGCACTGTCCCACGTTGCCCAGAGAGGTGGTGGATGCCCCATCCCTAGAAACATTCCAGGCCAGGTTGGCCGGGGCTCTGAGCAACCTGATCTGGTTGGAGATGTCCCTGCTCCTGGCAGGGGGGTTGGGCTGGGTGGGCTTTAACGCTCCCTTCCCACCCAAATCCTTCTGTGATTTTGTGGTTTTCTCCTTTGAAACATCGACTGTCATTTCCCATGTAATTCCTATGTCAACCTGTTTTGGGCCAAGGAGACAGTGGTACCAAACGCATCCTGCTCCAGTTTGCCTGCAGCAGCACCCACCTGCTGGTGTTTGATCCTCCTGGCAAGGTCATCTGTGGGGTCCCCGAAGTTCACTGGAGACCTCACCCGGCTCAAGACCTCCTTCTCGACCTGAACCAGGTCCTTGCCAATGCGATCCAGGCTGCTGAGAAGCTGGTCAGCTTGGGGATCATCCTGGTCTGCTGGGGGCTTCCTGGACACAGCTGCAGTGAGACACAGCTCAGGTTAATCCCCATTGCCCACCTGCCATCCCAGTCTTGCTGCACAGCCCCTTCCCCAAGCTCTCCCACACCTGGTCCCTAAAGCTCCAGCTCCCTCTCACGACCGCCCCGCTGCAAAATTCTGCCCTTTGTGTTTTGCCAGCTCTGAAGCACGCAGGCTTCTCCTGAGCACGGGCTCTTGATGCAGCCACAAAGGATTCCGTTAACATTTCTAATCTGCACAGCATCATGCACAAGGTGTGCCTACCCATGGCAAAGGCTTAGGAAAATGGTTTTAGCCGTGGCTGCCTGCTTATTCCACCGTCCCCAGCTAGTGAAAAGACCTGTGGGGGACCCAGATCCCAAGGGAGGTTTAATGAAGGCTTCTGGGTGGGCACACCCCGCTGCGACCCCTAAATACCCTGCAACTGTGGGTGGAGCCGGAGGTCAGTCTCAGAGGTTTGAGAAGGGCAACAGAAAATTTAAGCGAATTGCCCGCGATCACGCGGCGAGTCCTTGGCAGCTCCAGGAGCCAGGTTATCCCGTTGGCTTCTCTGTTCCACGGAGCAGCAGGACCCACAGGTACCCCTGCCCGCCCCGGCGGCTGCCCTGCGTCCAGCCAGCTCCGGAGCTCTGCAAGGGAGGCGCCGGGGCTCGACCAACGCGCTGACTGCCATGGCTTTGTTCAGTGGGGAGCTACCCTGAGGGCTTCTGTAAGAAGCTGCTGGAAGTTTCCCCGTTGTTCAGGGGACTCGGCCGGGCCTAGGGCGGACCCGCTGCTGGGCAGGGTTGAGCCAATTGGTAGCAGAATGTTCCCTGATAACACCTCTGCGATAATGTATTTAAGAAGGGGAATAATAAAAATAAAGAAGAAGAAGTGAAGAAGCTGAGCCAGGGCAAAGAGGGGGAGGCGCGAGCCTTGTGCCTTGCACCCCTCACCCTCTGGCCTCCCGCCGGGCGGCGTCTGGGCCCAACTGGGCCCGGCCCGGCTGCGAGGAGTGAGCGAGAGACTGCACAGCGTGGTCCCGCGCAGGGCTGAGCTGCCACACCGATGTACCTTGCGGGCTGGGCTGAACCTGCTCCTTCTGGCTGCATTTCAGGGTGTTCTGCACCGCCGCTCGCTTCTGCTTCACCGCGTCCAGCTCCCCTTCCAGCCTGCGAGCAGAGAGGAGCATCGTCAGCCAGCAACACGGGAAACGACTGCGCGAAGCAGGGCTCGGCAGAGCCCAGCCCAGCAGCCAGGAGGTGTCCCCAAAGGCAGGGGGACAGTGGTGTTCCCAAAGGCAGGGGGACAATGTCCCCAAAGGCAGGGGGAAGGTGGTGTTCCCAAAGGCGGGGGGACGATGTCCCCAAAGGCAGGGGGACGGTGGTGTTCCCAAAGGCAGGGGGACGATGTCCCCAAAGGCAGGGGGAAGGTGGTGTTCCCAAAGGCAGGGGGACGATGTCCCCAAAGGCAGGGGGAAGGTGGTGTCCCAAAGGCAGGGGGACGGTGGTGTCCCAAAGGCAGGGGGACGACGTCCCCAAAGGCAGGGGGACGGTGGTGTCCCCAAAGGCAGGGGGACAATGTCCCCAAAGGCAGGGGGACGGTGGTGTCCCAAAGGCAGGGCAGGCCGGGAGCTGCAGCCCGTTGTCACTCCGAGACGTCCCTTCGGAAAGGGGAGAGCCACCAGAGCAGCCAGTTGGTTTGAGCAGCTGGTTTCTCCCAGCGGAGCCGGAGTTTCCAACCCTCACCAGAAGCTCACAGAGCTGGAAATTTGTTTCCTATCACTGCAGCGCTTTGTAGGAAATGAGCACAAGTAGCTGCTTCTGTGGCTGCAGCCCTGGAAACACCCCGTCTCATCAGTGAGGACAGTTCCCTTCTAACAAAACGAGAGAGCACCAGGAGCTGGAAGGCCGAAAAAAACAACCTCAGGGTGAGAAAAGACTGGTGGAGCCAGGAGGGGGGGGCTTTGAAGGACCAGGCTGGTTCTTGTCCCTGCTGGGGGCTGCTCCTGCTGAACTGTGATCTAAAACCAGCAGGTCCCAGCTTGCCCAGCTGCTGTCAGACGGGGGCTGTCCCTCTGCAGCCCCCGGGCACACATCCCTGCAGAGGGACCGAATGCTGGAGCAGGCTTGGGAATATGACAAAGACAAATATTTTGCACATCGGAAGGGAGCAAACGGCAGGAAATGAAGCAAGCCGGGAAAAGAGCAAGATTTTTCCAGCCAGTGCCCGCAGAGCAGGTATTGCAAACTTTTTGGTTTATGTTTTAAAACACACATGAAACCCATAAATCCAAGGGATTCAGCCACCTGGGACGTGTGAAGGTGCGCACTCAGGAAGAGCAACACAGGGAAATAATCCCACCCGTGTGAGTGGGGAGCCAAGCCCCCGCCAGGGACCTGCCCAGTCACTCTGAGCCTGGGCCTTTCTGCAGCACTGATTTATCCAGGCACCCGGGGACAAGATTAAAAAGGAGCCAAAGCTCCCTGCGTCACCACCCCATCCTGTGGGAACTACGGAAGCTGAAGGAGCAGCAGACTATGCGGCAGTTCAAGGAACATTCTTCCAGCTGGGGCTGGCTGAGAGGAGATGCCACAGATAACTCCGTCCTGTTTGGCAAGTCGCAAGCCCCAGACTGATTCTGCAATGAATTTAGTCAAACCTATGCAAGTCACATGTTTGGGTGGAGAAATCAAGCCTGACTGCCAGAAAACTCTTTGACAGCAAGGTCCGTACAGCGTGCAGTGCTGTTGAGGAATGACGGGAACCTGGACAAGATAGGTGCAGGGAAAAATCCCTCTCCAGGAGGGATTTCATACTCGACAGTCAAGAGGTCTGTGCCCCGCTGCTCTCTCTCTGCAGCTGAGGCAGTCAGGCTGGCGACAGCCCAAGAGCAAGTCTGAACATCTCTCTGGGTCAGGCTCTCCGCTGCAGACTCACCGGTTGACCTTGTCTATGGACTCGGGGTCTGGTGGAGGGATGGAGAAGCAAGCTGAAGGTGCCTCCTGGACCACACCAGTGCTGCTCTGCACCACCCACATCTCCGGGTTGCTGTTGTCCTTCAGAGTGTATTTGTCACCTCTGGTCAGCTGCACCTGGGACAAAGACACGAAACCCAGTGAAAGGGTAGGCTTTCCAGCACTAGGCCAGTCCCTCCCACCATGGAGCCAAGATCTGGAGCAACCAGATCCAGTTGCCTGCCTCTTCTGAGGTACTGCTAGTCAAGCCCTCACCTCTCCAGCATCCCAGTCACAGAGGGTGTCCAAGGTGAGGGTCTGAGAGGGACGCATCCTGCGCAGTTTCAGTGGGCTGATCTCTTTGCTCCTTCTCTTCAGGTCAGCGATGCTCTTCTCTGCCTGCTTCACCGCATTCTCCTCGTTCTAGCAAAAACAGGGAAGGCAGTGGTTGTGAGCAGGCTTGGATGAGAAGGAAGTGGAGGGGTCACACTACAGTGGGTATGCTGGGACCAAATGTCCATTCTTGTGTGGTCACTGCTGGAGTGGGGTCAGAGGTTTCTTCATTCTTGACCCCTCCACATCCCTTCCCCTTCTTTTCGTTATCAACGCTCTCCTCTGTTTCCTCCACTCACAGCAGATCTGCCCTTGAAGACACAGCCTGAGTTAACACTGGTTGATCCCACACTGTCACATTAAGTCTCCTGGAGAAGTTTTCCTTCTCAGAAGAGGAACAGAGACCTGCCAAGAGGTGGTCGCATTCCTGTGTCAGAAGGTACCAAGATCCCAGCACCTCTCAGGAGCAAAATGCACTGCATCCATGGGAAGATACAGCCTTGAACGTGTCCCCTCCCTCTCTCCTGGGCAAACTTTCCTTTCCTATCTGCATCTCACCCCTGAGGTCAGATTTCTTTATTCTCTCCCTCACTCTTGGCTCGTGGGAGTGCTGAGGAGATGGGAGGACCTTTCCCCACTGCTTGGATGCCAGCAGCTCACGCTCTCTGCGGGCCCTCTAGTCCAAGCATCTCATGTGTAGGACAACGTGCAGCTCCTCCTTTACTGCAATGGTGACCTGGGGCCTGCCTGTGCGTCACTGATGGGGAACCAGTGCCTTCCTGGGGGTCACTGCCCTGCAGCGTGGACCTTCTGGGGCTACAAGGACGCAGCACCCAGAGCACAGTATTGCCACGAGTTTCCTCTTCCCTAGCACAGAGCGGGGACGACCTGTCCCGGTAGGGATATTTACCCTCCTCTTCCCTTTCCCTGCTGTTATTTATGGGGAGCTTGTAACGTTTGGTTTGCTCCTTAGGTCTGGCAGTGCCACCAGCCCTGGAGACCTCACCTCCAGCTGAAGCAGGAGATCTGACACTACCCCAGGGCTGTCTTTGTTGAACTTGCTGTATTTGGTGTCCAGGTTGGCGTTCATCATCTTCAGGGAGAGGCTCACAGCCTCAGCATCGTCCTGGAACTGGAGGTGTGGGTAGGAGAACAGTCAGGGATGGGAGGACTTTACTGTTCCCAGGTCCAGTGGGGTCCCTCTGTTCCCAGTATCTCTCCCACAACCTGTCTGGGGCTCCCAAGACCCTACAGACCACCCTCAGAGTGTGCTCAGACAAGGACTCTCCATCGCCTGAGCCACCGATGACCAGACAAGTCCCAGGTAACGACAGCGAGCAAACCCTGCCCTGCCCCTCTTCTCCGAGCTGGTGTGCTGACCCGTCCCCACAGCAGGGCTGGTCAGACTGCCGGGAGCCAGTCCTTCACCGCAGCCCCAAAGGGCTGTGTTTTGAGTGGTGTTTCCCCAAAATGCTTTGACTAGGTGCAAGCAAAGGATCTCCCATCCTCATTCCTCTGCCCATCCTGGCTCGACCCACGCTCTGCTCGTTGCTTTTTACCTTCTTATAGCTCTCCACACTTTTCAGTTGACTCTCCTGGCAAATGCAGAGATTCAGGAAATTCTGCCACTCGTTCTTCAAGGCTTCCTGGTGAGCCTGTGGTGGGACAGAGCACGACTCAGTGGGCTCCGGTGAGTCCTGCCTCCCCATCACTGGCTCCTTTCCCCAGAGACCAGAGGAAGGGTGAAGACCGCTGTTGAGCGGAGGCAAAGCTGTGCCAGGCTGAGCCTGAGCAAGGACACTGCTCCAGGAGGACCTGGCCCATGCAGACCAGCCACCGTTTCTCAAGGGGTCTCAGTTCCAGTGGCACAGGTGGCTGTGAGCCCACCTCGGTTCGTCACTGCTTGGGAATACAAGCAGTGTATTCAGGGTGGGAGCTGGTTTCACCCTGGAGAGGCCACGCTGTGTCATAGCTGGCGTTTCACAGCAGCGTGAACGTGGCCGCACTGGCCACACGCCTGAGCACCGGACCAGGAGCTGGTCCCAGCACGCAGATGTTAGCCGCTATCTCCTGGAGATTTCTGAAGGAGTGAAGACCCTGCACTGCCCCCAGCCTCCCCGTGGGGCTGGAGCAGGCGGAACGATGCTGCAGTAGAGCTGGTGTGGGAGGAAAGAGTAACATAGCAGCTCTGCAGAAGAGGTGAAGAGGTCTCCTCCAGCCCACCTCCTGGCTCTTGATGCACAGAGACGCTCTTGTTCTCTTACAGGGTGTGGGAGGAGACCCCCTTTCCCTACCTGGATAGGCTTGACAGCAGGATGCTTCAGCTCAATCATCCTGTCCCCATCATCCTGAAGATGGTTCACAAGCTCCTCCTGGCTGAGCAGCTCTTTGGCCTTGAAATCCTGACGGGGAAGAGAAACTTCATGACCGTGGGAGCACGCAGGGAGCACAGAGCAGTCTCCTGGGCCACCAATCCCCACCTAGCAGAGAGAAGGCTCCCAAAGCACAGACATCCTTGTTTGTTTGTTTTTAAAAACAAGGGGCTAGGCAAAGCTAAAACAAATTAGACACGCTCAGGCCTCAGCAAGCACCAGGGCATTCGTTCAAAGAGCATTTTCCTAAGCAATTATCCCTCTCCTCCCGGTCCCAGTGTATAGCAGTCACTGGGTGTTGTACTTTGGGTCTGGAGGCTGACATGACGGTGAGCCCTTCCCTCCCCTCTGACCACTGCGCCTCACTGACAGCTCTTTCATGTACGACCCCACGTGCCAGCTCAGGGGACAGGAGGGGACACACAGCGTGGCTCATCCCTAACTCCAGCACGGGCCCAGAGCATCTCTTCCACCTCTGTGCCCAGCGCTATCGGGCTGCCTTGGAAAGCCCCAGGCCCAGGGCCAGCGGTGGATGTCTAGGAGGCTTCTGCCCCACGGCGGGACACGCTCCCATCCCCAAGAGCTCACCTCGTATTGCCGGCGCACGCTCTGGATGTCCGCCATTTGGTCGCTCCAGTCCCGCTTCAGGATGCTGGTCTGCTGGTCCGTCAGGTAGCCCAGCTCCTTGGTGCAGCCCTGGAGGTGGTGGTACAGGCTGCCCAGGCTCTGCCCTCGCCAGATGGAAGCTTTCTGCCGTGCACACAGAGAGAGACAGCCTTGGTGCTCAGCCTGAGGAGCCTCTTTCCCTTCCTCCTCCTCCCATGCCCCAGGATCCCGCTTGTGCTGCGCATCCACCAGGAGATTCCCAGAGACCTTGCTGAGATATCTGCTGCTGCTTGCCCTCAACGGATGGGGCTGCCGGTCCCCTTCCCTCCTTCACAGACAGGATGTGTTTGTCTAACCAGAATCGCGGGTGCGGGCTGGTGCCTCGGGCAGCCTGAGGGCTGGCCCAGCTCTGCTGTGTTTCTCACAAATGCTGTTCTCCAGCATTAACCTTCACGGGCCCATCTGGCTAAACCCAACATCTTCTTCCTGGCCACCTCCTTTGCTCCTGCTGCTTGTTTCCTCTCTGGAGCCTTTGCTGAGGATCAGTGCAAGCCTCAACATTTGCAAACCTGATTTGGAACAGCCCGTGGGCTGGGACAGGGTTTCCTGCTGCCGCATCCATAACCCCGTGCTCATGGGCACATGGGCCCTCCAGATCAACGATTCACAAAGAGGAGAGGCTCAGGTCTCGCCCGCAGCATTCCCTGGAGCGCAGCGAGGGCGCTCTGAACGTACACCCATTCCAAAGTGGGGAGGAAATGGGGAAAGAAAATAAGGGACATGACTTCGGTCTGCAAGACTAGAGGTAGCTCCTGCCCTGAGCTGGGCATTCCTTGTCCATCAGGGATGGTGTTTCTCTGCTGTATGACCCCATCTGCCCAGAAAACCACTGAGAAGCTTACCAGCAAGTCCTTGTACTGGCTTTTTAAATCTGCCACATCCTGGGTTACAGCACAGCCAAAACCAAGGGGAAAAAAAAAAAAAAAAGAAAAAAGTCATTACCAAAACACATGGTAGATGCTGATGAGCCAATTTACGGAAAGTGCTTTAGAGAACACTCAGGAACCACCTCCCCGGCCCTTGCACGGCTTGACCAGTCCAAGCTCAGGTCTCCCCGTGCCCTCTGCAGAACAAGGGTGGATATTCACCGTGCAGGGGAGCGGGTGGGACACGCGGCCAGACAGCGAGCAGCACTCGCAGGGTCTGAGTGAAGCAGACAGGAACACATTGGGGGTGGAGGGTGCCTTACCCCGGCATGGAGGTTCTTGATCTGGAGGCCATAGGCTTCAATCTCTTTCTGGAGGATGTTGTGCTCAGCTATTTGCTTTTCCAGTTCTGACATGCCAGGGCCGTACTGTCCTGCGTTGACTTGTTTCTGTGCAAAGGAGTTAGGCAGAGACTAAAGCAAAAGGCTTCATTTCAGGGAGATACACCTGTGAGGGCTGGCAGGGTATGACAAGATCTGGTGTTTGATACCAGTCCAGGAGGAAGGGAGGGGATCTTGTGGTTGTTCACTGTGGTTGCTGGTGGTTGGCATTTCCCCAGCCGTACACAGGGGTGAAGATAACCAGGCCATGAAACCCTGGTGTACCAGCCTAGGCTGGACCAGCCACCCTTCCCACAGTGCCATGCAGTGGATGAGTTACCATCCAACCTTCAAGAGAATCCAAGTTGACTCCAAACTGGGCACTGCATGTACCCAAGACCTTACAGGGTGAAACCCTGGGGTGTAGGGCTGTAAAGTCCTCAAAGACATTGCCTTCTTGATCCTTTCCTCCCTCAGCAGGGCATCTCTACCTGATCCCCCTCCGGTAGCACTTAATCTGAAGGGGTCAGTCAAGAGGGTCCTCCAGATGGTTTTAAGAGGTGGGAGGAGAGTTCTTCTCCTACACAGAGCAACTGAGTTGCTTCCACCATCCCCAACGTCCCTGCATGATGCTGAGCCCTCCAGACAAGAGCAGGCATTATCTGATCTTGTAGGAGTTGGGAGATACATCTAAAAACAGCTGATGTTACCATTTTTTGGTCCAGGATCCTGGCCCAGTCTACCCTGGGCCCCACATCAGGGATGTTCAGTTGTTCATAGAGGGTCCGGTACTCCGCACACAGCTGCGTCACACGGTCGTGGAGCTGCTGGATGCTGCCAAGGAGAAAAGGCGCACGTCTCCATGTCAGTTTGTGAGAGGGAGAACCAAGGTGGGGCTTGAAGACCTCAGATTTCACTCGTAAGACGCAGGCTACTTTGTTGTCCCTTTGTGACACCGGCCTCCTTCAGCAGTGGAGGCACTTGCCCTGGTGCTCTCCATCTCCAGGAATGTCTCAGGAATTACAACCCAAGAGGAAGCTACTGTCCTTTTCCAGCTAGAAAAAAACTCTTCCCTCCTGATTTCCACCTGGAAGGGCTGGAGCATGGAGGGGAGCAAAGCACCAGAGGCCAACTGAAGCTCTTTTCCCATTCAAACACCCAACTCCGCTTGCCCGAACCAAAGGCATTCAGTTTAAGAAAGGCAGGGGAAAAAGGGGCTTTGCCCTACGAGTGGGCCCACGTTTTAGCTCTGCTTTTTTCAGGTACCTTTTACAAGAGCTCCCAAATAAGACTGGGGACACTTGGGTGGTCACTCTGGCAGCCACCCTGCACACCACCATCTTTACAATATATCGGCAGAAGCCCTGATTTTAAGTCCATGGGAAGAAGGGCGAAACTCTACCTCTCATGGCAAAGACGAGCTCAGCCTAGATCCTAGGTGGGTTCCCCGTTGCTCAGTGCCCCTGCCACACCAGTTCCCCCCGCTGTACTCACTCTTTCTCTATCTCAATAGCCTGTGGGTGCTTCAGTCGCTTGGCCCGGTCCACATCCAGAAAGAGGTCCTTCAGCAGGGTCTCCGCTTCCTTCAGGTTCCTGGCGTTCTCCGCCTGGAACTCAAAGGCCTTGTTCTTCTGGTGATTGCTGACATCCTGGAGACCAGGGATGACAGAGAAGTCTAGTTGGACCACACCGACCTCACAACACTCTCCCTGGCCAACGCAGAGGACCTGGATGCTCAACGCACCAACCGCAGAGGAACACCGGTGCAAGGGTGCAGTTTGGGAAGCGTACACCCAGCTGAGCTGCCTGCTTCAGCATCTCTCCCACCCTGGGGACCAATGTGGGTCAGGCTGCCTGCCTGCCTCTGGGGTTGCTGGAAGGCCCAGGGCTGTGCTGCTGTAGATGAGACGGCCTCCGCACTGAGCAGAAAGAACCGAGGGCAGAATTTGGGAGGCCCTGGTACGCAGCCCCAGGGGCTGGGAGGCTCTGCGGGGTGCTCTGTTCCTCCCCAGCCTCGAGTCAGCCCCTAGACCTGCACCGGCCCGCAGACACCTGACCTGTTATCCTAGACATGGCATTTCTGGGCAGAGCCTTGCTCCTTCCCACCGCCCTCTGCTACGACTCACCTGCTTGAGCTTGGACTGCGTCTCCAGGATGTCCTTCTCCACCTGGTCAGCATTGGTTTGCATGCGGGAGATGAGCACAGCCAGCTCATTTGCAGAGGACCTGAGGGGGGGAGCAGCAAAGCAGATGGGTGGGTGAAGGCACTTCTCACCCTCTTCATCACTGCCCAGGACCTGACACAGGTCTGGTTCTTCAGGCCCTTCCCCTCCGTCCTCCTGGTCTCCCAAGGGAGTCTAAGCTGTGGCCAAGGGCAAGGATGCACACAAGTGGTTGACGCCTGGCTCGTTGCCTTCAGCCAAGTGAAGGTGGTGAGCTCAGAGGGAGCGGGCGGTGGGTTTTTCCATACCACACAGCTCATCTGCACAGCTCCCTGCTGCAGGACACCGCAGGTGCTCAGAAGATTCAAAAAGCAGTGGAGGAAAAAAAATAAATAAAAAATAAATCCTTGTAGGATTCTCAAATGCACTGACACCACATCCGGGCTGGGAAGACCCGCAGCCACAGACGGCTGGAGGCCAGGAGAGCACCCTGCAGCGGAGCACAACGTGCTTGCCCTGTTCGGAGGCGCTTCCCTGGGCAGCCCTCGGCTGCTGGCAGAGGTGGGCGAGAGGCCCTTCAGCCGCACCCAGAACTGCCGCCCTGTGGTCTTGTTTTGTGCCAAGAGCTCTGCAGTTCAGCCCACTGAGATGCTGAAGAGCCCAGGGCCACCCCAGGACCAGGCTGTGGTGAACAAGGACTTGCCAGCCATGCTACAAGCCCCTCGGAGCGCTGGCTCAGCTGGTGGAGCCATGCTGCTTTCAGGGGCTTGGAGACATATTTCCCAAACCCATAGCCCAACTACAGCCCTCCTCGCCAAAGCAAAGATTTACTGGAGGTCCCTACAGACCGTTCCCTATTGTCTCTAACCCCGGTGTCATCACACAACCATCACGGCCCCTATTCCATCACTGCTATCTTCAGCAGGCGCCCAGAGCCCTGCCGGCACAGCTGGATCCAGAGCCCGCAGCAAGGCATGGGGTGGTTCCCGCAGCTACGTCCCCAACGCTCCCTGTGGACAAGGAAGCACAAACCTTGGTGCCACCTTTGTCCTCGTGTCCTGCGGCTTCCAACAGCACCTGCCCCTGGGGATGGTGCCGGCCCTGCCCTCCAGGCAGGGAGAGTGCTGCGCTGCCAGGATGTGGGCAAGCAGTGGTGGGAGGGCATGGACCCATAGCATCGGCCAGGGACTCTCCAACCCTTGGACAGGCTGGTGGGACAAAGTTCTGCAGAGGTTCAGCTTGGTTACATGCTGACTCTGGGGTCTGAGCCCAGAAGGAAAGAGTTTGAGCAGCCGCAACGGGACATTGCATGAGGGTCGGTCGGTACAGCCTGCCCCATCCCTTTGGATGAAGAACGTAGGGGAAAGGCGATGTCCTGCAGTGGAGCCACCCACGTCTGCCCTCCAGCCACGTGGTTTCCTTCCTAGCCCCTGACTCCAGCAAAGGACTGGGGGAAGCTGTTCCCTTCATGGCTCTGTTCTTGCTCCAGCTGTTCCACAGTTCACACCAGAGGCTGGAGCAGATGCTGGGATGTTCGTTTCTTACAGCCCCCAGTGACCGTACAGTGCCAGTGAGTTACGGTCACCCCAAGCCAAGCACTGGGGTGCCACAGACTGAGCTCTTTCAAATCAGCTGAGCCCACGCTGACCGCTGCCCAGCCCGTGTCAGTGCAGAGGCACAGCCCCAGCGCTCCCGCTCACAGCATCCTCCCGTCCCCTTCTCCGTCTCTGCCCTTGTTTTTGATTTCCCAGGCGGGCGGCATGGGCTTGGGACAGGGCAGCTCCCAGCTCCCCCGGGGCCTTTGGGTTGGCAGCATCCCCTGGCCATGCCTCATCTTCCCCGCCTGCAAAATGCTCATCAGCGAAGTCAGCGGGGACGGCTGCGCGCTGGCAGTGCCCTCTTCTGCAGCGTCGCATTCCAGAGCTCGCAGAGCCAAAGAGCCCACGCGGGGCACTCAGCATCCTCCCAGCATCACTGCCTGCACAACCTGTCTTTTACACCCCGTTAAACATCCCTCCTGTCCCCTCTGCGCCCCGTGGGTGCCTTTCCTGGGGTAACAGCGAAGCTCACGGTGACAAAGCGTGGTCCCAACTCGCAGCACAACAGCAGCGCAGAGCCAGGACTGGTCCCCGTGAGCTGGCAGCCGCAGGAGGGCTCCCCTCCCCGGGAGGTTACACAATCTCCCACTCATCCCTGACACGCCTGGAATGAGGTGGTGTCCCACGAGCAAATACTTGAGCACCACCCAAATTTCCTGCCCGAGCTCTCTGGTGCAGGGAGGAGAGCATGAGTCACGGGCTGGCCGCCGTCCCGGGGATGGACGCCTCTCCCCACGCGCCGGGGAGGGAACCGGCCTGTCTGAATTCAGCTCCCACCTGGGGAGATCGCAAACGGGGTGCCCAGTTTGAGCCCCGTTGCGATGTGACCACGGATACCTCTGTCCCCAAGAGGAGAGAAGTGAGGATTCATCCTTTCCAGGGAGGGTAGATAGCCAATAAAATCCTGCTTATTCCTGGTGGCACCCCCTTCCTGGCTGAGGGAAGCCCTGGGACACCCCTTCACACGCATCAGCTTTGTTTAGGCCAAGCCACAACAAAACCATGGACTGAAAAGATCTCAATGATGTTCCGGTCACAGGAGCCTCGTCTCGCCCATCCCCAGCCCGCACTGCATGGGGCGCCGGGGGTTAGGAACGAGGATGCTGCTGCAAACAACCCCATCTCAGGGAAGAAATGATGCTTCCTGGAGGACATCGTCTCCACCACAGACCCTCCTATCCCAACCACAGACCATGCCAAGAGGAGTGAGAACTTCTGTCCATGCTAATGCCAATCCACGCAGCCTGCGGTGGCACGGTGGCATCACCGTCCTTCCTCAGGGCTGTCCCTCCTGCCCCATCCCGTGGCCCCAGGAGAAGCCGTCACTCGACGTGAGATGAACGCAGCCTCGCCCCACGCTTCAGGGCGGAGATGCTGACGTTTGGGCTGCAGAGAGGCAGCCTGGCACCGGGTGGGACGCAAGGAGCCGCGAGCTCGGCCGTGCTCACGCTGGGCATCCCTCAGCCTCCCAGGGCTCAGGTCCGACTCGTGGTTCGTGTGTCCAGCTGCAGCCCTGAGATGGCCGAGGGCAAGGCTCGACAGCGCTCCTCCTGCTCCTCCTCCTCCAGAGCCAGGGCAGGCCTCCTCCCTAGGGCTACCTCATGCCTAGGAGAGGCACAGCACTATGATTACCATTATTAATTGGTTCATTTCTCACCACTTTCTGCCTCCTAGACAGTCCAACTGCACAGGAGGGACGGTGCCTCCGAGCAGGGGCAGCACCGTCCCCCACTCCTGGCCACTCCTGCCAGAGCACATTTGAGCAGGGCCACAGCACCCACCCCCTTCCATCCACGACCCTCTCCGTCCCGACCTTCCAGGGACTTTGTCTGATGGTCACAAGGGAGACCCCAAAGCTGGGTCTGTTCTCCCCGAGGCGCAGAGGCCCCGATCTGCCAGCTCAGGCTGCTCGCAGCAGACCACCACCAACCCCTGCCAGCTCTGGGACAGCCCCTGCGCCCGTGCCCGTCCCCCAAGGGCCCACACTGCTCTATGCTGATCGGGGAGAAGCAGAGGAGGCGGTGGCAGGAGCAGCAATCCCAGGAGACGATTAAACCAGGAGATGACTTACCACCCACCTCCAAACCCACCCACGGTCTCTGTCGAGATCGCACCGGGGCAGCCAGTCCAGCAGCTCCGATCCGACTACGCCGAGCTTTCCCTTTCAGCCCAGCAGCGTGCCTCCTCCTCGAGCAGGGCACAGCGAGGATGCTCCTCGGGGACAGCCCTCTGCTTTTTGTCACCTCCCTGGGATGCACCCACCGAGCGCAGACCTGGGGGATGGGATGCTCAACACCGTGCTCCCGAGGACCAAGACGGGGAGTCAGCGCCGGGAGCAGCACCCGCTGATCGGGAGCGTCCGAAGGCAGGGAACCACCGCTGCTGCTAATGCTCTGGCCTCAGCGTCACCAGCAGCAGCTACGGGCCACCAACATTGTCTTGGTGGCCAACCTTCATTTTCTCAGCTAATACTGGCGCTGACCAAGCCGCAGGCTGTGGCCAGGCCAATTAGCTGTCTCTGGTGGGTGGTGGTGCCTGCTAAAACAAGCGCGACCAGCTCGGTAATTGCCGTGCTTCTGGCGCCAGCCTCCATCCTGCCCAGGGAAGGGGTGGGAGGTCTCGCCGGGATGCGACCCCACTTATCCCAAGAGGCTCACGCTGGGGGAGAACCTGGCCCAAACCCTCCTGCGGTGCCGGGGGCTGCAGCCAGCTGTCCTGAGAAGCCACCTGAGAAATCCCCAGCCCAGGTGTGGAAGCCAGCTGGGGAGGTGGATCGATTGCATTAGCAAGACTAAAAACAGAGGCTGACAGAGCTCCGGGGCTCCCGGGGAGGTGTCTCACTGCAGACAGCCCCGAGAAAGGCTGTGTGTTCAGAGAGCCCCCAAATCTGTCTTCCAGATGAGTTTGTGGGTGCTCAGCTCCACTGAGGCAGAAGCTTCCCAGCGCAGCGGGCTGGCTGCGCGCAGCCACACAGGGAAGCCCCGGTCTTTGCAGCCCCGGCCCTTTTGCCCCCTGCCCTCCTCGGAGGCTGTTTGCTGACACTGGGTTTGGCCCCGTAAACGGCGCGGCTGGGTGCCAGCACCGTGTCACGCCCACCCAGGCATTTGCACTTGCGCCATCCTGGGCTGCTGCTGTTGGTGGCCCCAAGCAATGGGGACCAGAACCCCTCCTCCCTGTGGGTACCCACCTCAAAACAAACCCCTTTGCCATTTCCTCAGCCTCCAACCCCAGCTGGGCATGGGGATTCCCGCAGGATCAGTCCGCTAACACTGCGAAATGCAGAATTGCTGAGGAAGGCGGAAAAGACCCCCTGAGCTGGCGACTGCAGCTGATGGAGGAGCGAGCGCTCTCTCTGCAGGAGCACCCCTGCCCAGGGGACACCCTGCGTCCTGCTCACATCACACATCCCACTCCCCAGGGCTTAGGGAACCTCTTCAGCGGGGCCGCAGCTGTCGGATCCTCCAGACAGGCCTGGAAGAGGCAGCCTCGGCTGCCTGACCTGCGGAGACCCAGCCTGTGGCCAGGATGGATTCGAGCAGTCACCAGCAAACCCACTCCTCACCCATCTTCACCACCTGAGCATCCTTCTCCAGGGATCCCCAGGCAGCCCCACACTGACCTCACTCAACCAGCAAGTCCTGGCAGCTCAAATCCAGGCTGGCATCTGCTTCACCAAGCAGATCTTGCTCCACCCAAGCAAAGAGGCTGCATTTGTCCTCCCTTCTCCTCCCTGCCCAAAAAGGGCTTTGCATCTCCCAGCTCCATGAACACAGCTCTAAGCCCGTCTTCAGGCACCGCACATCCCAGGGGCTGCACGGATGCTTCGTGGCTGGAGCATGAAGTCCACCACAGACAAGGACAACAGTTGGGGCATCAGCTCCCAGCGATCCCCAGCTTTCTGGCTGCTCCGCAGAGAGGGACGCTTCTTAGGAGACGTCGAGCACTTTTCCCTCACCTTCCCCCAGGGTCCACGGGACAGCCGAGAGCGGGGAGAGGAGTCACACTTACTTGCTAGGCTTGACGGGGGAACCTCTGCTGGGGGAACTTCTGCTCGGGGAGCCTTTGCCCACCCCCTTGAACATGTTGGCGACGTCCCAGCTGGTTCCCGGAGTCTGCAGAGTCGTGGGCGCTGGCTTTCTGCTCCGGTCTGCTGGGATGGAACAACCAGACTCAGCGAGGGAAGGTCGGCAGCGCGCTAAAGAGCAGTTTCTGGGAGGCTCCTCCCCAAACGCAGGTGAGCAGCAGCGGAGATGGAGGCACATATGAAAAAATGACTCGAAAAACCAGTTTTGGGTGGAAAGAGCGGAGCCCCAGAGGGAGAACGGGAGACCTCGCCCTGGCTTGGAGAGCGTTCTGGCACACACAGTCACGACCGTGCGGGAGTTTCTCAGCGGAGGGGCAGAGAGCACAGCCTTTGCAGGGAGGAAGAGTCTGCAAACGTGACTTTGAGGGAGTGCACTGAGACTACGGAAACAGTTTAGGGCATCTCCTCGCGTTGGCTGTTTAAAATGCTAGAGAAGCAGCTGAAGCCCTACGGACCAAGCCAGCCCAGAGTTTTCCAAGGCAGCAGCCAATCTGCAGAACATGGTGTTACTTTGCAATTCAGTAAACTTTTGGTCCAGGCTCAGCACACGCTGGCCCCGGCTGCCAGCAGAACACTGAGGACTCGCGGCAGAACGAAGGTCGGCAGCTCCAGCGCAGCATCACGGGGAGCCTCAGCCTTGGGGATTCAGGCTCGGGGACAAACGCGGGTACCGAAGCCCCAGAGACCTGCATCTGAGGCTCCTCCTAGACGCCCTGTCTATGCAAGACCTTAGAGCAGGCTTTGTTTCTGGGCAGCTCTTTCCCCCGTGGAGCAACGTTTCGAGTCCCAACGGGTTCCCCTTACAGCCCAGCAACACCCCAGCGTCTCCGTGGCTCCCGGCAGTGCCCGTCCGGGCTGTGCCACACAGCGGGGCTGCCCAGCCCCACGGCTCTCCCAAGCCACAGCGAGGGTCGGCTGCTGTCTACATCCTGTTGGCTTCAGATAAAGCAAAGTTTGGAGTTCCCCACAACCCAGGAACCCTGTGTTTCAGGCTGATCCGGCTCGCATCCCACAGTGATGTGGGATCCTTATCCAGCGCAGAACCAGGGAGGGAGGGCACCAGGAGCGGATGGGGACCACAGCCCCCACGTAAGCACCAGCCACTCGTGATGCCAAGACAGGTTTGTGGCTGTTCTTCCCCATTTCATGTGGCCCAAGGACAACCCAGAGCCAGAGGCAAAGGCCTGCGGTCCATCGTCACTTCCTGGGTGACCTCTTGGTCCTCTTTAAACTGGCACAAACCAAATCATGCTTGTCGCAGAAGAGAGGGAAAACTACAGGTGGGACAAGGCTCCTTTGCAAGGGACTTGCTTTCTGCTGCGGCTTGGCCCTACTACAAGCTGCAAAGCCCTACCTTTTCATGATGGTATCACAGCTTGGGCCCTGCTTCTCACAGCAGGATCTCAGAAGCACCAAGACGGGAGGGTCTCCAGCTCAAAGTGCTGGCAGGCAGCTGGCGTGGACCGTAGGAGAGCAGTGACCAAGGGGGCTGGAGGTAACAGAGACCTGCTTCAGGGCCTGCCTCTGCTGCGTGGAGGTCTACAGACAGGATGGAAAGCGGTCACGGAGACATCAACCCTTCACCGTTAATGTCCAGTTGACCAAGAACAGCAAGGATGCTCTTTGACCGGAGCTGCTGGAGGGCCCAGGGTGGAGGAACCAGCGCAGCCCATCGCCCGCAGCCCACCGGACCAGACCCTGCTGCACTTGTGCTCAAAGGCCTAAAGCTCAGGCCTCGCCAGGGACACGAGTGCAGAGCGTTGGAGGCCACGGAGACCTCAGTTTGCACCCACGTGAAACAGGAGCACGCAGGAGCCCACGCCCGCACGGGACGACCCCTTCTCCGTGGGGCTGTTCGCACGAGCCAGGAGGGGATCAACCCCCTGTGAATTCCCAGGAAAATAAATGAACGAGGTCGACTGCCTGTAATTCCCTGGGAGACAGCGTGCTCACGTGTGGAGGAAGTTCTACGAATTAACACAAAAAGCAAACCAGGTCCCTTCCAACACACCCCACCCCGACCAACCTGCTCCCCAAGCCAGCCGTCCCGCGCAGCGTGGAGCGCAGGGCTGCAGCTCCTCACCCGCAGCGCTTTGCACCAGCACCTTCCTCCCCTCTGCTTGACACCGCCGAGGTGTGATCCTTCCCCCGGCCAAGTCCCCGCCTGGCAGTGAGCCCTCAGAAACACAGAGGATTTTAGAAGCCGGTGCTTTTTGATCTCAGCCCTGTGCACACACAGACGTGCGCTCTGGCAGGCGGCGGCCGCCTCCGTGCCCTACGCAGGCGGTCGGCAGAGGAGGACCTGCGCGCTCAGGGACGTCGCTGGAGATGGCTGGGGCTGAGGCCTGGCCAGGAGCGATGCTGAGCACCCAGCCAGGAGCGATGCTGAGCACCCAGCCTCACCGCGGCGAAGGGACCTGCTTCTCCCTCACTCAGGCGGACGCGGCGGGAGGAGAAGCGGCAGAGGCGGCCGGCTCGTTCCGCGCAGAGCCCATGCGAGGGGGCAGACAAGGGGTCCGTCACCATCCCAACCTCAGGAAACAGGAGCGGCAGGGGGAAGCCACAGGCAGAGCTGATGGCTCCGGGGTGCCAGGTCTTGCCAGCCCAGCGCCCCTGCCACCGCGCCCAGCCCAGGGCCTGCTGCCAGCACAGCCTCCCCTACGCTGCGATGCCCACCACGGCCTGCACTGGTGAAGGGGACGTCGCTGTGAGAATTCCCAGGGAAACACTTTTGACGGGTGCTGCTTGCTTCGGCCCAGGCCGCTTCCAGCTCCTCAGCAGGGTTTGTTCCGACCAGCCCAAGCCGTGCCGGGGCAGAGTACAATGGTTAACCCAGGCCCTGCAAGAAGCAACAGGCAAGGAGACCAGTTCAACCAGTTCTCCACCACAGCCTCCCACACAGCTGTGCCTGGCACTCGGGCCGGAGCCCAGAGCCCTGGGCAGGACTGCGACACAGCGCACTTGCTCCTCTGCAGCTGGAAACCCAAGCACAGGTCTCCAAGAAGACCACCCAAACGAGCATTACCAAGGGTGTCCCTCACCCCAGGCAGCCAGCCCCTCGCCCCAGCCGTATTTCTGACGGGATCTGCACCACACCGGGGACCGAGCTCCCTGCCGCCTTGCCGGGGCGAGATCATCCACGGGGATGCAGCTCAGGGGTGGGCGGCCTTCATTTCGTTACGGATGGAGCAGCCCATCCATTGCCCGAAACCCATCCCAGAGGAGGTTGTGTTTCGCCCAGGGAGGTCCCAGCCAGGCCACAGCGCGCTTTGGGGGCTGCGACGCATCTCCTGGGGGTACAGAGCTGGGGCTGGCTGCTCTGCCAGAGCTCCAGGCACAGCAGGAGATGGCAGGGGAAGGCACATCATCATCATCATTTTATTTGCTCTCCAGAACAGGATTTGGGGGCTCATCCCAGGAGCCCGGAGCTGTGCCGGGATGCAGCTGCCTGGTTTTCCAGAGCAGTCACATAACCAGATGCTGCTCGCACGGGCGAGCGGGTCGCCTGCGGGGACAGATAGCAGGCACAGCTGCACAGAGGACCTTGGTGAGCAGGCAACGTCTCAGGGAAGGAAGGTTTCAGGAGCAGTCCTGGACTGATCTTTCACAATAAACAGGCGGAGGGGTTCAGAGGACGGCGTGCCTTTGTTATCAGGCAGGCCTCTCTGTTAAGTTTTTACAGAGGAGATGATGGCTTAACGTGACCCATAAATCATTTACTGCTACCTGTTCAGGGCATTTCCCCTCTGGATGACAACACACTTACCTCCTCTGTGCCTCCCCTCACCCTCCTCTGCACACCAGCTCTCTGGATGAGTTTTCTCCCCGGTTTTCCTTTTGAACTTGGGCGTTCTCCTGGGAAGTGATGTGCTGAAACCAAAGCAACGAGCAGAGCCCTTGCACTGCGCAAGGTCCCACATCAGGCCACCAAGAGCTGCTCCTGGCCAGACACCTCGGGGATAACTCCACCGTTAAGGTCTTACATGACCCTGCGGAAGTGGCCGGTGCCTACAGCGCAGCGACGAAGGGACCTTTACAGCACAATGAGCAGCTGGGAGGCGGGGGGAGAAAAGCAGGAACCGTCAGTGAGCACAGATGCAGAGGGTGCCTGGGATTTAGTCTTCAACACACCTGGAAACAGCCTTGATGTTTTCCTAAGGTGACACCTACGGAAGAACAGTTAATGCATCTCCTCGCCCTGGTAAAGCCCCTGCTAATGATCACCCGTATTTACAGCAAGTGAAACCAAGGGCCCTGTCACCACCCGCCCTGGCCAGCAGCGCCCACAACACATCCCCAAGGACAGTTCGGAAGAGTTTCACGGCCGCGTGGTCAGAGAGGCAGCGCCCGGCGGCTGGACAAAGGTTCCCTACCCGGTCATCGCACCTCTCGTCTTCACCCCCCTGAAAAAGCAGAGGTAAGGTGCAGCCGCTCCTGCCTGCGCTCGGCAGCCGAATTTTATTTCTAACAGTTTGAGAGGTGCATGAGGCTGCGCGGAGGCGGGAGGCCTCTCTAGCAGCGACGGATGCTTTGCTACGCGGAGACGCTGCTTGTTTGGCAACAGGACTGGCAGCTGCAGCCAGCCCAGCCCAAGCCGTGTCGCAAGGGATCCATGGTCTTCGCAACCGGAGACAGAAGCGAGGAGACTGGAGCTGTCCTTCGCAAGAGGGAAGCCCTCCTCGCCGTCTCCAAAGGCACGGAGAACGGCAGTGCGTGAAGAGCGGCCACGGCCCCCGGGCGCCCACCACCCTGGGCGGTATCGCAGCCTGTTCCCACGAGCCGGCCTCCTCTGCCTCGCGCGCGCCAAGGACGGCACCTTCTCACGTCATTTCTGTCCCAGGCCTTTTCCTGCTTGTGCAACAGCTTTCATACAAGCCAAAGGGAAACTTCAGAGCCTCAGAACAGCCTGCCTCTTTTAAAGACTTGCCACCCCACTGGGCAAACAGGACACTTGATTTTCCTAAGTCTGAGGTTACTCAGCCCTCAGACCTCCTCTTGCTTTGCTTTATCAATCGATGAGCAGCGGGAAGGTGCAAAGGCCCTCCCGCTTCTCCCTGCAGGTCTGGTCAAGACCCATTTTTTAATGGGGTTAAAAAAGGTAGGGCAGAGCTCAGCACCCACCAGAGCCGGCAGAGGAAAGCGAGCTTTGGCCTCGGAGCCGGCTCAGCTCCACGGACGTTCCCCCAGGAGAGCAGAGGGGGCCAATCCAGCACAGCTCTCCCGGCACGAACGGGCAGTCCCAGTCCTGCTCCTTTGTGTCTCCATTTGCACCACGCCGTCTCGTTAACAGCTCAGTCCCAAAGCTTTCATGGACTACTCATCCCTAGACCCTTCAGACATCAAAAAGGACCTGCCTGCTTCCCACCCCACAGCCTCTCCGTGCTCATTGCAGCATCCAGCAGCCTTTCCAAATGTAAGCCCTACAGCTAACGAGCAGGACATCCCAGCAATTCCCTACAGCAGCTAACGCCTTAGCCTAATTTTCCTCTCCCCAGAGGATTAGCAAGGCTGTAATAGCACTAAATAAATGCACTAATGGCAGATTCTCAGACACTTTGTCTGGAAAACTTGTTTATAACTCACAGAATGCAGCCTGCAAATTTGGCTTTACTGTCCAGCGACACTGCTGAAGGGAGCTGCTCCCCAAACGGTGACTGGATCTGAACAAGATGTGTCCTAGATCGTTAATCAGGCAATGAGAGGTAATTAAACACCTGCCTGGAAAGACAGCCTTCGCACAAAGGGCATGGCTGGAGAAGCACCCCATGAAATCAGAGCTTTTGGGGGAGGTTTCTTTCACGTCTCCCAGAAAAGCTGCTTTGCTCAAACAGCAGCGTCCTGGCGAAGGGACCACCCCACACGAGCGCCAGCCCAAAGCACCAGGCAGCTGGCCCACGGCAGGGCAGTGGGACCTTAAATGTGAGGCCAGGTTTGCTCTCCTCTGCGCCTCCGCGCTCAAGCGCGATGCAAAGGCCCTGGAATGTGCAAAAACCCCTGCGGGATGTGGTGTCGTGGGTGGCGGCCAGCTGAAACACCTGAACACCTCAAAGGCCGACCTGCTTGGGAGAAAAACTCCTGGCCCTGATACAAAGAGCTGGCAGGAGGAGAAGGTGCTCAGGAGAGGCTGGAGCACAGCATTTGGCAAGACCCGAGGGGCACCAGGAGGAGGATGCGCACGCACCCTCGCACAGACCATCCTTTCCGCCTCCCTGCAGCCCAACCAACCAACCCAACCTCCCTCCAAACCAAACCAGGCTCTGCTCGCAGCGCGGGGTTAGCGGGGCGAGGAGATGAATCCCTCCTGGGTGACCGAGGCAGGGAGCAGAGACAGCCCCCACAAAGCACCTCCCAGGCTGCAGGGCAGCGCCGGAGCCCACCCCGTCTCCGGGTGCAGCAGCCAGGAGCATCACTGGGCTCACTCCCCCAGCCGCAGCCCGCCCGCCCAGGACCCCCCGTGGGCTTTTCTGTCAAATCTCCTGCAGAGCTCCGGTTCTGAGCTGCTGTTCCCTGATTCCGTGGCGAGTGCTTCTGTGTCACAGGCAGGGACCACGGAGGGACGAATGCGTCTGCCACAACTAATTCTGCGCGGCCAGACTTCGCCTTCCCCGATTTAATTTGATGCTCGGAGAAAATTAGAGGTTCTCCCGCTTCCGTGGAAAAAGGCAAGCGCTGAAGGTAACGCAGAGGCTTTGATGCTGCTCTTCAGTCATTCGGGCACCACAGCCGCAGCATCGCTGCCTGGACCGACCACGGGCTGGGGATGAGAGGCGCTGATTTTCATGCAGCGCGTGAGCCTCGGGGAAAACTGCCCGGTCTGCTCTGTGCGCGGACACCCCCGGCCCGCAGCCCGGGGAGGGAGGGACAGGGAGAGCACTCGCGGCGTAACTGCAGCTGTAATAACCCCAAGCCCACGGGTGCCCAGCCGTGGAGGTTACCAAAGGCGGTAGGGCAGTGCCAGGAATGCTAAGCACACACTCGTACCCGGGTCCGAATTGTAATTCGATGGCACTGGAGCACATGAAAGCCGCGCCCAAGGCCACGTGCGTACAACAGGGTGCAAGCTGCACCCTTGGAAAGGGGTTTTAAACCTCCCCCCCAGACAGTGCTGCTTTGTAGGCCAGAGGTGGGAAGGTGTTCATCCCAGGTCACTCGCAGCGGCCCAGAGGAGGGCTGGGGACGCAGGGGACAGACGCCGCCGCCTCCCTCGCACGCAGGAACGTGCGCTCGAGCTGAGCTCTAACCCACGCGCGGTAACCCAGTGCTCAGCAAGGCGCTCATCGTTCACCCAGCGCAGGGTAAAACCTCAGCGCAAACAAAAAACAAAGAGCAAGGACGCTGCAGGTATGGGGACTGGAGGCTCCAGAGCAAGGACCCCCAGCTCTCTGCCCACCGTGATCCACTTCCACGAGACGGGAATTGCGCAGCAGCAGCAGCGAGCCCACCGCCGCCGGGGTGACGGCAGCAGGACAGCGAAGGAGCCAGCCTCTCCTCAGAGCAGCGCGCTCAGGCCCAGGAGGCCTCGCCCGGAGGGAGGGGGCAGGGAGCGGCTGCGTTTCACAAACCCGCTCACCCTCGGCACGGTTTGGGCGAGCCCAGCACCAACCTTTGCCGTAGGTGTGTCCCTGGGAACCGCTGTCCCAGAGCGCAGCGTCGCTCCGCACCAAACCCTGCCGGTGCCAGGGCCGGGAAGAAGAGACGAGCAGCGACCCGGGTTTCTGAGCTGGACAGCCGCAGCGCTGCCCCGCGCTTCAGCTCAGAGCAGGGGAGCGAGGAGAAGGCAAAGCAGCCCTGGAGAGCTGCTCCTGCCTCAGCCCCGGGAAGGCTCATTTCTCTCGTTAAACCGGTTGCTCACGCTGACCATTTCTACGTCCCTCGGCCCTCATCTGTTGTCACCAGACCCCTCGCAGCGCACGACCAAGCGCGCACACGGCCCAAGGCACGGGTACCGCTGACGGAGGGGCCGAGGGCCACGGCCTGCGTCTCATTCCTGTCGTAACCGGAGCGACAGTACCGGGCAGGGCCTGCTCAGCCTGTAATTCCAGCGCTAAGCCCAGAGATACTCCATAGGAAAAGCTGATTGAAATAATCTTGACCATTCTGCCGGAGCGTCCTGTCTGAGGGCAGTCATGTGGCCTAGCTGCCCATTAATTCATGGAAAGAGAGCAGACACCTGAGAGCAAAGTCTCAATGAAAGAGCAGAGCAAAGGGAAGCAGCTTTCCAAGCACCACAAACCACTGCTCTGCATCTTGCTCCAGCAGCTCCAGGCACGGCTGGATCCTGGCAGTTCCGGGGCCACGGGTTTGTTGTCCCTCACACCTCCCCTGCCTGCGCCGTTCCCTTGGAGCCGCTCTGTTTGCCAATCCGAGCTCCACCGAGGCCACAACCCTCCATAAACTGAGAGTCTGCTTTTCATCACACAGCTGACTTCAGAACAGTACTTTTTTTTTTTTTCCTAGAGCCTCATCAGCGCCTTCCACACGAGTTACAAACCCGCTCTCCTCACTTGCCGTGAACGTCGCGTCAAACCAAGCCAAGTGACCCGAGCGGTGCAGGCTGCTCTCCGAGCCAGCGGGCAGCAGCCTCCCCCAGAACCACGCGGCCGTTCTCCAGCGGTGAGGGAGCCCCGGGTGACGCTGTGGCCTTGGTCCTCTCAACGCTTCGCAGGCAGAGCGCTTGGCCTTCTCACCGTTCCACACAAACTACGCGCCTCCGAGGTCAGGAATAAAACTTTATTGTTTTCTTATTTCTTATCTGCATTCAACTAATCCGTTATCTATCAAAAGCTGTTTGACACAAAGAGACAAACCGCTCTCAGCCGTTTGGAACAGTGACCCATCAGAAAGCGGCCACAGGACAAGTTTCACTGGAGCCAATCCAGGCACCACGTGGATTTGCGGTAGGAAAGCAGACAGGAGTCTGGTTTGCAAACCAAACAGAACAGTTCTCCAAGTGATTCAGTAGAAAAGCTGGCAAGGAGAGGGAAGCTCAGGTTAACGTACGCAGGAAGAGGTACCATGGAGCAGAACGACGAGCCGATGCCTGCGCCGGTTACTGCGCGGCCTTTCCTTGCGTAAAAGGAAACGGGCTTTCTGGGGAAGAGAAACCTGCCACCCAGGACCGTGTTTTCTAGAAAACCTCATCTGATGAAGAAGCAGTCTCCATGTTTCTTTCAGCTCTACAGTTCCCCTTTCTCTTGTAAAATCCCCCCGGCATCCAGAGGCAAATGGACTTGGCTAGAATACCAGAAATCCCCACTTTGTTTCCACGTTGCAAAAATTAAACACAAACAAGAAGTTCCTCCTCCTTCTCTCACCTCTTTCTGCGCAGAGGCCTCTTGAAAGTTGCTTTGTGCTTTGACGGCCCACAAATCAGCTCGACTCGGAACAAAGACGCAAATATTCGCATTAAAATAATGGGAATTGTTAATTCCCCGCGTTCATCTGCGCCTCGCCTGGAAAATTCTCACGACAACAACAAACCAAGCATTTAAAACAGTTCTGGTTCCAGCCCTGTTAACTCCAACGCCTAAAAACGGAGCAACAACGCGACGCCAAGCCAACTGGTGCAGAAGAGTCACGGCAGCCAGAACAGACTGTAGTCTCCCCTTCCAGCTTACAGACAGTGAAAACCCAGACGCTGCTGGCGGAGAGTCCCGAATGCTTTATTTAGGAACAGTTCTGCCCACGTGCTGTGCGGTTTTTTCCTGTTGAAGTGATCGTGATTATGCAACTACCCACATTTTGGAAGTGCCTGTCACCGTAGCACCCGGGCGCTTTATTAAAAAAGGAAAAAAAAGAAAAAAAAAGCAAAAAAAAAAAGCTGTCTGGCATGAGAGAGATGATCGACCGCTCAAGAACCTTCTACCGTCTCCTGTTGCTTACTCCTCATGTCGGGTCCACCCACTGACCAAGGGTGAGGAAAAAGCGACAGATGAACCCCAGAAAAAGACCATCTTGTTTTCAGGGAAGGTTTAGGTCAGAGATAAAAGGAACAGTGAGACCCAACTCCCCATGAAGAGCGCGCCGCTATTTCTAAAGCCACCACAGAGCTCGTTTCCCCGGAAAAGCCTCCCAGGAACAGGTTCTATGCTGTATTTTGGATTTAACAAAACGCGTATCAGTAAAGCAGGAGCCCATCAGCTTACGCTCCACCACAACGGGGTAACCGTTAACATTTGGAAAGGCGTTTGCCGTCCTTATCAATAAGGAAAGAGGCTGTGTTTTCTCATTTCTGAATGTTGTATTTTTAAAAAATACAGAGACTTCTGGGACTCGAACAGGAAGAAGCTAGCCCCCTTGGCTACTGTTTTTGTGTGGGCAGCCTCACCTGGCTGGTTTAGTTCTGCACCTGCTTTTGCCTCCGTTTCCCCACGACACCCAGAGTTGTAGACCCAAATACCAAATTACAGTGTCAATAACGGGGCAGAGGGAGGAATCAAATCGTGCCTACGCCCTGGTCCATGGTAAGTGTGTGACCTTAACTGCTCACAAAGCAAGCTCCAGCTTCTCCAGTGGAGAAGAATGAATGGAAGAATTTCTCTGTGCTCCAGATTATTTCCAGCTATTTCTAGTGTACGTACGTTTCTGAATAGATTGTTTGTCCTTAATACACCGGGAGAGAACAGAAGTGCACAGACATAAACACAGAACGCAGGGAAGGAGATGGTAAAACCTCCCTCTGTCGCTTTCAGGTGCGGGTATTTGTGTCCTAGAACCTCTTGGAGCTTTTCCTTCAATACAGAATAAAACCTCTGATCCTCAGGGGGTCCTGGTTAACTCTTGAATCCAAAGATGCCCTTGATATATCCAGTGAGGCCACTCTTGGCCTTCTGCTCCACCTTGTCCTCCAGAGGTGGGAAAGCAACGTGATTAAGGGCCAGGTCAAAGAACAAGGGTTTGCACGGAATGGGCTGGAAGCCCGGAGGGAAGTGCACGAGGCTGACTTGCTTGCTGACAAGAGAAGGATCCAGACAGAAAGTCTCAAACCGTTCCGAGAGTGGCTGGAAGAGACCGATATAGAAACACAAATTAAACACACGTCAAATCAAAGCTGACAAGGGTCAAACAAGCAAGGAGGACTCAGCAGCAACTGAGGCAACAAAGTTCCCTTGTGTGACACCTGGGGCCCCTGAAAATGGTTCAAACCCCTGTCAAAGCAATGCTTTGGAAAACCTTCTGGAAAACCTTCCCCAGTGCAGGGAGAAAGCCACATTTCAAAAATGAAGGTGCCACACTAGAGGCTGCTAGCAGCAGCCTAGTTCTGCCCAAGGAACCCTGCTCTGTCAGCCACCTTTTGGATTTGCAGAAGGAGAATTAGTCTAATAAATCTCATACATACACTAGCCACGATCAAACTCTAATCAGCATGACATTCCTTGAGTTACAAGAGCCACTCAGCTAACCGGTTAAGAGCAATAGTCATTAAGAACATTTCTGGAATTTGCCTGAGCTCCCAGCTCTTACCTTGCCATCCTTGACCTGAGATGGAGACTCAGTCTCGTGAGTATCATTTGCATCTGCAAAATTGAAGAAAAAGTGGTAAGAATAACGGGCTAGATCTCGGCGTAAATTAAGACTGTCTCAGGAGCCAGCTGTGCTCCGAGCATAGCGATGAGCCTTTCTTTCTGGGATACACAAGACAGTTTTCAGTAGAATCAGCTTGATTTCTAGACTAAGAGGATCACACGTACTCATCTACAGCCAATACAGCTCTCAGTGACAGAGAGCTTCTTCACGTTGTTGTGAGAAGCTCCTGAAAGAAGCGCAGATTCCCAGTTAAGCACAAAGCAGCAGATTACAAGAAGACCCCAGTGAGGTCTGCTGAAGTTACATCAAGGCAAAAAAAGACAAGGCATTAACATTAGTTATCTTGGGTTTCCAGCAGCAGACACAGCAAAAGCAGCTGCCCAAGAAATCACAATGTTCATCCATTCCCCTAAAATTCCCCTAACCTGGTCAACACTGACAAAGAGCAGATCACCACTGCTCTCCCCTTTCTCAGCAGCTCTCCCAGGTAGGCAAAACCGGGATAACTAAGGCTAAGTTGTTTGCAGAAAAAAAAAAAAAGAAAAAAAAAATGACTAAACAGAATGTTCTGTGCAGGTTACCAAAATAGTGCACATCCTCATGAAGCGTTTTCACATGTCTGCGCAGGGAGCAAGATGCCAAATTTCCAGTCATCGGTTGCCTAGCTGCACTGCACACAGCAGCAGCTAGAACCGAGGGGAAAAAAAGCATTTTCCAGAGCCTAATAGATCAGAGAGGAGCGGAAACATTTGGAACTTCAGAAATGAAAGAAGAGAATGGAATAGCTGCAGGGGTATTGTTCAAGAGGCGTTAGAGCTCTAGTATAACTGCAACTCACCTAATATGGCTGCTGCTTGCAAGGAATATTTCTCTGCGTTGACTTGAGTGATCAGATCCTGAACATCAGGCAGCTCCTACGTCATTAAAGAAAATTATTTGAGAGGTTCAAATGCACCACAGTCTTGAATTGTCTTGGCATCGCATTGACAACGGACACCGGGGCAGAGCTCTTCCATAAACTTCAGCTCCCTTCCACACCCAGGATTGGGTTCCTACCTTCAAGCTGTTTGTGTGAGCTCCCGCCCCGGACTGAACTTCGCGGGCGTATTTCAGCACTCTTTCATACAAAACCAGAGCTTCACTCCACTTCTTTACCAGGACATAGGACTGTGCAATGAAGAAACACCTGCAACAGCAGAGAGCGGATCCTTGACATGTTGTTATCCACACCTTTTGCCAACTCAAACGACTGATAACAGGAGATAACTTATTCAGTAGCACTGGCCAGTTTCCCCTTAGCGTACAGGTTTCATTTCACACAAGGGCAGAGGAAACTGCATCCAAGCTCTGCACAGCGCGTAGAGCTTTGGAACAACAACGCCTGAAGATGTGACGCCTGCTAAAGCGAGACTAGCTCTTTCTCAGTCACCTGTAAGCTTTGTACACAAGCGTCTTCAAGCCAATCTCTTTTTGGAAGTTCTTGTCCTCTTCTAGGCCAGGAAGCTGTGTCAGTTCCACGAGGTTCTGTGCAAAAGAGAGGCAGAATAACAAATTAAGGTGGTGTTTTCCTCTGGAATCTGCTGGAGTAAGAGAAAGCTGCTCCTTTTAACACGTCAACAGTACGCTCCCATGGAAATAGTTTCCAGTTTTCTAATTATCAGCACGCTAACCTTGGGAAGGACACTCATGAAACTTGTGCAAGCTTGCCCTCAGGACAGATTTCCTGACACAAACAGGAATCAGGACAAAGACTCCTCAGATCTCACATGAAGGAATTCTTTCATAAGGCATTTCCATTTCCCATTCACAACTGCTTCAGCCACAAGCTCCCACAGTGAACTGAAAATTTATGCGAGAAATTGAGAAACCCCTTATAAAGAACAAGTACATTTGAAGTATTTTTAGCTGCTACTTTCTCTGGCCCAGCAGAAACTAAAGCAGCTATTAAGGTGCTGCACAAAATAGTCAGAAAAACTGCATTAGCGTGTACAAGCTTTGCATTTTCTGTTCACAACTAGAAGGGCTTTTCTGTGTTTCACGTAGATGTTGAACATCTTCACAAGGTAACTGTAGGTACGCAGCTGCTCCTCAAACCTCACGGGCAGTTCACTCGCACTGCTCTGTTTTCTACAACCACCTTTTGTACCAAAGTTCTCCAGTTCGTATGAAGAATTAGACTGGTTTTCCCAGCACTACCTGCAAAATGATATCGTAAAGACGGATGAGGTCCTGAGGCCGTGGTGTGCGCTTGCCGTCCTCTTCTGACCGCTGCTGCTGCAGCAGTGCCTTCTGCAGAGACTTTGCCATGCTCTCATTGCGCTTGATGGCTGTTGACAGCTTGATGTAAGTCAAATAACTGAGGAGATAAAATCCCATTAGTAGACTGTCAGGACTACTCAGACATTACTCTCTGTTCTGAGAAAACTCCTCCCCCCAGTCTAAGCTGATACTAGTAAGGGAAAAAACATCTGAAAGGTCAACATGAGAGCCTTAAGTAAAACGTTTTCAAAGCTGCATGAATCAGACCTTATCCGTACCGTCATCCTTTGAGATCTGAGCGGGCCAGAACAAAAACCCCATGAACCAAAACCAAACAAAAATAAAGAGTGGACATAAGAGCATGAATTCTTCACACTAGTACAGGCAGCAATGTTTGCCTATTACCTGTGTAAGTACTGGATGTTGGACACCTTCCCAGAATCATTTTCCAGAGAGTGTTCCCGCTGCTTCTGTGGAAATTGGGGACAAAACACTGCATGATTTACTTACAACTGGCAGCTGAGGCAAGAAAACATCAGAAACAACTCAGGGTAAACCAGGGAAGTTATAACAGACTTTGGGCAAAAGAATGAGGGCTTCCACATTGCTGTTCACCCTCTCCAGTTCTCAAGAGAATAAAATGACAGGTGGCAGGCTCTTTTGCAGCTTTTTATTAAAGAAATCCCAGCCACTTTTACTCTTAAGCAAGTTTAACAATAACAAATCAGTCCCAAAGAAATGCTGTGTGGTTCAAAGTAGAAACACTGATGTTTGCTGCTTACCTGGTCTGGTTTCAGATCTTCCCGAACAGCCTGAATGGCATCTCTACACTCACTGAGTAAAGATTCAAACAAACGTTCCTTTGTCTCCTCATTTTCCGCCTAAGAGCAAGGGGAAGTTAAGACAGATAGGTATTAGAAATTTTTGTATTTTGCATCCCATGATGCAAGAATTAAGTGAGGTGATTAAACAAAGTTTCTCCAGAATTACGGCTTCAGGATCCACGGGCAGCGAGAACTCCAGTCGGTACCTGTCTGCAACACGTGCTGGGGGCAAACGGCGAGAAATGGCGAGGAACGTGGTCGGTGCTAAGAACTGAGCAGCACTGAAGGCCTAGCACACCCAGCTCTGGTCGTCTCATCCCCGCAGCAGCTACCTTCCCAGCTACTCCCTTCCCTTCCAGGACGGCACCCACGTTGCTCCGAGAAAAGCCGAGGTTGGACCGCAGTGTGGGAAAGGCCCTCAACAGAAAAGCTGAGCATTACTGAACTGGCAACCTACCAACCCAGCCTGCTCTTGTTACGCTGATTGAACTTTTCTCATGTGGTAAGAACACGCAGATGATTATCTTCTCTACACTCCCACTTCAGCAATGCTCACAGTGGCAATAATTGGCTTGTTTGAAGCATTTTTTAAAGTAACCCTGTATTTTAGTAGCAGGAGCGACCGAGTGTTTTTCTGCTGTCATCACAAGTTTTGTCAGAAAAATGAAGCGGCTTTTGATCTTCTGCCCCAAAACCAAAATCTGAAAACAACTTTTTAAAAGACATGTTGAAGCCTGCTCTCTGCCTAATGGACTGGCATATCGTGTACCCAGTTAAACGCTGCACCCAAAACCAAACTCCGCTTCCCTCCGGGTGCCTGAGAAGGTAACCAGACGGGGATCCAGTGAGGGAAAACTGCCCGGAAACAAACCCCAACCTCCGCAACAGGAGGAGAGACTGAAGTGCATCAGCACGGCGTTACACCACTTCCGCCTCACGTAACAGCGCAAGATGAATTTTGCTGCAGCAAATTTGCAATTGTCCAACTGAATTAAAAACTGTCTGAAAACATGCCTGCTTGTTTATCTTCAGTAGAGCTCTACAGTTTCTGCCTCTCCTCTTTTCAGGTTTCTAAATCCATTAAGGAATGTCATTTTTACTCCCTCACAAAGCCTCAGGTATCTTGACCAGAGATGAAGGCAGGGTTTTTCTGTTTGGTTGGGTTTTTTTGTTTTGGTTTTTTTTTTTTTTTTGAGATTTGCTGCAAGAATTTTTAAGACTAACTGCTGAGAATAACCAGAGACGAGTCTGACAGCATTCTCAACCTCACCCAGAGATGCACAGCAATTTCACCGTACGCACAAAAATGAAAAAAAGACATAGCTAGATCATCAGTCAAGCACAAACAGGGAAAGGGCTGGGCTGTGCAATGAAACAAAGGCTTTCCTTTCTAAGCAGAGCCTCCTAAGGTTCAGCTGATTCTATGTATAAACATGCATCTGTTCTGATTTGGGAGATATCAGGCCATAAAACGGAGACACAAGTGCTACGGCTGCCGATTCAGACGCCCTGATGGAACAGCAAGGTTCAGTCTTAAAGGCATCCAGGGAAGTAATCTCACTGAACTCCCTTCTGAAAGTCTTGGAGTCCTCATTTCTAACTTTTCATTTGGTCTAAAACATTGTGTATCATCTCTGAAAGTTATTACCACCATTTTTGCTACAGTCCTAGTTACCAGAGATGACCACAGAATCCTCGCGGCAATACCAGAGAGCGGCACGCTTCCGTTGCTCTGCCCTGGCTGGAGTCAGGCATTCAACTCTACGAAAGGGCTGCCAGAAGGGATTTTAAACTTGGATTCATGTTGCAGTTTGGCACGTTTGTTCTGTTTCTCCTGTTACCAATAAGACACTGAAGGCGATGATATAACTGCTGAGAATCTCCAGTTTTACACAAAACACACGTTCCTGTCTGCTTCTGGTCGAACTCTGAGGAGTTTGTTATGTTAGGGTTTCAGCGCAGACTCGCAGATCGGTGCCAGAGATGCCAGGAACCACCACGGTACGCTCAGCTGAAGCTGCGCTGCCCACCACAGCTGACACAGCACCGGCAGAGCTGCTTTCAAAGGCCGGGTTTTAACCCTCTGGGAACGCAAACGCCGCTGCGCGCGGCCCTCCCGTTACCAGCTGTGATCCAGTACCACAGCCCGCCTCTGTTCAGTCCAAGGAACACAAAAGAAGACGAAAACAAACTCAGATCTCTGCTCTGCCACAGCTTTATGGAACAAAGAGGGCAACTAAACCGAAAAGGCCCAACTGCTAGCCTGGCGGGATGGAAATTAATCCAGGGGATGCTGGACTCTGAGTGGCACTCCCACCTGCTGGCCGTACTAATGCACTGCCCACAAAAAATAAATTCAGCATCATACAATTCGTGACATGATTACAAAACGCGTTAACACCAACGCTTCCTACCCAGCCACACCCTGTTTATCCTGCTCACACCACCTTCTTAACACTATCTTCTGCTCTTTGCCTGCCTTATACCTTTGCAGGGTTTTCATTTTATCATTTAAGTTGCTATTTATCTTCATCATTTTCCTGGGGATAAACATTTTTGATGCTGCAAAAAGCCCATCTTTAATGGTAACCATCGTTACCAAAGATCCTTTCACTGCCTTTCCAGCAGCGCGGGTGCTGTACGCAGCCACTGGGAAGCAGAAGACGCCACCTGGGCACCGTTTCCAAGGAAAAAGCGTCGCGTGGAGAACTTTGCTGCAATACTAGAGACATGGACAGCGTACGCCACCGCGAGTGTTTCAGAACTGCTACACTTGAAACTAATTTACATGCCGGTATTCAGTAATCCAGGATTTGTGTAAGTCAAGAATAGAATGCTGTAAATCCCACAGCACCTGCTTCACCTGGCAAATTGCCTTTTGTTGCTGAAAAAAGGTGATTGATACAAATCTTTTTTCTTTTGGTGGCTCTGAAGTTGGAGCATTTGAGCAAGATATTAAAGAAATGAGAACAGTAATTCAAAATCAGTTACTCTTAAAACTGAAACCTTCACTTCAAAGTGAATTACAAATAATAACGGTTATCACCCTGCCACCGGAAGGTACCGCTTCGGGGCAGAACAGTGCCCAAAGAGCAGTAGTACTCACTGGTTTATAGAGCAGTGAGTATTTACATTTATTTATAGAGCGCTGAGTATACCACTTGGCAGACTGTGGGAGCTAACCGACACTTCAGCTTTGGCTTATAGTCAATATTCCCACTTTTACTTTTAGTCTTCCAACCCCAAGTTTGAGAAAAAGTATTATTTAAAAGCTTTCACTCTGGGTACCTTGCATTATCTCGTGCACTGAAGGAAGAGGACGGTCAGAACCAGCACTGGAACTGGCTTCTGGGTTACCTGAGCAATGGCTGCTTCGTTGTCGGCCAGCCCCAGCAAGAAGATCCTCACTTTGTCTATCTTCACGGGAACTGTTCGTCCTCTCCACTCCACCTCGCTCATCGTGGCTGCCTGCTTTGCTCGAGTTTGGGTAATCAGCGCCTGCAGAGAACAGTGTGAGAGTGTGGTTTCCCATAGGAGCCCAGGCTTGCTTGCTCTCTTCTGATATGTTTTGGCTCTCAAACAGTGTGCTGCAGCAATATTTATCCTCAACAGAGGGGTAACAAATGTTTCTATCTGAAGCACGCAAATAAGTTACCTCCAGTTTTTCTGCAAGAAGACCTTCAGTGCCACCAGACCTCAGTCTCATCTGCATCAACTCATTCATAGCAGACTGGTCACCTGAGAGAATTAACAAGCCATGGTCACACTTCCACCCGAGTTCACAAATTATTTTAATACAGAAAAGCTAATCGATAGATTTTTATACTGGCAATTTGGGCACAAAATCTGCAATTTCATGCTGACTTCACAAGCAAACTAATGCAAACTGGTATTTTGTCTTTTTACACAAAACAACATGCGCTGTTGCAAAATGAGTATATTTCTCCACATCCATAACGTGTTCAGAATTTGCCCAAAATATTACGGGCTCACTCCAATATCACGTAGACCAGTGCTGAACTATCAAGTCAATATTCCTTTCCTGTGAACAAGCCTTGCTCTTTGGGAGACGAGGCACTCCCCCCCTTACCAATATTATAGGCACAGTAGCGAATGTTGGGCGAGATCTCTTCCACGCGCTGGTTGTAGAGTACAGCTTGTTCTTCTGTGAAAGCGTTCGCCAGTTTTTCATAAATGGTCCTACAGCAAAGAACACACATTAGCGCTGCAGCGAGACGCTGCCACAAGGGCAGAGTTTGCGTCTCTCCCCTGGAGAACGCCGTTTGCCCAGCAGGACCTCCCAGTCCAGCGCACCAGTAACCAAACAGCCCACAGAGGTGCCGCACGGACGCTACGCAGACTCACTGGCCTGAAGCAATACCGTTTACCAAGCGAAGCTGGTGAAGAGAGGGGACTCACTTGCACTTGTTGAACGCCTCCATTGCTGCCTTCCACTCCTGGTGTTCGAAGCGCAGCATCCCTGTGAGGTAGGCCATGTACGCCTGCAGACAGCGCGAGGGCAAGTTAGCTTCCCCGAGAGCGACGGCCTAGTCCGTACCGCCGTCAGCACGACGGCTGCCGCGACGCCGACGGTAAGCGACTAAGCCTCACTCTTCTCATTTGGTCTTGCCGCAGAAGACAACTGCTTTTAATTACAGGTTACTAGCTACCTACCTTTTTCACTTTAACTGACATTGCTACATTTCTAAGGAGATGAAAGCAAGGATGGTTCTTGCTTGTTATGCAATCGACGTGGCCCGCAAACCTTTTTTTTCAGCACTGCGCTACAAAATGGCAGTTTTAATTAACAGGCTGTGTTGCATCATCTTAGTCTCTCTCAATTCTTTTTACTTTTATTAAATGTACCGCTCTTCAAAGCAAGGCCAATCATTTCATACACTTAATCAACTTCTAAACACCAGGTCTTCCTCTTGGTGGGTGCCACGGTTTCTTTCTGCAATGCCAACACCCGTGCTAACAGCGACTCCATGCTGTTCAAAAGGAGACACTGGTTATCTATTCCTAGACGGGAATAACTCATCACACCAAAGCCAAAAGTTTCTTGTTCTGCTTTTGCTGGAAAACAAGCTCAAGTGTCAGCGGTTACCTGAGCTTCCAGCTTCGTTTTGGCGTCCACTCGGTTGCTTTCACACAGGCGCTCCAGCTCCTCGGCGTGTTTCACAGCTTTGCGCAGGCGAGACAGCAAGTGAAACCTTTTGCGAGGCTCTGTGTTCGCTTCCTGCTTCAGCTGCATGGCGTAGCTCCAGGCTCTCTCTGCATCCATCAGAATCAACAGCAAATACCTGCGGGGCACACGGAGATGAACGACAAAACGACATTCAAACAAGCATTACCACATCACCGCTAGTTCTTTGCCATGTGATCTACAAAGATTGGTAACAAAAGTTCAGCTTGGTTAAGAAGAGGTAGATGCTTTTACTTCTTAACACCCTAAGCACACAAAGTTGTATTATTCCTGTTTCCTACTTATTTCTCACTTCCTCAACTGAGGAAGAGAATTTGGTATCATTCTGTAGCACCACAGACGTTGCAAAGACAAGGGAGTTATGATTTCAGGTTGCTCTTCATGGCTCAATATGGGTAAAAATGTCTGTTTTCCCACCAGCTAATGCTATAATGCATCTGACTTCTTAACAATACAGGTTGTCCTGGTTTTATTTAGTGATGAGGGGCCACAGAGGCAGCTTCTGCAAGAAGCCACTGGAAGTTGTTTCCCCTTTGTCTGGTGGACTGGGCCGAGCCAATTGGTAGCAGAACGTTCCCTGATAACAATTCTGCAATAACGTATTTAAGAAGGGGAAAAACAGGAAAAAAAAAAAAAAAAAAAAAAAAAAGACTAAAGGCTCTGACAGGCAACTTTTTAACAACTAAGAACTCCACAGAGGACATGTGGTAAGAGGTAGCTGAGAAACGAGCTGTAAACCAGTGGTTAACAGAACACAAGAATGGTAAGAAGAAGTAGAATAACTCATGATGTTAAAAAAATCAGAATTATGTTCTCCTTAGTGTCCGATTGCTTTACGCATCTTTGTTTTTTATTTATCTTTATTTGGTTCTGAAAGAATACGGTGATTAGCAGCGAGGTGTTAACAAACGGAGAACCACCAGCCAGCCTGCGTCCTCCTGAACGGAACAGTCACAGCTCAGCACCTCTAACGGAAAAAGCTACACCGCTTCACGCGGAGCAGCCTCTCAAGGGGCGTTACGTTACCGGGCCGCTCGGTTCTGCTGCCTGCCACAGCGGGTTTACGTTTTCAAAGAAGTGAGCCAAGGCGCACCACTCACTCCAGGACGTCCACGCCGGTTACTAACCTGTACCTCTGGAAGTCTCCGTGTCGTAAACCGTGCTGCTGCTGAGACTCCTTCACGATCTGAAGGACTGCGGCTTGCGTTAAGGCGCGTTGACGGTACAGTCTGTTACCAGCCCTCTGTTCTACCCCAAAACGACGGACGGGAACGCCACAGGTTCCACCAAGCAAAGGCACTTTGCACAGAGGGGCACCCAGAAACCTCTTCAAACCGCGCGGCTGAGAGCGCCGAGGGTCCCAAACGACCTCGCGACTCCACCGCTTCCTTCTGAGCGTCACCACGGCCAGGACCCGGCTGTGCCACGAGCACCTCCTCTCTGACAACCACGAGAGCCTTGTCCTTACCTGAGCTCGTTTCGGGATGAAATGCCAACAGGTGCACCCAGGCTCCTGCAACTGACTGCCCTGGCTACGCCGCACTGCCTCCCCACTTGCACTCGTGACACTTGGTTTTCTTGGCAACACTGAAACAGAGAGCAGCTTTCCTGCCCTTAACCGTCCCGAATCTCAGGAAAAGGACGGAAGGACACGGAGCAGAATCACTGCTGCCTTCCTGACACAGCTTCCACAGGCAAACTGCTTTCTGAATTCAGAGATCCGCATAAAAAGAGCCTTTGGGAAGTAGGGGGGTTATTTCCTGCACGTTTCCAGTCTTACTGCGTATCGCCGTGACGAGTACTCCCCGGCAGAACGCACTGGCCTGTGACTGCACAGCATCGCTCTGTGATTTCCACCCAGCCTCCGCGTTCTTTGGCACATTTGCTGATTTCTGTGCAGCCTGTACCTACACTACCAAATAAAATTGTGCTGTAGTCTAGTAAACTTGCTGATGTTATTCATTCAGTTTACAAGGGATTGTTTTGTGAAATAAAATCTCCACGATGTATTTATATCCCCAAATCTCCCTTTTAAGCTTTACCAAGAAGCCTTAAAACCACCCCACAAAAGCAAACTCAGACTATGCAGTGATCCCATCAAAAGAAACACTATTACTATTGGTAGAGAAAAAGAAACTATGAGAATTTTAAAGTTTAAAATGGCAGATGTCTATCAAAGCATTTTCTTGGGATTACACCTAAAAGAAAGTCTCTTTAGTTTAAGTATTAAAAACCTGCATCGACAGTTATTACACTGGATTAGTTTGCCTCTGTAGAACTAGTCAAACTGCAGTGCCTCAACATAGCACTCCTCATCCTTGCTGCCCAGATAAGATTTTTTTTTTTTCAGCCTGTCTTTTATCCTGCGCAGTTACTCACTGAATTCATATCTCTGACATTATTTACTTTTTCATTGACTTTGGTATTCCTAACGTTACCAGGGCGATTACTACGTCTGCACCTTACTCAACAGTCGCTAACTTTACAACACCTCGCTCACGCTAAATGGAAAACTGCAATCTTATTTCACTTGGGTTCTCCTCTTACCCAGAAGATAAAACGCAGCTCTCACAGCTGTGCAGCTGGACTAGTTTCACAGGACAGTTTCACATACAAAAACGCCACGAGCTTTACAGGCCACATCAGATTTTAGAAATGCTAAATTTGGAGGAGCCCGTTTGCCATCTCAGTGTGCCTGTTAGGCTGTATTTTATCCACGATTACCCACACCAAGCACTAATATTACTGCCAGCCTGCTCTATGTAAAGCACGGAGCCCAGCGCAGAGTTCCTGCTCTGAAGGCTGCCGACAGCTGTCACACGGCTCGCAAAGAGAAGCTGCAAAGGTAAGGAATAAATCGACAGTTCAGAGGTGGAAAGCTGGCTGCCCCGTTTCACCCAAACCGAGCCCTCACGGCCGCCCCCGCAGCCGCACACCCGCATCGCTCGGGGCAGCGCGGCCCAGGCGGCCCCGCCGCCTCTGCACGGCGGCAGAGGAGCCTCCTCCACCGCCCGGCCGGGCCCCGGCCCGCGGGAAAGCAGAGCCGTGCCCGCCCGCCCGCGGCCTGCCAGCCCCCGCGCTCGCCACAGCGGCCGCCACGTCCCCCCCGCGGCCCACGGGGCCGGGCCTGCCACGTCCCCCCGCCGCAGCTCAGGATGCTCTCCAGGCCCAGGCTGTCGCCGAGGCTGCCGGGCTGCGGCCCCGCCGGCCTCTCGTTCTCCTTGTTCTCCTCCGCGCC
>WHYT01016777.1:90422-139905 GCA_009806455.1 Tetrax tetrax
GCCCCCCCCCCCCCCCCAAAAAAGTCCCCAGGCAAAACCAGCCGGGGTCTGCCTCTGCTCCTGCATCCCACAGAGCTGGGAGGAACGGAGGCGTCGAGCAAGCAGGGGCTTGCACAAGCCCCTAGCTCTGGGTGTAATTAAGGAACCAGCTAATTGCAGAGCTGAAAACGGGTGACGTGCTTTCGCATGTGCTGGCGTGAGGAACGCGGTGTCTGGGGATCCTGGCGACTTGCTCCTGCTTTCCCGTCCTCGCTGCTGCTGTCGCTTGTGCCAGCCAGACGGATTACCACGCGAGGAGCTGCTGGCTCAGGGGGAGGGAGCAGAGAGGGTGACGGGACGGGGCCGGGGGAGAGGATCCTCCTCACCCCACTGGGACCCTCAGAAGCACCAGGGAATCCGTTGTGGGACTCATTTCCCTGGAAAGCTCAAATCCATCACCACTTTCGCCCTTTCTCCACTCTGCTCCTGGAGAGGCTCTGTGCCCTCCCCAGGACCGCAGCGGTGTCCTTCTCCTTTTCCTGCGCAGGTATTTGGCCATACGGTACCCCCTGCACTCGAGGGAGCTGAGGACGCCCAGGAACGCCCTCATGGCCATCTGCTTCATCTGGGGGCTTTCCTTCATCTTCTCGGGCCCTTACCTCAGCTACTACCAGGAGTTCCAGTTGGCCAACTTGACCGTCTGCCACCCCATCTGGGAGATCTCCCAGCGCAAGGTCATGGACCTCTGCACCTTCATCTTCAGCTACATCATCCCAGTGCTGATCCTGAGCCTCACTTACGTGCGGACTATTCGTTACCTGTGGAGGTCCGTGGACCCTCTCCAGGACATGTCGGAGTCCAAGAAGGCCAAACGGAAGGTCACCAGGATGATCGTCATTGTAGCCATCCTGTTCTGCCTCTGTTGGCTGCCCCATCACCTGGTCATCCTCTGCGTTTGGTTTGGCCACTTCCCCCTCAATCACGCCACGTACGTGCTCCGCATCCTCTCGCATCTCATCTCCTACGCCAACTCCTGTGTGAACCCCATTGTCTACGCCCTGGTCTCCAAACACTTCCGCAAGGGCTTCAAGAAGATCTTCATCTGCCTCTTGCACAAGAAAGTGGCCAACAAGGTGCACGCGGCCCACGTGACGAACACTGTCAACACGCTGGAGGCAGAGCTCAGCGAGGTGACCCACCTCAGCGAAGCCCTGCCCGGCCACTCCTCGCTGCGCTGCGCCGTCCCAGCCCCGCCCCGGGGGGAGGCAGAGACCGTGGGACATCAGCAGAAAGCAGATGGCTCCTTCATCACCTTCAACGTTGCCTAGCAGAGCTCCTTCCCACCCCACGGCTTTGCAGTTGCCCACAACATCACAGGCCTGCGGATGGGCTACATTTTGGGTTAAAATGTGTCAAATTGTCCCCTTCTTCATTCAAATGCACCCGGATATCGTAACTTTGAAAGCGATGCTGCTGACTGCGGGCTCTGCCAAGCGACCGACTGAGGATCCAAGGGCAGGATTTCCACCAAGTGCTTGCTGAGAGCAGAGAGATCAAACCCCCAACCCAGCTCTGGTGTGTAACCTGTTCCTCTGTCGCAGACAGACTTGCACCCTGTTGCATCTCCGCCCAGAACCTATCGAAAGCTCTGGTCCCTCCAACCGACGCAGTGCCTGGCTGGAGTTAGCGGGGTGCGCTTTTAGGGACGTCTGGGACATCTTGCTTGCTTTGTGTCCCAGTTCAGGAGCTGTGTCCCAGGGCAGCGCCGGCCACAGCCACCTGAGCCACAAACCAGGCTCAGGGAGCAAAATCCAGGAGAGAAACCTAGAAATCAGGAGACAAACCTTCCAGCGCAGCCGGTGCTGGGTGGGCTTCAACGTCTCCCTGGGGTTGGTGGCTCGGGGGAGGTTTCCCCGAGATGGAGCACGGCTGGAAGCAGACCCCGTAGCTGGGACGTGCGCTGTACCCCAAGTGTGGGACTGCCGAGGGCACGGGACATGGCTCCGCACCGCTGCCCGTGCCTCATCCCTGCGTTTTGCTCTGCGGAGCGTCCGGAGGTCACCAGGCACCGGTGTGGAGGGAGGCCGCTGGCCGGGCGAGCACAGCCGCAGCCCCACGGAGAGGTTACGCTGCCAGGGGGAGCGCAGCGGGACATCGGTGGGCCAGCACCGGAGGATTTTAATGCTTTCCGACAGCTTGGGCACAGCTCGGCGCCGCAGCCCAGGCGAGGTGCTCGCAGGGAAGAGCAGAGCAGAGCAGAGCAGAGCCACGGGTGCCGTTTCCCTGCAGCGGGGGCTGCGCGAGTGCTGGGGGGCCCAGGCAGCCGGGGAAGCCGCAGCAAAGCCCTGCATCCTGCATCCCACGTCTGCTCCCTTGAGATGCCCCGTGGTCCACAGCAGAGGAGAGGGGGGTGCTGGAGGGGTGGTGGGACCCGCCGGCCCGAGGGCAGCCGCGGGCAGTGGGGGAGCAGATTCATCCAGGAACGGCCCCGTGCTCCCCTTAACGCGGCCGTACCCCCACACAAGCGGCTGACGTGACTCACGCGCCCCCGGCTCTTACGGCTGCAAAGGCTCCGTGAGCGGCTGAGCCCCGCTGCCGCCAGCAGCTGAGGGCTTTATTTAAAGACCCCTTGTTTTCTCAGCAGAAGAGCATCACTGAAATAGGATCAGTTAGCTCTTTTGAAAACCCTGCGGGCAGAGCACAGCCCGAGGGGGTGGTGAAAGCGCACGGGAGCTGGGACGGGCTCTGCTGAGCATCCCTGCGATGCCCAGGGCTGTGCCCTGACAGCGCCGAGCACCCGTGAAGATCAGTTGCCGTTACAGAGGGTGTAAATCTGTCTGCACAGACTTCCCCCCCTTACGATTTCCCCGCCATCCTCGCGATGCTGGAGGCTGTTTCTATCCCAGACCCTGGCTCCGACCCGGGGAGTCTGCTCCCATTCTGGGTCCCAACACAGCCCTCCTGTGCGCCACACTGGCCTCCACCCATCCCCAACGCTCGGCCGTTCTTCCCAGGAAGCTTTTGGCTCTCAAACGTTTGTTTTCCCCTGTGGAATGTTGTTAGAACCAGATCTTCCTGTCCCTATGCAGAGGGCCATAAATCGGCTGCTGCCTCATATCAATAACCGTGATATTTAGTCTAGGCCTGCTCACGGCATAAATCACGGCGAGCGAGCACATAAATAGCTCCGTTACTTCTCTCTATATCCCCTGCTCAACCCTTCCTAGCCGGGAAAACAGCGAATCAGCCACGCAAACACAGCTAAAAGCCTTATCTTCCTCCTGCCCTCGTCCACCTCTGCTCAGAGAGCCGCGGGATCTGGCTCGGATCCCCCCGCCGTGCCCAGGGGTTCAGCCCCCTCTGCGGGGCACGGGGATCCGCTCGCCTTGGGGATGGAGATGGTGTCTCACCACCTCTTTGCTGTCCAAGGACAGGGGTCCCTGTGCTGGCATGGCTGGGGGACAGCGTCCCCTTCACGCCATCGCAGAGGAGACCCCGACCCTGCTCCCCTTCATCTCACTCCCCCGCTCCACCCACCCCAGAGCTGTTTTCCCTTCACGCATCCGCAAATCTGAACCCAAGACGCCGCAGGGCATCGCGGTGCCAGTCCCCGGGTCGCACTGTGGGAAGCCCCGCGCTCGTGCTCGCTTTCAAGGCCAGCTTGCTCCCCTTCACGCAGGGCTGAGTCCCCAGGAAGGACGGGAGTTGCTCTTGAGCTCATCTTTTTGTAGCATTCACAGGAAAATAAAAATAACTGGCTCACAGCTGGACAAGCCAGCCAGCAAACCTCAATCCATGCATCGTGCCCCCACGAGGTGCTCGAAATCCACCCGGAAAGAGCGAGTCTTTGCCGTGAGCCCTGTGGAGCGGAAGGAATCGGGCTGGTACCCGCGTATCTCCTCTCGCTGTCGGGCGAGACCTGGGGTGTCATGGGGAAGGACTGGAGAGGAGCAAAACCCTAGGGCTGTACTGGGGCTGCTGCTGCTCTTGCTACTGATGGCTGGCACCAGGGGACATGCTGGGGAGCAGGGCCAGGCAGAGGGGGGCCAGCTGCACCCCAAACTCCTTGCCCAGTCCCACAGAGGCTCCTGGTGCCACCTCTGAGTTGGCTGTGGGAAAAGCCAGGGCCACAGCAGGGCCACCGACCTCTCAAAGCCCCAGCGCCAAGCTGGCCCCGGGCTGGGAGACGACTGAGCAGCAAGGCTGGGTCGCTGGGGACGGGTCCTGCTCTCAGCCACGCTGGAGCCTTCGGCAGCACAAAACAGCCGAAGAAGAGGGAGACGACTCTGATGGGTGGCTCTGACCCGGGTGTCGGCACTCCGGCTGCGCAGGCAGTGAATCGCGCAGTCCCACCCTGGCAAAAGCAGGCTCACAAAAACCAACAGGAGAAAAGTGCTGAATTACCATGGATTTTGTGAACTCGGTTTGCTTCCCGAGTGCTTTGGCGTTGCATGGGAAAGGAGGCTCCAAATAGCATTAGCAGCTTAGAGCCGTGACGGTCAGCCAGAGGAGGAAAGGGGACGAGTCACCTCCTCAAAACAGCTCAGCAAACCCACACACACTGCAACAGCGTCGCCGCGCGCTGCTGTCCCTCGGCTCGGCTTTGCTGCAGGCAGCTGCTCGGTTTGCAGCTTGGGGTCTTTTTGAGGAGCCCCGCCACTGCCGTGACACCGGCACTGCCAGCAGAGCCCTGGGATGCAGGCACTGTCACCCCACCATGCTCTCGTCTTCAGCCCTGGGAGGAACAGGTTTAGGCATAAATAGTAAAAAAGAATCAACGCGAGAAGGGGTGGGTTTTGCAAATCCCAGGGGCAGCCACGCAGGCTGCGGGGCACGGGGCCAGCTGCGCGAACCAGCTGCCAACTGCTGCAGGTACAACACGGCTGGAGCATCCCGCAGCCCGTCTGCCACCGCATCCGACAGCGGCAGCCTGGACGCTGGGAGAAGGTGCAAAGGACAAATAACTGGGCAAGAAAGAACTAGCACCTACGCAACAGCCCGCCCGCGGTGCCTCCTGCCCTCAGTTACATGGGAGCCATCACCGGCTGAAGCACCAGCCGCGCATCCACCGCCGTACACCACAGTCTGCCGGCATCTTCCCAAGCAGAGGCAAGGGGAGAGCGTAAAATGAGAGAGAATCAAAGCAGTAAGGAGGTGAAGGCTTTGGCAGAGCTGGGCAGAGCCGGTTCCCCAAAGGAGAGAGTCGGGAACCATCTTCAGCTAGAGAGATGCGAAAGCAGCGCTGCGATGCAGCAGCGGAACACGCAGAATTGATGCAGGTGGATACATGGACATGCAAAAAAGCCCAGCAAAGAAAGGACAGGCCATTTTTTTTTTAAGCATCACAAGGTTTGTAGAGACACTTCCAGCACATCCGCTAATTGCATTTAACACAACCTCTCCCCAAAATCAACTTCAGTGACTCATTGCTGCCCAGCTCCCTCGTGCTGGCGAGTGCCAGGTGGGGGCTAACGCTGGCAGGGACGGAGCCCACGGAGGAGGGAGCTGTGCCCCACAGACACGACAGGTCCCTGGGGAGCGAGGCCCCGGGAGGGTCTGTCAGGCAGGGGGTCTGTCGCTGCCCTCCACCCACAGACGGACATTTCCCCGCGTGCCGCCCATGCCGGAACTCAGCGGGGTCCGGGCACCAAAGGGGGACGGCTCAAGGGGACGGTAGAAAGCTGACGTGCAGAGGAAGGAGTTTGGAAGCACGGCTGTGGTCTGTGCTAAGCTGCGCCCAGCCTTTCCAGCAGCATCCCAAGCCCGCTGAGCCGTGCTCTGCCGTATGACTGCTCTGGAGCTGCCCAACCGCCTCCGCGACAGATTTGAGGATGTGTTGCAAGACATCCCTAGCTCAGCTCCCAGCCCAAAGCATCGCTCTCCCCTGCCCATGGCACGGCCAGCGCTGGCTCATGTCTGGTCACTGTTCAGCAGCAAGAGCCCAGAGCGTGACCCCGGGGGGCTGCACCTCCCTCCTGCCTCCAGTACCCCCAGATCCCCTGCAACAACACACGGCTGCTCCCCCTCACGCAGGAGCAGCAGGGCTCTATCGGACATTAGACAGCAGGGTCCAGGCTTTCGCAGTGTCTGCAGTGTGACACCTCCGAGCTGCCCTCCTCTTACGGATCCTCGCCCATCGGCTCAGATTTGCTTGTCTGCAGACAGCGAGAGCGAAGCCCGTGCCAGCTGCTGGACCACGACCCCATTTACAGGACGCTACAGAAACAGAGAAGAGAACAAAGCACCTCTCCAGCTTATCTGCCATTGCCCTGCTCATCTGAGGAGGAACCACCGCCTTCCGGCCCAGCCCGGGCCTTGCTGAGCCCTTCAAGGGCAAGCACAAGGTTTTGCTGCCGACACAAAACCGCGGTGGGAAGCAGCTTTCCCCCGAACGACGGAGTGTATCGGCCCAGCTGGGAAAGACGAGCATCGTGACCTGCCACTGCTTAGCACACTCAGCTCAGCAGAGATGGGATCCCAGTCCGTCCCCTTGGGAGGTTTTCTCTTGAACAACCACCACTGCAAGGCCCCATGTTCCAGTTAAAGTTTAATAAAAGCAGATTCAACTGGGAGTGGAAAAAAATAGGCTAAACTCAGCTGGCATCAAGCCCAACGGTAGGCAGGGAGACCAGGGGCACTTGGCTGAAACCTTGGGTTAGTGCGAGCTTCCCAGCATGTGGATTTATCACAGGGCTTGAAGTTGGTTTGGTTTGTTTCGTTTTCAAACACTTTACTCAGCCAAATTCGCTCCCTGGTGGGACAAGGCAGCCAAGGGGGTGGGGGCTGAGGCTTTTGAGCCTCCTGCCCTCGTCTCTCCCGGATGCGGCTCCCAGCTCCAAACCACAGCAGGGGCCCTGGGTGGCTGCAGGGGCCCCGTCCCAGCGGGGTTTGACAAACCCCCTTTGCTCCTCCAGAATAACGGTTGGTGCCGATGAAGCCACGAGAGAAGGCAGCACACCTAGACCCAGGCGCATCCCCCAGCCTGGCCCACTGCAGCAAAAAACCCCAGAGAAATGGGGCTTCAGCCCCAAACCCCTGGGAATCAGAGACACGTCCCCCAGCCTGTCCCCATCTGCATCACGGGATTCACGGGCAGCCAGAGCGGACTGGGAGGCAAAGGGAGGGTGTTAAACCCAGCAGGAGCCTTGGAGGAAGCAAAGGGGGAGGCAGAGGGGGTTAAACCCAGCGCCGTGGGGCAGCCCGGGGTGGGATCCGCGGCCCCATTTCGTGGTCTGAGCATCGCTCGAGGCTCCGGGCTCAGCTCTTAGCGGGGAGTGTGAGGTGCTGAACTGTAAGAGCGTCCGGACGGTGCTGGCTGCCATCATCATTCTTAATTAACATGTTGCAAAACATTCCTTACCATAAAAAGCCAAGGAGTACGCGGGGCCGTTTCCCAGCACTGCGCAACGTGGGACATGACTCGGACGCTCCAGGTCAGCCCGGAGGGAGCGAGCGGCTCCCACCCAGGGAAGGGGTGGCTCTGGCCGGAGCGTTGCTGCGGCTCCCAAAGCACCTCTGGCTGCCACTGCGGCTGCTCGTCCGGGCCGGGAGCCCGTCCACCTCCCACACTCATCCCCTGTGCAGGGCAGAGGCAGGCGGTGTGGGAAGGGTGAGAACCAGGGCAAGGGGGAAACTGGATTTAGGAAACAGGGAGGGGGTGGCTCCGCTTTCCCTTTAAGGGAAAACCGTCTTGGACTCCCGCATAAGAGCCGTACAGCCAGGAGCAGCAGAAGCCACCGCTTCCCCTGGGTGGTCACCACCTCCAGCTTCTCCTTGCTGCACAGCTGCCACTGAACCCGGTCCTCAGCCCCCAGCAGCCTCTCACCCCGCTTTCTTCAGCTGTGGCCAGGGCATCCTTGGCGTAGGAAACAACTCCGCCAAGTTCTGTTGCTGGCAATGGAGAGACCAGGAGGGAGGGAGACATTTTGCAGCCCATTCTCTGACTGCGTCTCCCCACCTCCACCCTGGACCAGCTCCTCACCAAGCCCAGACTGGTACAGCTTTCGCAGGGGAGCGGGCTGGCAGCCAAGCCCAGCAGTGCCTCTGTCAGTGTAAGCCACACAGAGGCGTTCGCAAAGTCTCCAGAGAATGTGATGGGGTCTTAACCCAGACCCTAAGGGGTCTCACTCATTTTCTTCAGGCTCTGGTTAGCACAAAAGCCTCAGCACAGGCAGGACACCAGAAAAGCTTCCCCCTTCCCTCCCCTGGCTTTGCCTGCAGCCGTTGCAGGTGAATCTCCTCACCCGGGCAGTGCCTGCAATAAAACGTGTTTTACAGCCTCAGCCTGAGCACAATGAATTCCACACTCTCTCCTGGAGACAGAAATTCAGATCGGCTCACTGCTGTGGCAGAAACAGATCCAGAAAAAATGAATCCAGCTCCTTCTGGTGAATGTCAGTGTGCGTATCCAGCAGGCTTGACGCCGCATGTAATGCCAGACAGCAGAGCTTTGCTTATGCTTAAAAACACCGTCCAGCGCCTGCCAGCCTTCAGAGGCTCTTGGAGCTGGGAGAGGAAAAACAGCCAGCACTGAATTCTCAGGTCTCCTCAAGCATTTGAGATCCCAGAGCAGGAGGGAAGGTCCCTCGGGCCGGTACGGCGAGCCTGCACCGCCACACGCAGGAAATGCAGCCAGGGAGGTGCGATCAGGGTTTGAACCCTGGGCTGGACAAACCTGTTAAATCTGCTGGTTTCAGACATTTGCTACACCACCGAGAGCAGGTAGTGTTTCAGACCCCGCCCAGGTCCAGGCTGAGGAGGAAGAGGAGGTCAGGGGTTCAGGAAGGCCACGAGCTGCCCAAAAACCAGCTGTCTGCGGAGGCAGCAGCCCAGGCAAGCGGCTGGGTCTGCCACAGCACGACCTGCGTTCTCCCCCACAACCCCGTGTGACGTGTGGCGAGCTGGGCCATCACCTCTCTGCCTTTGCCACCGGGCCTCTCTTAGCCACTGGCACCAGGGACAGACCCTTCCCAGGATGCGCAACCCTGAATTCCCCCGGGAAACAGCTCACCTCACAGCTGGGACACTCACCACGCAGAGCAGCCGCCCCTGCTAGGAAAAGAAAAGGCAGGGATGGTGGATGCACCGCAGCAGAAGGGTTAAAACCCAGCTCTCCACCTTTCTGCCAGCTGTTCTCAGTCCCCTGTCACCCCCAGGTCTGCCGGCCCCCTCCACCTCCCCCTGCTCTGTTGCAGCGCCCCAGAACAGTGACACAACAGCTCTTCCATTAATTAATGCTGGGCTCATTAGACACCAGCATACAGTCACTCCTGTAAACACGGGCTCAGGTGAAGAATAGATTTGCTCCAAATTGCAATGTAGCAGCTATTGTGAGCGCTCCCAGCTCTATGGAAACCCTGTATTTCAAGTGTTTTCATGGGTAAATAATGGAGAGGATCCCACAACAAGAGCAAGCAGCAGGAGCGAAACAACACACGTGCTCCAAAGCTCCCAACGGCCTCGGTGTGAAGGTGGCAGAACCCAGCTCCTGTCAGTGTCACTCCAAGGGACGCGGGAGAGTAGCACTTCTTTCTCACGTGATGTCCATGGGTTAAATGAAGGGAAGGGACTTGGCTGCTTGCAGGAGAGAGATGCATCAGATTTAACAAGACAGGAGACACAGGAAAACGGGGATGGGAAGAAGGTGCTCTGCAGAAATCAGCATGGGAACTCTTCTGCACGTAACCTGCCTCTGGTCAGTCCAGAACAGCAGTGGATCAGGACGCCACGGAGCTCCCTCTGGTTCTCACTGCTCTGTCAGGACTCAGCCTGCCATCACCCTTTCTACCGCGGCCTCACGCAGGACAGAGAGCCGCTACTGGGATATCTCATTCAACTTTGGGGTAACACATCCCCTGTCCTATCTAGGCTGCAGGCTTGCAGACCACAGAACAGGCATCTCGCCCCATCACTGAACTAAATAACAGGTAAGAGTAACAATATAAAAATTTCTGGGATCCTACAGAGCTGAGATGCCCAAAACCCACCAGGGAAGCAGGCAGTGTTGGGAGCTTACAGCCTCCTGCCCTGAACAGAAGGGCTGTTCACGTTCACGTCTGCTGTGCATCAAAGCATGAACATTTATACCCAGGCCTGAAGAGGCACAAACGTAGGAGCCCACGCAGCAGCCTTTGCTCCGGATCCACGGAAGAAGGCAAAGACAGCCAGGAGGTAGTGTTTCCACAGGTTTATAAATCTGATAAATACAAGTATAACACCCTGCCCACCACAATGGGGCAGGGAAGGGAAGGGAGTCCCAAAGGTTGCTGAGAGTGCGCTGACTTGAACTTGGCAGCTGGAGAGTACACGACAGCTGGAGATTTATGCTGATGTGTCAAACAGCTTCTCGATCATCTCCCCCACCTGGTCAACCTGGTATTTGATGTACTTCTCAGGGTTCTTGGTGAAGGGCACGTTGCCATATCTGCAAAGGAAGGCAACCCCCGGGTGACAAGTGACTGGTACACAGCAAAGAGACCCACTGGGCCCTCCTCTGTCACAAATCAGCTCCACTCCAGCACGTCCCACTCGACTCTGACAGGGTGTCTCACAGGGAGGAAGTGACCTGGTTACAACTGGTCTCCCCAGTTTTACACGAATAGCCCAAGGCAGCTCAGAGCTTTGTGCTAGCTACAACGTTTGCACACACCCTGACCAAGGAACCAGGGTGACAGCAGATGTTCACAACTAGTAGAGTTCAGCTTGGGGGTGTTTTAGCGTGCAAGGTACAGAAGCTAAGAAAGGACAACAGAAAAGTGCCTCAGCTCAAGCTACTCTAGGCCCCAAAGACCTCAGTAAATCCAAAGAAGAGAGGACAACATTGCAAAAGGTCATCACCTGTTCAAGAAGGCACCATAGGTCTCTTTCACAATGGTTTTCTGTGCCTGGCGGATTTTGTCCCGTTGCTCCATGTCTGGGATTGCCCAGGCCTTCTGGATCTTACATAGCTCCTCCAGTCCGTCATTAAAACCCTGTCCAAAGCAAAACTCTGAGTGTCCTGTCTGCGATCACGTCTCTATACAGAGTCTGAGGTTCTTCCCCTCCACTACTGATCACCAACAGACAGATCTCCTCCTCGGGCAGATCTTTGGTCTGGCTCTCTGTCCCAATCAACCAGGGCATGTTCTGATGCCATCTAACACCTCCTTACCTTAAAGCGCTCCTTTATCATTTGCCTCTCCTTATCCTTGAGCTGCAACAAGGAGGGAAAGGATTTTATTTCATCTCCAGAAATAAATTTCCAACATCTATGTTTGCCCACAACTCCCCCATCCTACCTACTTGGCTTGAATTCCCTCTCCTAAAGCAGGGAGGAGAGAAAGCTGCAGTGAGCAGCACACCCTGCATTCAGCAATTGGCTTTCATCTGAAGTAGGTTTAACAAGGGTAATTCTCAGCCAGAACAGACACAAAAATGGATTTCTTTATGCTTCCAGTCCTTTCTAAGGGAAGGTCTCAGGGTTTTGTAAATCCAAAACAGGAGCATCTGCTCAGGTGAAAACATGAGAATGGAAGCAGAGATTAAAAGACTTGTATGAATCTGGGGCAGGGAAGATTAGAAGGCAGTGCTGCTCTCCAGCTTGTCCCAGTCACAGTATTCGCTCTGCAGAGCTAAACTGGCATGAAATATAAAAAAGGTTTCTGGGAGTTTTTTTAATATGACAAAGGAGGAAATGTTTCCAGCAATTTCTATCATCTCAAAACCATCCTTGCCCGTCCTCTCACCTTCACTCCTGGTTGAAAGACAGGCAGGTTTCTCTCCAAGATGTAGTCTATCACCTTCAGCCAGCTGCATGTGAAATGAAAGAGGCAAAGAGGAGTTACTCATGCCTCACCAGAACACCTGTGCCTTCACCCATGACCCAAAGGCCACCCCAGACAACACAAACCCCAAAACTTTCCACTGTGACTCCTTCCCAAGTTAGATTCATCGCTTGGAAAACAAAATACTTGGCTCTGGTTTTAGACAGGTGTCTGGCTGAGGCTAATCTCTCCCACTGCTCCAGCAGCACTGGCTCCCAAGGAGCTCTCAAACTGACAAAACTAAGGGAAGAGCGGAGGATGCCACCTGACCTGCGCTGGTAGGTCTGGATCTGCTGTTCGATGAGCTCCCGGTAAGACCTCTCGGCTGTCTTCTGCGTCACAGCTACCAACTGGATCAGCTCAGATCTGAAAGAACAGAAAACCTGAGGAAGCACGTGAGCCAGCTGCTGTCAGGGCTGCTAGCAGGATGGCAACATTTCAAGCCTCTATCAACAAGATCTTTTCTGCCTTTTACAATAAAAGGCACCTTGAAATGCACAGACTAGGAGACAGAAGCTACTCCAAGTAGCTTTCCAAAGCCATGCCTTCACTCCTCCCAAGATCAAAGGATTCTCTACAACTTAAGGCATCTCTGATGCTTTTATCTTCAACTCTCACGTAACGCGATGTTTATGAAAGTGCAAAGCTTTCAAAAGGGCAGAACTGAGACAGACGGGCAAGTAAATGTGCCCAATGCAGAGCTCTGCTCCAAAACCATGCTTACAATCAGTCTGGACTTCAGGGAGATTTACCCAGAGGTACACTCACTTTTCCAGAGATTTCAGTATGTAGTTGTAGTTGTTGTGCAGAAAAATGGCACTCAAAGCTGGGTCTTCATAAACCTTGGATTTACTAAGAAGGTTAAGCTGCAAGTTGCCCAGCACTTTACCTTAAAGAGGGGAAAAAACAGAGAACACAAAGTTTTGCACTGAAACTTCTCATTATTGACAATTCAAACCAAGCACTCTGTACTGTTGCTGTGGGCCCCCAGCAAAGTGAACAGCAAAGCCCCAGCTGCATGTGCAGAAAAGGGTACAATCCCAGGTACTTAATCCTACAAGCCTGACACAGATGTACCCTCAGTGAGCCACCAAAACCTCTCTGCAAAAGAGCTGCTGTTCTGTTCCAACGGGCAGTGCCATTGCTTTGTGTTCAGAGTAAGCCCCAGGACCAGCGTGGGCGATCAGACACAGCCTGACCACGACGCAGGCTGTGATCTCAAAGAAGCCGAAGGTCCTGATCCCCGTTGTAACAGATCATCACAAGGTAGTACCGTGAACTCATCTCGCTGTCTTACTGCCAAATGCTTGACTGAGGTTTCACAGAGCCCCTCCGCCAGCTGGGAGCCTCTGCGGGGTTGAAGGTGCAAAGCACCGGGTGAGAATGGTTCGAGGCAACCGATGACAAAAAGCCCTGCAGCACAGCAAGCTGCTGCACTGTGCTTTGTCCTGTCTAACTGTTACAGCCCGAAACTCCCAGTCTGACCCTTTCTTCCATCCCTCTCAGCAGACTCCAGCTAGAACATGGAGAGATCGCATGGAGTAAGAGACAGCCTGTGCTCTTCACCCAGGAAGCAGCTCAGCGAAGGAGAGCCGATGGGGCAGGAATGGAAGGTGTGCAGAGTACTCACAGATGTAGGTGCTCAGCAGCCGCCTGCTGAACTCTGAACTGTAACTACTAGCTGAAGAGCTGGTCTCTGAAAGGAAAAAAAAAAAAAACTCTTAGGCCAGTTAACATGCCATGGGGAAGGGAGGTGCGTGTGGTCAGCCCATCTCTATTCAAACAAGCCTCGTCCCTGTTGCTATGGAATTAGTGCAGAGCTCCCGCCGCCAGTGAAATCAGCTCCCTGCTTCCGCACCGATTGTCCGCGGCTTACCCAGGGCGCGGGTGGAAGAGCTCTGCACCCCTCAATCCTTGTATCTGCATAAAGTGCTAAGCACCCTGGCAGAAATCTCTCCTTTGCTTCCCAGTGCTCAGAGGACATCCTCTTGATCAGAAGGAGTCATTAAACACATCTTCCCCATCCCTCCCCCACCACCTGGAAATGGTCTGCAAGCACCAGAAATTGGCAATCAGAGAACAAATGAGCTGGAGCCGTTAACAGCAGGCGCTGAACAGTAATTGTAAGAAGTAGAAGGGTTCTGGAAAGTTTCAGCCATCCCCACGGCTGCTGATGGGGCCTGCCTGGCTCCGTACGAGGGACTGTGCCAGCTTGGGAGCCCGCTCTTACAAGCGGTGACTCTGGGCTGGCACATGCTCCTCTGTCTATGCATCAGAGACAGCTTTCTGCCCTCGAGCTCTTGTGGGCACTGGTCCCACGGGACACGTGGGGTAGCTAGTGCCTCCTCCCCCCACCAGAGAGTTTGGCAGCCGGGCGAAGCTCGGGTGGTCCGAGTTCATAAGCACCCCATGGGAAAGGCCTCCAGGCTCCGGTTGCTGGGAGCTGGACAATAAGGAGCTGAGCGCACATGGGATAAAGCATGGCAGCAGCTGGGCCAATTTCCTACCTATGCCAAAGAGATTCAGTGCCATGAGAGTCTCCTTAGCCTGTTCCAGCTCATGTGGCATCCCTCATTGTCTGCTGGTGACAAGCCCTCCCTATTCTCTCCAGCCCACTGGCAAGAGTTACTTACCCCCCTCTTTTTCCCTTTTCAATAACGTGTTAATTTATTTACCCCTCCTGGAGGATAAAGAATTAACATACATCACCAGCGTCCGAGGCAATATGAACAGGTAGGTGTGGGTAAGTCTGCTTACCTCTGGGATCTAAAGGAATATTGTATGTGTCCCCAAGAACTACAAAGATTAGGCAGAGCAGAGAGAAAAGGGGAGGGAGGAGAGAGAAAAAGAAATGCAAAGTGCATAAAGACAGGTTAGAGACCACCATCCCTTTGAGAACAAAGCAGATATTAACACAGAGCAGCCACAGACAGCTACACAGGTGAGCAGGCAGGAGTCCCTCCGGGGCCACAAACGGAGCTGGAGATCGCAGAGGAAAGGCAGAGTCTAACCTCCTTCCCCTGCTAGAGACATTGTACTGTTACTGTTTGTATTTAGCAAGACATCTCATTCCAAATCAGTTCAAACCCACTTTCAAGGCAAAGGAAAGCTTCCCCTCATGCCAGCAGCAGTTTACTGGTCCTTGAAACAAACTGCACAGCCCATATAGCCTTCCCAAGAACCGGAGCAAAGCCATCCCACCCTCACTCCGCGCTTTGGCATCCCTGCGTGGCTATATAGGGCCCTACAGAGCCGTTCGGCGGGCAAGAGCCAGGGATTGCCATCACTGCCTTTAGCTGGTCAGCTTTGCTGTTGCTACCACTTGAGGCCAACATCGGAGAAAAAACCGCGTGCGTTGCCCACCACCCGGGATCACCGTGCGAGTTACCCAAGCCAACGCCAGACACCCACACCTGAGCTAGCCACGGGAAGCTGCCACCAGAGAGGCATCCGTGGGGGCAAGTCACCATCCCAAAGCAGATGCCTCTGTTTGTAGAAGCAATTTTCCCCTTAAGCTCTGCTGACGTAACCATCTGATGACACCTCGGCTAGGGTGATGGCAGGTCCACACCTGCACAGGGACCACAACTCAACCAACGGCGTCGCTCAAAACGAGAGCGGCTCTGCCCTGCGTGGGTGCCCCGTGTTGGGCCAGGTTTTTGGAGCAGGCAACAGAGCTGCTTCTGCACGAGAACGACACTGGCCCAGAGCAGGGAGCATCTGGCAGCAGATGGTCCCCGAGGCCTGACTGCAGGCAGAGAGAACACGATTTACGATACCCAGACTGCGGGTCATCTCCTGCGTGGCTCTGAGGTACTGCACGTCAGCCCAAGTTACCAGATCTCTTCCAGCTACGCTGACTTTGAGCTTTAGGCATTGAACAGACGGCAAAGAAGCATTTTTCTCAAGCTGTCTTTGCACAGCAGGATCCCTCTATACCTGATGGGACAACCAGCCACAAAAAGGAAATGGCTTGTGTGTCATGGGTATGGTCACACTTTGTTACATGTCCAATAAAAAAATAAAAAAGCCTAAGCTATGTTTTGAATCAGCTCCTACGACGGATCTCTACTGCATGACAACACCTCAAGACTTTGAAACAACAGTGCTGACATCGCCACTCAGGGAAGGACATGGGGAACAGCAGGTTTCTCCGAGAAAAAACTCAGACCATCTCTTTGGCCAAGGAGAGAGAGAGTCAAGGCCCAGGAGGCTCTGAGCATGCTGAGCTTGCATTTAGAGAGGGCACAAGGCAGTGGCTAGAGATGTGGCAAGACACAGAGACATCCTAGCTTGAGTTAATTTAGAAGTGGCAGAGTTTTCCAAGCAGGAATTGCAGATAAGAGTCTGGAGGCAGCTGTACCCTTCTCCTAATGGGCTCCCTTACCCACTCCAACCACCAGCTAGTGGCCTGTGCCTCCTCAGGTCCCTGTGCCCCCTGAATCTCCAGTTCTCCACCTCTCCAGCCTGCTCTATTCCAACCTGCTTGAAAATATGAGCTCTATCATGGCTGAGGGCTCACTAGAGAGCTGGGAGCTGCTTCTCTGCACAGAGCCAAGAATCACGCTCTACCTGATACACAGCAGCATCCCGTTACAGGGCAGCAGCTCCCAGCTTCTGATCCATGTATTTCTTTCTGGAAATTTCTCTTTAGCATCCTGGAGAGCAGAGCTAAAACTTGCCTCTCTGTTAGGGCATGGGGCACACTAATAGCTCAGGAGTCCCAGCTTGACCACGGCTAGATTCTTGCTGCTGCTGTTATACTGTGTCCAGAGAAAGATGGCAATTCCTCAAAACACAGCCTAACTAAAGCTAACTCATTGGACCAGCCATCCTCACTCCAGTGCAGTCAGAGAGGACCAGCCCATTGTCAGACTGGAAGCCAAATGACTAAGGCATCCTCCCTTGATACCACAGAGCACATCAGCAATAAACACCACCCAAAAAGTACCTGACAGGAGCAAGAGTGGAAGGCCAGCAGGGAAACTCTCTGCACCCCTTGAAGTTCTCCAGATAACCAGTTACGTGGTCATGGCAGATTGGAGGACAAGACAAACCACAAGGTGAAGGACAGGAGAACAAGGTCACAGTGCATGCTGAGGTTTGATCCTTGTAGGGAAGATGTCCAGACAACTTGGGGAAGGAACTGCAGGCCCAAACAAGCCCCATGCACGTACCTTGCGATGCCAGCATGGCACCCGCCGTCTCCTGGAAATCCAGCAATTGCTGTAGGAAAAGGATGGCCTGGAAGCAAGGGAGGGAAGCTATGAGCAACCAACACTGTGCCTCTGATGCTCTGCTATTAAGGATCTCAAAGGATCACTTGTCCTCCCACACTTAAAAGCCTTCAGGAAACAAACCACTACACTCCTTGAGTTACTGGGGTTTTACCACGCAGTCACATCACGACTTAGCAAGGGTAACTAGCTAATCTCTCCACGCAGGCCAGTTCATTGCCCTTCCAATACCAAGACAGCTTAACTTAAGAAAATACACTTCTCTAATGCTCTTTCTAAAATCTCTTCAGAGGCTGTTTTTGATAAAGGATAGTTAAACTCATCACCACGTACGTTGCTGGTGAGTTCGTGAACGGTCCCATCTTTTGGCATATTATATTCCTTGTCCGGATCATTCTAAGAAGGGAACAGAGAGACACAAAACAAACATGAAAGGGAATTGAAGGCATCTGCAATACAACTGCTGCTCCAAGTGAGCGAGTTGTAGGCTTGTTTATCCAACCTCTCTCAGCATCCCCAGATCTGGCTCTCACAGTGCCATCCCCTGCTGCTCAGAAACCACAGCTCCTACGCACTAGCAGCTCAGGATCACAGGAGCTTGTGCAGCATGTGACCATCAAAAGTTCAGCTCACCTGCAGGGCAGTGCATTCAACAAGCCCACCTTACACAGGGACAGTTTAACCCAAGTCCTCCACAGCTTTTCAAGTCAATAATTTCCCTTTGTTTTAAAACAGGATTAAATTCTGAGATTGACTCGGTATCTGCAGAAGCCTGGAAGCTCATATCAAATTACGTGCAGTATGCCTCGTAAGGGTGTTAGGCAGAGGCCTCCTGAATTTGAAATCAGCACGCAGCATTCAGTGTTTGCAGCCGACTGACCAAAGTGACCCAGCAAGCACAGGCCTGCCGGATCAGGCCTGCTGACTCAGAAATCACGTGATCTCACGGAACGCGGAAAGTTGAACTGCCCGGGAAACCCCTCTTCCAAGTCTGCTGGTCTTGCTAGAAAGAATACTGAGGAGAATCCTACCTTAATGTTGTCTGCAAACTCCTCGAGTGCCTTCGCACCAGTGGTCTCCATGGAAGTGATCAGCCCTGGCAGTTTGTTCTTAGTGCCTGCTGCAGTTCCCTGGAACAGTCCCACAACAGATCAGAGGAGGAAAACAAACGGTATCTGAACTTCCATTCAGCACCCACCCTCCCTGAACCCCCACCCCAGCATCTCATTCTCAATTCCCCATGTGCCAGGAGAATATTTACAGCCCCATCAACAGCGCCTGAAACCCTGCATTCTTCAGCCAGCCAAGAAGGGAAGTTGTGTGACCCCAACGGTGACCAGGACTTGCTCCCTCTCACGCGCTACCTGATCCAGGCGGTTGGTGCATCACAGGCACCAGCTGGAAGCAGACGGAGAGGAGCCTTGCTACACCTGCACGCCGTATTTGATACCTGGAGACCCCTGTGGCACAGTCCTAGCAGGCTCTCCTCAGAGCAGCCTATCTTCCAGATGTCCATAAGCACAGGCTAAACTAAGCTCAGCATCAGATGAAACACCTCAGAGGCCATGTACACAGCAGAATAACAGTCTGTCACCAGGTCATGACTTGAAGTGAAGAGAATCACTGCTGAGAGATGCTGGGATGCTGGTCCAGCACCACAGAAAGGAGCAAGATGCATCTGTGTCACTTCCAGTCCACACTTGAGGACAGAAGCAGCATGGCCTTGCTCTAAGCCACTGTGATCATCCTTTCAAAAAGTTCTCCAGACAACCCAAGCCACAGGACCCCCTCCAATCCCATCACGCTTACCTGCAAGACCTGGTCAAATTCTGGCTTCATCTGCTTGAGATGCTTAAGGATAGGGAAGATTGTGAGCACAGCTGAATAGTCGTGTCGGATGATGGCTTTCCGCGCGGCTGAGACAATGTTATCCCCCTCCATGATCAAGTTATCTAAAGACTCCTGCAACAAAGCCAGCGTATCAGAAGGAAGCAGCACGACTTTTGCCCGGGCAGCACCAGGGGCTCAATGCGGGAGATCCGTTAAGGATGCCAGTTTAGCTGGTGGGTCATTTGCAGTGTCCAGCGAGCGGCTCTGAGCACATGTTCTCCAGGGCTGTGCCCTGAAGGACAGCCCTAGCACCGGTGGTGCTCTTGGGCACCCACAGCAGGTGGTGGAACCTCCATCCTCGCAATGAAGAGGAAAAGACTTCGTGTGTATCCTTTACAAGGAAGGCCAAGCAGAGAGGGTGAACCGACCTGGATGAGAGAATCGAAGGTCTTCTTCTGGTGGTGCTCCGGGACGATTTCTGTCAGGAGCTGGTATTCGCTCTGGGCCAGTTTGACGAAGGCACTAACGCAGTGAATGTACGCATCAATCTCGATGTCGAAGACGTCATCCCTTCCTGTAAGGGGAAGATGGCTTTAAGAGAGAACGAGATTCACACTGAGCTTCCAGCAGCTCTGCTTACTCCAAGGCTTTGATTTACACAAGGAGCAAAAAGTTCTGGAAAACGTGGTTCTGGCTTTGCACCCATCCTTGCATGAGAACAAGAGTCATCTTCTCACCAAACCTGCCCCCTGGGTTTGTGCAAGGGCAGCTATGCATACCCTGCAGGAGGCACGCAAGGTCATCTGCGGTTCAGGACACCAGCTCCTTCCAGCCTAATGACAGAAGGCAACTTTGGAGCTCTTCTGGGATACAGACTAAATTTAATCAAGGGCTTGAACACAGAGTACTAAACTCAGGAAGGTCTGAGGTGAATTATTCAACATTTCTGCTTGTATTTTTAGAATTCCTTATCTCCATCCGTCTTGCAGATGAAGACCTGCCATTTTGCATCAACATTTCTGGGAAATCAAGGCTGTCCTGGAAGGCAGCCTCTTCCCACAGGCAGGAACAGAAGATAAAAGCCAGGCAGATGAACATTTAAATCCTATGAAGCAGGAAGATCAGCGCAGCTCGGTGAGCTATCTGCCACGCAATGCTGCCTACAAATGCAAATACTCGAGTCCTGGCGTACGAGTGTCTCAGACAAAGGTCCAGCAAAGAACCTTCGTGGTCTGCCTGAGAAGTGCTGGTGTGATACAAGGGCCCACACCAGCTCCTGCCAGCCACTAACTGGATGTGCCAGGACAGACAGACGGACTCACACCATCCTGCGCTACTCACTCAGACCCCTGTAGTAACCACTACAAGACAGCAAGATTACAGAGAGAGGCTTTCTCTAAGCTACGGGCGGCTGCTGCTTCCCTCCTCCCAGCAGCATCTGCAACTTTTGATGGAGAAAGAACCAATTCTTCCCTACACTGACAGGTCCCTCAGGTTGATCTTTTAAAAGTCAGGGTCAGCAGGGGACACACAAATGTGATGTGGTTTTACAGACTGCCTGCTGTGCTGCATGCTGCATGTGATCTCTTCCCTGTTTGCTTCGCTTTAGCACTGAACAAGCCCATAGCTACCTACAGGAAAGTGCCCCTCAGCATGGTGGCCACCAGCCTGTGGTTGGACAAAGTTGGGGTTCCCTGTCTGAGGGCTTGGGGGGTGTGTGATTAGTAGGAATGAATTCTACTGAGAAGAGCCAGAGCTTCTTAGCCAGAGAAGGCCCATGCTCCAGGACTGCCCACGCAGCTGAACGGCCACTGGCTACAAAACCATTGCGAACCATGCTGAAAAGAAGGGAAGTTAGCCAGCTCGTTATGAAGTGACAACGTGGTACTTACCGGCAGCCGGCCCATGCTTGTCGCTCAGGGTATCGGAAAGGTGTTTAACTCGTAAATCATGCTCATGACCTAGTGAGATGTCAGCCGGCACAAACAGAAGGCGCAATTTATCCAGGGTGGTTACAGCATGGATGCTCACACTGGCTGGAAGCCGCTTCAAGCTTGGCTTATTTGATCTGATGGACACTTTTTCCCTACACAGTCCCAGGAATGCTACCTGACCAAATCCCTTTGTTGGGCTATGTAGCAGTAGCAAACCTTTAAAACCTGATGAGAAGTGTGAGTTAAGTCATTTGTTGGGCCACAGGAGACCCTTGAACCTCCTGTATAAGTTTCGAATGGGATAGCAGGCACCAGAAGTCCAATTTGTACCCACAACCATTACAAATCCAAACTCAAAGCCCATCTCCTGCTCAGCATGACAATTTTTTCCCCCAAATGAGCGATGCTCGTCACCATCTGGGATTTAGTAGACTACAACGTAGGTGCTGAACAGATCTATGCTGGATGCATACACAGCAGGAGACAGGTCTTACAGGTGCTCTGAAGCAAGTGACCTCTTCTCTCTTATCTGGTACAACCTCTGCGAGCAGAGGAGAGCAGAACACGGAAGATGACCATTTAGGTCGGTCTCCACAGAGATGTACAGGTACGATGCACCGAGCTAGCTGCAGTCTGACACTTCAGCATCAGGTTTGGAAAGGTCACTAGGAAATGGAATGTCTCGAAGTCCAGGCAAAAAGAAAAGAGAACAGAAACACCACAAGCAGATGTCATCAGAGCAGAGCTTCCATTAGCCAGGTGGCTACGGTGGGTCAGCTGCTTTAAGGTAACATTCCTCGCCATCTGTACTCATGTTTATGGAGACTTTGAAATTTAGACACAAAATTCGGAAAAATAATTTGGCCCTCCAGTGTCTCCTTGAGTCCCCAGGGATAGCTGTCCCTGTCCAGTGCTCTGCACCAAGCTCTAGGCTAATGGAAGTCCCACCTGGAAAAGCAGACTGATACACAGAGAAAGTGAAGGGTGAAGTAGCTAGAGCTGTGATTACCTTCCATAGGAATGAGGTTAGAGGCCCCCTTTTTCCCATCTAGACCATGCTGAGAGTACTGTTTCAGAAGGTTCTGAGCCTTACGGATCGTGCCTGTCACCAGAGCCAGAGAGAAGAGACAAGAAGACCTAGAAAATGAGTGAAAGAAAACAAACCCGGAACACCAGCCCTCCACCAGCAAGTCACCTGGGCCCAGCAAGAGGGTGCTGGGCACCAATGAGCATGCTCAGTGCAGGAACGTGAACCCCGAACTCATGTCCAAGTGTGCAGATAGGATGGCATTTCCAGGCTGTTTCCCTGCTTTGAGGGCAGGGACGTGAATTCCAGCCACAGTTACAGAATCAGGGAGCGCTCACATCAGTTTGGTGGGGCGGTACGGCTGGGCGAGAAAACCCGACCAGAGAAGGGAAGCAACAAAGCACCCTTCCCTGTAACGAGGTTGTTTAAGCCTCTACGCCGCACCCAAGTGTACAAGGCTTGTTGCTTTTCCTCAGCTGTGGAAGCAGGGCTTGGCAGTACAAACAATCCCCGTCCAGCAACACGTTGCCTGCTCCCCAGAACCACAATCGCAGCCGCTCGGTGAGAGCTGCGGAAAGAGGAGCCTTTCCAGGGGTATTTTCTGAGCATGCTCAATACAGAGCCTCCAGGAGCCCCACAGCCAAGACAAGGAATGACCTCTGGCGTTACAGAAAGCGATAAAAGGGTGACAACCTCTGGGCTCCGGAGAGCAATTGCAGCAGCAATTCCCATCACAGGAATCACAGAATAATGGATGCTGCCCACCCATGTCTAACTCGCATTACAGTCACCCTAATCCCCAAGACACTTCTCTTCTAAGGAACTGCAAATCAATTAAAACCATGGAAAAAAAAAAACAACACTGGGTTAAAAGATTTATACTTAACACACACAAAAAAAAACCAGACAGAACTGAACAAAAGCCAAATGCTGGATACACAGCTAGAAAGCACAAAACAAAGCATTAATGCGACAAGGGAGGACGTAAGCGCTGATTCCACGTGAAAAGGTTAGTCGGCATGCAACAAGCTACGATTACCACCAGCACACGGACACCCTCTCACAGCAGAGCTGTGCTCCTGCCCGCACAACAGGGAACAGAAGTTTTGGGAAGGTAGGAGCAGTTTCTAGAGGAGAGCCAGATGAAACAGAACTAGGTTGAGTAAATGAAGAGGGATCCAAGAAATAAAAATGCTGCTGCCAAAATTAAGAATCGTTGTTCTGCTTTAAAGTAAGAAATACTTCAAACATGCAGAAAGCCCGACTTCCACCAGTAACTGCGAACCCAGTGCAGCCTGGAAATGAGCGTGGGCTGCCCAAACGCTGAGGACCACTACCCTGAGGGAAGCCCAAGTACACACTGCTGCAGAACAGTGTGTCCTGGGGTGCAGGACAGCTTCATCCCACGAAGGGATACACGGCACAGGGAAGGACACTCCAGGTCCCTCGGACAGCGCATCTCTAACAGGGGAGAACAAGGAGAGAGAAGTTCCCACTGAACTACCAAGCTGCCTTAACCTGGTGCACTTACTAAATAACAGAACATGAATCCTGAAGTGTAATGTTTCACTGGCAACATTTTTCTTCTACCAGTTCAGATTGTTCTCAACCACTTAGTAAATTAAAAAAGAAAAAAAACAAGAATCCTATCTGCAAAACAAATTCTTCTAGCAGGAAACTTCTCCACTCTAGACCCACACCAGGGAGGTGGGAAGACTCACACTCCTGCTGTGCTGATGCACTCGCTCCTACCTTCTGCCATAGGATCAAATGAGAGGGCTATACCACTTCTTCCAAGCTTCCCAGTGCTCTTCACACCCAACATTTCCACTTTATTCTTAGCTGCTTTCAGAAACCTTAAGAGCTTGGGCACAACAGCAAGCTCCTCTGAGCAAGCAGGGCTGTAGCAAGCTCTGGAGATCTGCACTGAGCTCTTTCTTACTGCTCTTACCGTGGCCCATTTGCTGCAGAGCAGCTCAACCCAAGTACTGTTCTACCAGTTCTTTCATTTCTCACTCACTTTCAAGCATCTGAGGGGAGGGGAAAAGGAAAAAAAGAAAAAAAAAAAAAAGAGGATAAAGGGGTGTGCAAACCAAGCAGACAGTACAATTGCTGCTGCTGTCCGTAGGATCTCACTTCACAGGTATGTGGTGAAGCCTCCACAGCCCAGCCCTGATGGTTTATCTCAGATGAGGGCTGAAAGGCCTCCGCCGCATTTTCTTTGCATAAGCACAATTATCTGTGTTTACACCGACACACACCAAGTGTTCAGTGTTCACGGGCATCACTTCAGTGCTCTGGTATCGCTCTTACGTAGCATTGTAATTCGGCTTTAATGGATTCTAGTGGAAGCCAAATGTTTTTGTTCCGTGGTTGTTTTCCCCTACCAGGCAGCAGCAAACCAAACGGGATGGCGCTTCAGCTGCTGATGAAAACACCACACTCAAGCCAGGCAGTGACCAATACGGGACGTGGGAAGCAGGAACAGGCTCTTTATTCCGCCACACAGACTCCGCAGCCTGCCTTCAGGTAAACCAGAGTGCTAAGTAAACTGGAAAAGGGCTCCCTATAGCCTGAGAGGAGCCCAAAAAAAAAATCCCAAAAGTAAAAAAAAAAAAAAATACCTGAGCCTTTTGCTCCTGTGGCCCAATTGTTAAATAAAGTGGCTTTTGGGTATACATGAGGCACAGTGTCCCAGTACCATGTTGTTCTCCTGTTTATTGCTCCCATTAGGCAGTTTTCTAACCCAGCAGAAGGGCAACACATCCTCTTTCCTTCATCACCAGCTGCAGGAGTCTGTACAAAACCGGCTAAAGCTCCCTGGCCTTTGCTTGTAGACAGCCAGGCTGGGTGCCCCGACCAGCATCTTCCGGCCGATCCTTCCCTGAGCTACCTGCTGCTTTCAAGCCAACAGAAGAGCACTGGGTCTACAGGCATCACAAAGAAGAGATCACCTTTATGTTTTCTGTGCATTTGTTTGCAGCAGGATGATTTGGGAATCTGAATACACTTGCCCTCTGAGACAGACTGCTGACGTTTCAAACAGTAAACTACTGGGGAAAAAAAAAAAAAAAAAAAGAAAAAAGCCCACAGATTGCTTTACCAGTTCCACCTGACCTGGCGAGTTTCAGTTAAGAGAAGTGTGTCCAGTTAAGTTTCAGTGTGTTCTCCAAAATCCAGTGCAGCACTGGGGGAGAGGGGAGGTCTCTGCCTTGTTACCCTGTCCCCAATACCTCACCTTTCTTTTAGCTGGAGGCTCTCTTGCGTTTTCCTTCATAGGTAAAGGGTTATAGCACATCAGATTTAGTTTGTTATTTATCCCTCGCAACAGGTTAAAGTGTGCATTGGGGTGTGCACTGGGATATTCTTCCTTAAGGACAAAGGAAACCAACTCACTTGCTGGAGCAGTAAGAAAACCCCTTGTCTGCAATACAGTTTGGTATTACTGAAACAATAGCATAGAAAAAAAATCCTTTGTCCATAATTGAACAAAGGCTAAAATCAGGTGAATCAAACACCACCAGATGAATATTGCTACGAAGAGGGTCACTGTGCCAGTGTGGAGAGGGTGTCAGACCTCCACCTCATGAGCTGTCCTTGAAAGCTGATAGAACTGCAGAAAAAAAACGTGAATCTCTGCTCAAAGGCTATTTTTTCCCTATTTCATTTCACTTTAGTACAATGTAGCAACCGTAAGAGATGGCTAGTATATGAGGTTTAACCACCCCTGTCCTTCAAGAGCTACAGTCTGGTTCTCTGTCCTTGTTCACGGAAGACTGGAGACAAATTAGCCACTATTTTTTCTTGAGATTAACAATACCTCAATAGATCATTTGAAATGCTCTTTCCTTCATACACTGTCAGCTCTGAAGTGCACTCAGACTGTGCTCTGTGCCTTCTACCTGGCCCACCTCACAAATGTCAATTGAACCAGGCAAAAAGAGGCAAAAATCTCCTGGCAAATCTACAGACGAGACATTCATCATGACAAGTAATTTTGGATGCCCAAATGCATCCCTTTTGTAGGAGCCCTGCTTGTGGGGAACAAAACATGTGGGCTCCTTTCTGTACTCTCTATGTGAGCATTCAAGATCTGAGACTCATTAAAAATCCTAGTGATTTTTTTAATGTACCCATGAAAAAGTTCAGCTCCCCATCTGGCATCTTTCCAGTAGAGAGCTACTGAACCACATAAAAATAATTTTTACCTATTGTAATCGTGCTGTTGGGCAGGAGTCACTGTTCAGGAGCTGAACACGAATTAACGCCATCACGCTTAGGAGCGATTTTTAACACTGTTTTTCTGCCATCTGCAGCATAGCTAGTTCTCCTTTGCAGGAGGATATTTTCCTCTACATGTTTCCCAACACTCGGGGCAAATTCTTATGCAAATAACTACCTGCCAAACTCCAGAGGAAAGCCAAGTGTGAGGCGAGAGATCTCCTTGTCAGCTGGTTCTCTGTCAGGAGAAAATCCACTGAAGTGCACAAACTGACTGCATTCACCAACTGCAGCGTGCGTATCAGCTCTCAGGAACAGCTCAGGGCACAGCAGCAATGGCACAGATGGATTTTAAAAGACCAGAGGAGTGAGCTCCGGATGTCACAGCCTTTTCCAGGCAGCCCTCCCTCTCCCAATATCCCAGGCACACCCTCTGCTTTAGCAAGAAGAGGCCCAGCAAAGCCTCTCCACACACAGAAGTCAAGAGAGCGAGCACCAGGGCCAGCACACGCGCACATAGACACACATTACCTGGGATGAGGACTGCATTCACATCAGGATTATAAAAATAAACACAACACAATTAAAATGGGTATTTCTTTTCCTCTCTTTCCCCATCCCATCCATTCCCAGTCCCTACCCACATTTCTTATTATTTTCCTGAACCCAGCGAGAGTATTCGGACAACAGAGGAAAAAACACTGGGGTAGGAGAGCATTTGCCAGGCAAACCCACAGAAATACGGATTTTTCTGGCTTTCACCATTATTACAGAGGAGACAACAGGGTGCTGTGCCACAAAGAGGGACTACAGAACTGTGCTGCTGTGGGAGGTAGGTGCTAGCTTTTGCCGGCCCTCCTCCTGGCCGTGCTCCCACTAGATGGCACATCTCAGAGATGGGAACTGCAGCTCTGCGCTCCGGTACGCTCCGGTGACCAGCCTCACCGGCTGCAGAGAAGGCAGCAAAACTCCATGATGAGGAGAGGTGGAATAACCCACCAGGCACATTCACGGCTCTTCCAGAGACAGGCCAAGGTAAAGGCTTCAACAGCCCTTCCAAAATCCAGACAACTCTGAATCTCATTTCTGTAGGCACCTATCTAGTCCCCATCTCAACTCCTGACAAGTTCTTGGTTTCACAGAAGGCCTAGCAAAATAATAATTTATTCATGACTGATGACTAAAGTGATGTGTTTTATCAGGTCTGAGTTTTCTGTTTTGATGTGGCACAGGCTGAGGACAGGTGTCCTCAGATCATATTCTTTTATAGCTCGCTCAGGTCTCTTTTTACCCATCTCCTTTGCTCAGGCAATGTCCTTTTCTCTCCATGTCTACAGGGCCCCTCTCCTCCCTTAACATCGCCCGGAGAACAGACCTGACGACTTGGCAAATGGAGACAGAAAGTGTCTGTAACCTCAACGCCGAACCCAGGGCAGAGAAGAGGTGTTCATCTCCAAAACCACACCCCTGCTCCTGTCCTAAAAGCACATTTTAGACCCAGAGGCTACCTCAGCAGCGAGAAGGCCCACAGATATGCATTGGATACCCAGATAGGAGGGTAAGAGTGCAGCGTTCCCCACTCCAGGGACTCACCCGGTCTCTTGACTGGCTTTTTGGTGGGGGTGTCCTTCCTTTTGTTCTGAATGGCAGGGGAGTACGGCACCCCAGTGGAGGAGCTGTTCTTACGGAAATGGTCTTTCAGCCCCTTGATGGAGCGGTCAAGCTGGACAGAGCGGATTTGGAAGTAAACAGTCATGAAATCTAAAGAGACAAGGTAGAAACAACATTATAGGCAAAAAGGTAATGCTCTGTGGTAAAACAAACCTGTGCCTCTCAGGGAACTTACTAGCGTTGATGTGGGACCCCAAGTAAGTGTTTTTCCTCTCCCAGAGCCTCTCCAATTTTCTTCAAAAACTTCTTTTTCCTTCCCCTGCAGTATTCTTCCCAGCCCTCCCACCACACACAACATTAAGCCTGTGCCCCACAACAAGAGCACATCAGTTGTGGAACGGATGGGAGACATTTGTGCAAGACATTGGCAGCTCCAGTGCTCAGTTTCTAGATGAGAGACTTTACACACCTCTCAGGATTCAGGGCACATGGGAACTAAATGAGGAATTAATTATTTGAAAGCAGAATACAAACTGACTAACAAAACATGCTATGTGAGCACTTGAGTCGCCTCCTTTGATCACGGAAAAATTCCCAAGAAGCTTTCAAAAACGTTTGTTGTAGTTGGTAAGCAGAGTAATCCCCACTCAGAACTGCACCAGTGAGGTGGGGGGTGACTCCAGTAGCTGTGAAAGTACAGGGATCCTGTAACAGGCCCAGAGTCACCCACTCCCAAAGGAAAAGTCAGCAAAGGAGTATAAAGCTGTAGGCAAATTCTGATGCTGCGGGAAAGAAGAGACGCTTATTGACTGAAGGAAATCTTCTGTGCTGCCTTCCCACTGCCCTTGGTCACATTTAATGCAAAACATTCTGTAGATAAACAGCTCCCAAAGGGGAATAAGTGACCACTGTCTTGCACATTTATAACACCTGAGCACTGGACAGTGGCAGCTCCACCAGAAGCCAAGTTAAATGGACGTCTGCTATAGGACAGATTGTGCATTGATACAACCTGTGCTTTATTCACACAGCTCTTTCTCTCGTCATATCCACCACGAGATCACTGTCCAACTGACAAACCTCAGCCTCACTACAAATGCCATAAAAAAAGCAGGATCTTAAGAAGGTGACTGAACTACTCACCTAAAAGGTGCCACTAAGGCAGTCACTGCTTTTCAACAGCAGCGTGACTCCTGGTTTATCAGCCACAGCAGCACCCGAGCAGAGGCTTCATGGCTGAAGGTGTGTCACCTACAAGCCAAGCTGTGCAGTGCTACGCGCAACCCTCAACACCCTACTTTTGCTCTCAGCCACACGTGGTAGGTAGCAGAGAGCACTCCCCTGGTACAGAGCTACAAGGGAACGACACGCAGCACTACCAACCTTGATTCCGGCCATTTTCCACTAGCCAGCCAGAAATGCGGATGATATCGTGCAGGACGCTCTCCGGGAGGTGCTCCAGAGTCATCTCCTCCTGCGTCTCCATTTCTTCGTCCCCGCTGATCAGGTCCAGGATGAGGATAGGTGGGACCGGCTTGGTGTGTCGTGTCATCAGGCTGCGGAACTCCGATTCCAGGGACTCCTTCCCCCTCTCAAAGAGGGATTTCTGGCACAAAACAGCAGAAGGACAGAAGAACCACAGGGCTTCTGCAATCAGTCACTCGTGAGTGTTTCTGCGCAAGAATGTACTTTCTGCAGTGTTTCTAACCACTGTCAAGTACCGCGCGCTTCAAACTTCAACAACGCCTGTAGCTATGAGACTGTTAAAGTGAATTAAATAAAAAAAAAAAAAAATGCTTGGGAGATACTCAGCCTTCAAGGGGGACTTAAACAGATCTCCCATTCTGCTCAAGCAGCTGAAGCACTGACAAGAGCTACGCAGAAGGGGGTTCAATCAGCTCCACCACACGTGCAAGAGGGCAAGCAGCAGGGCTGTGCCCGTCCCTCTCTCACCCACGCCGGGTTCCAGAGCCACGACCTACCACACGGTTCAGCTCCGGGCTGTCCGGGTTGTTGTCCTGGAAGTATTCCACCGCCTTCTGGATTTTGTCCATGCAGTTCAAGTACTCCTCCAGCCTCCCGGTGGGGCTGAAAGTAAAACCAAAAATAAAAAGCAGTGCCCCAAGAAGCAAAGAAAGACGATAAGAAGAAAGCACCAGACCAAACTCAGGATAAAAATAACAAGGAAAATTTCAATGCCCTTTTCACGGGATTCCCTTTTGTCTCCACTCAGTGCCGCAGCAGAACAATCCACGCAGCAAGTGCAGAAGTGCTGACGGCCGAGCAGCACACACCTCTCAGCCCTGCCTTCCTCTCCCAGCCAGGCCCCGAGGGGAAGGCAGAGGAAGCCCACCGCAGAGAAAGGCCATCACCCTCTCGGAGACTGAAAGCAGGCTCCAGAACAGTTGCTGCATCCAGGATGAGTCAGTACAACATCGACAGGGCAGGGAGAATCTTTGGGAAAAGGCAGAGGAAAGAAAAGAAGCCACCAATGCTCACAAATGTCATATGGCAGTCCGTGTGCAAAATCGGTAAGGGATAGCAGATTTTGAGCAGACTTGGCCCTCTGAGGATTGCTAAAGGTCAAGGCAGGAAGCTTTCTGGTGGACTAGTAGCGGGGAAGTGTGTGGAAAGGGTATAAGGAACACTACAATGAGGGCACGGAGTCAGCTCCTACTTCTGTCCCAAAATACCCACAGGATGAAGCTCCCCAGCAAGCTCTAGCTGCTCAGCTCACCCTTCCTTTATGATCTTCTCTGTGTCCTTAGCCACATGGTAGTAACTGATGACGTGGTCCAAGCAGGACAGGGTCTTCTCCACATTCTCCTGCAAGCGCTGCAGGTTCTCTGTCTGTTTATGGACAGGGATGATGGAGTTCTCCAGCTTCATCAAACGACTTTCAAAGGAGGAGAGGATAGAAACCTGCATGCCAAGACAGAAACCGAGGGCTGAGGACATCCTTCCATGGGGATCCATACAGTAGGGCAGTAGTTACAGCAGGGCAACCAAGGACCTTCAGGTCCCAGCTCCTCTTTTTGGGCTGTGCTACTAATTGCCACTAATTAGGCAGGCTGTTTAATCCCTTTTGTGTCTCAACATCTCTTAATAATTACAAAACAGATCACCTGCCATCCAGTGATCGGCCAATCTTGAATTAAATGTTTGCAACGCGCGAAACTTAGTTAGACAGTGCTAACGAGGAGCAAAACTTTATCTGACAGCAGGAAGCAAACCCACAGGAACTGCCTGGAGGTGCCCTAGGTAAAAAGAGCGACAAAGCACAGACCAGCAGCCACTTTGCTCCGTACCACTAAGACCCAAACACAAGCTGCACAACAAAGGCACAGGATGAGCGTTGCATGAACCTTCTTTGCCATCATAAACATTTGGTTTTTAAAAGTCATCGTGGTATTGCTTCTGAAAGGTGGAAAACCTTAGTAAGCTCACAAAGGGTGCCTTAATCTCATATTTTCTAGGCCAAAATGTCACTCTTTCAAGACTTGCTCCTATGTTACATTTTCCACACTTCTCTGGTGGTGCCTCTAAGACTTTCTTAAAGCACTGAGCCCAAAACTGGGCATAGCATGCTGGCTGAGGGCTCATGAGCAATGACAGCACAATAATTACTCTGTACCTCTTAAACAGAGCACTCCCAAAATAAACACCAAACGAGACCTGACTTCATGAAGCAACGCCGTGATGCTGTTACACAAACTGCTCTGGGGTCTATTCATACCTCTTCCCGAGAGAGAGGGCAGACTGCAGAGAGACGAGGCCCACAGCCCATCTGAGCCCTCGTCTCCTCAGGAGAGGAGCTTAGGATCGAAACACTCCTCAGTTTTCCCCTTTGCCCATCCACTGAATTGTAAAACAGACGCAGAGCAAGTGGTCTGTTACTCTGCATTCCTCAATGGGCACAACGACAGCGTTGAAAACAGATTCTCCTAAAAGTAACCCCAGGCCCAACATGAGGGCTGAACTTCAAGGACCTCCTTACCATGTTCTTTGTAAGCTGGTCACTCTTCTCAAGGCTGTCTTTGATAAAGGACAGAGTTTCTTCTTCCTGGGAGTAGCATGAAAAAATAGCCTTCAGTTCTGAACACTGAGCATTTAAGTGGCTAAACATTACACGTAGATTTTTTATAACTCCTGGGAAACACTGGAGTAGAGCATGTTTGGTCTGATGCTGAGGCCACATTTTAACACGCTGGTTCGTAACAGAAATCAGGGCAATTGACCCAAGGTGAGAGACACATAACATAACGAGTAAGGCTTTTATGGATTACTCGTTTTCCTCCAATATCCCAAGCTCACAAGTCTTAGCACACTAAAGTCACGGCACAATAAACACCTTCGCCACCTTTGCAGATTGTCTCAGACCACGCATTTCCCTGCCACAGCGCAACACGGGTGCTGCACAGGCACCATCCAAATCTCACACACAGCTGTGAGCCCAAGCTGCCGTTGCAAAGCAACCACTAAGGGCTGTCTTCCAGTCATGGAAGCCCAGAAATAGCAGGGGGGAATAGCAGCCAGCGAGCGTTGGCTTCACAGGCTGGACCTGAGGACCTGAAATGAGAGCCCCCAGAAGCTAACAGGCCCTAAGACCGCGGGCAGGCCCGAACTGGGGAGCAGAGATACCCGCAGGCCCTGAAGGGGACCTGGGGATGCTGCCAGTCCCAGAGCGGGGTGACCAGGCCCTTCGGGGGTCCCGGGACGCTCCCAGGCCCGGTGGGGACCTCCCGTCTCCTAGGCAACGCGCTGGGGCTGCGGGCCCAGGCCGACCCGCGGGAGGTCCCTTGCCCAGCCCCACCTGCTTCAGCTTGTCCTCGATCTCCCTCCTGCGGGCCGACACCTCCTCGGTGGGGATCATCCTGCCGCGGGGCGCCGGGGCCGCGCTGCGCCGCTCGCTCCCGGGGCAGACACCGCCTTCCGCCCCCCGTCACTGCCGCGCCGCCATCTTGGGAGCGGCAACGCACCCCGCGCATGCGCGGCAGGGCCGGCCGCCATCTAGAGAGTGGCTGCCACGGCAGGGCGGGCCGGAAACGCAGCGGCGTGGGGCGCATGCGCACTGCCCGTCGTGGCGGCCATGTTGGGAGTGGCGGGGCGGGCTGCGCCGCCATGTTGGGAGTGGCGGGCGGGTCGCAGTGTGGCGGCTCGTTTCTGTTCGGGGCGGGCCTGGCTCCCCAAACTCGCCGTCCCCACCACGGCCTGGCCGAGCCGAACCCTCCGACCCCAATTCGGCCATATCCCCCCTGGACACGGAGGGTCCAAAGCCACCCAGCTGCTGGGGCAGCCGTCGCCAGGCCCAGGCGCGCTCTGCGCACACTTTGGGGGAGAAGCAAGGTGTGGAGGAAGATTACAGGGGTTTGGACCCAGGGAAATGACATGACAAATTTGAGTACAAATTATGGAAACATAGCCATTTTCAGGAGAGCAGGTCACTCTGCCCCTGTCCTGCGTCCATTTTCCAGAAAGGCTACTGCCACGCTGTCTGCTCCCTCCTGCGGCATAGATGGGAGCGGCTGGGTTTATCGCACGCTGCGGTGGTTACGGAGCTCCACATCCTCATGAACCACATCCACCCTGGAGCAGGGAGCCAGTTTTATCCCTACAGACAGTCCCAGCCTCCCAGCATCTCGTGCCGCTCAGAGGCGAGGCTCCGGCCAGGCGAAGGGCCCGGCGCGTTCCCGTCCGTCTTCCCGTTGTCAGACCAGCCCGGCCCTGGCGAGGAGCTGAAACAGCCCGCCGGGTCTCTTTTGTTCCACAACCTTGGGGCGTTTCATAACCCACCTTATCACGCTGCACGCAGCTGTGCGTGGGCTCTGGCTGCTGCGAGGGGCGACGCACGGGCGGGGCGCTGCGGTTTTTGTGTGTGACGTTGTCCAGCCGTGGCTGCCTGCCCGTGTTTTATGGGGACACCTGCTAGAGGGAATCTTGTCCTGTGGGTATGAGAGAGAAGATCCCTGTCTGGGATCACCGCCCAGCGCCTCCTCTGCTTTTCCCCGCTGGGCTGGTGTGACTGGGAAGGTTTTTTTTTCCCCGTTCAGCAGAGCCATCTCTTTTTTTTTCTAATAGCAATCCATGCTCTTTCTGCTAACACTCACCCCTCGTGCAAAGAGCAGCCAGAGCCAAAAGGAAATCTGCCCTCACCGAGCCTGGGGAACAGTTGTGTGTGCTCCCCTGAACAGTGCTGGATATCTCCTGAAAAGCCAGCGGAAAGGCTCCCTGAGAGCAATGAGGGCGACCTGGGATAGAGGCACCCAGCCCACGTCCCGGCTGCCAGTTGGGGTGTAAGGGGTGAATAAATGTACAGAAAGTCAGTCTGCCAATAAATCATGTAAAAACTGCCAGAGTTTGTGCAACGTGAGGTGCAACACTGCATCCAAGCGGAGACACCAGAGAAAAAAAAAAACCTGTCTTGCTGATCAGATTCAAAGAGTCAAAACAGCAGGGGTTATTTCTGGTAAAATGAGAAAGAAAGGGTAAACACATTGCAGTTTGAATGTGTGTTAAAATGCAGTGCAAAAGGGCACAAAGCGCAGCTGGGATCTTTAGGCTGTAAATATCCCCCCAGCTCATTGTTGGTTGTTTCTCCAGCAATGGGTGCAGCTGGCAGAACAGCAGCTCCGAGACAATCCCGGTCCTGCCACCTTCCCGCCGGAGCGCCGCGGCCGTGCCGCTCTTCCCGCCCTGCAAACCGCCAGCCGCAGGGCTCCCGCAGGCCCGGGAGGAATCGCTTTCTGTGCCAATGCTGCCGCGGCGGATGAAAGGACGTGGTGACTCAGCAGCAGCCGTGGAGGAATGCTGAGTCGCCCTTTGCTTCCTCCTTGAAGCAAACAGGGAGAAAAAGCCCCTTTTTCTTCCCTGGAGAAGGGATTTTCATCCAGGTGGCTGCGCTCGCTCATGGGCACAGAAGGCAGAAAACGCAGCCACCACAGCTGAATAAGGATTGCATCCTCAGCGCCGTGTTCAGAGGAGGCTCCAGTGCACTAACAGGACAGCTAACAACTCCCTTTCGCAGCATTTGCCAAGCAAAGCTGGTTCCAGCACTCCAAAAGCCAAGACACGGGATCAGATCTGAGCCCGACACCTTTGGGGTGTTGGAGCCGTGGGGTTCAAACAACATCGTGGCCCCGTTGTTCAGCAATGGAAGTTTTCACCGCCACAGGCATGAGGAAGTGGCTCCTGCTCACAGGGACGTGACAGTCACTTCTCTCTGAGGACGAGGTGTTCAGGGCGTTGGTCACCCAAAACACTGCAGAAAAGTGAATCAGCCTGATTTGCAGGAGGTGAAACTGAGGCAGAGAGGGGCTTGGCTTTGCCTGCTCAGTGCTTGGCTCTGAGTTACTGGAAAGACCCAGCTATCTTCGAAATCGACATTTCTACTGGCTGTCTTTGTGGTGGCGAAGGTCATTGCAGCAAAGGTGTAATCTTGACAAGATTTGGATAAATTCAATTAATACTGGCTTTCAAAGCAGAGACTTTCTGTCCCCTGCGTTCTGGCTCGGTACTACTCACCCCAGGAACAGTTCCTGCTTGAAAAGTAGTCATTTTATTGAAAAAAAATGCCTGTCCCTGCCTCCCACCGTCGGCGTTAATCCCACTCCTGCACAGAGGGGACAGTGGGGATGCGACGAGGCAGCGGCGCTCCTCAAGCTGCAGGAGCTGCCTGCGAGGCACACAGCACGCGGCGGCGAGGGCAACACAAGATTAATGCAGACCTCCGAAAGGGCTTAGCATTTGATGTGGGAGAGGAGAGAGATCAGAGTACGGAGGAGCCAGGATTACCATAAAATGACAAAACTTTCACTATGGGCTGGAGGGCCGTCCCGGGCTGTGTGCCCCAGCGGTGTGACCCACCGGTGTCCCACGCTGCGAGAACGCGTGGGAACACCATCGCCGGTGGTAGTGCCCTCACCTTCTCCCCAGACACAGCCTATTCTGTCTCCCCTTGGGTCAGCCGGACAGAAAAGGCGATTAATCTTTAGCCACATTAATCTTCAGCCAGAAAAAAAAAACAGGATCTGGTTGAGAAGTCCTCAACTTTCCCTTCCAGGTGGGGAGTCAGCGTGCAGAGCCAGGGCACGGGATGCACCCAGGCACGTGCCCATGAACTCGACGGGGTGAGGCAGGAACCAAATCCAGCAAAGGACTTTGCCTCCCTGGTAACGTCTCCAAGCCCCACTGGCTTTGCTTTGATCCTGACCTGGGTGCAGAGCATCACAACGTGCCGTAGGGATGTGCAGTGGAAAACCGGGTCCGTTTGGGACAAGGGGTGATGTTTAGGCTCCTGCAGCTTCCCAGTCCTTCCTGTGCGGCACTGGGAAGGACCACGCCAGCCTGGCTGCTCCAGGGGAAGGATGTGATGGGGCAGAACTGCAACAGCGCCCAAGCAATCCCCCAAGGGAATCCCTCAACAACCCCCCGCTCCTTGCAGGAAGGGGGTTTGTGGGGACCAGCCCCTCCAAATCTGGCCCCAAAAGTCCCCCTGAGCCCCCATCTATTGCATACACAAGCTGTGCTCTCCCTCCCTCCGGCTTTGTTTGTAGATGGAATTAAGGTCCTGCTGGGAAAAGCTCCCCTGTGCTCTGATAACTGCCTGCATAGCCAGCTCTAAATGGCTTTTTGTAAATGAACGGCCAGGATTAACGAGGTTCCCCTCGTCACTGTTTACTTAGCACTCCGCCGGAGTGGGGGGAACTGGGCAGAGACCCCCCTCCTGCAGCCAAGCCCCTGGGGCCACTGAGGAGCCGGCACTACCAGGGACCAACACGGTGCCACCCAGTACATGGCCGCGTCCTTCCTCTCCTCCGTCGATCAGAAGAAGAGGTTCCCAGCTGGGATTGGGATGGAGTGGGATGTGTATGTGTGCACCCGGAGCGTCGGTCCAGGGAAAGAGGAACTACAGGAACTACAGGGCACTGTATTTCGTGAGCTGGGGGCTGGGCTGGGGACGATGCTCGTTTTCTCTCTACGCCACGTTGCTGGGGAAGGAAGGAGGGTGTTTACCATGTGGGTTGGTGTCAGGCGTGCGTCCCCCACATGATGGGGACGGGGAGGCCATGCAGGGCTGCAGCTGGCCCTGTCCCACTGGCAGTAATGTGCTGGGTGACCCCAGGGCCAGCGAGGAGCCACCCAGCGAGGCCATGGGATCTGCAAGGGGTGCAGGTCCCAGGAGCCCTGTGCAGAGGGGACCCTCCTCCGCCGTCCCTCTCGCCCCCAGCGGCACGTGGGGGTCCTGCCATCGTTTGCTGCACTCCTGAGAGCTGGCGCTGCCGCAGTCGCCTTGCCACCGCACAGCTCCAGCCTTTGGATGTTTGCACGTTCCTGCCTGTTAATGTGTCTCGTAACCAAAAGCTGCTGGGATGGAACATTCCTCCTCCCAGCACCCGCAGGTCCGCTCTCCCCATTCCCCGGCCGGGAATTTGGCTCGGTCCCTGTGCTGGGTGGGAGCAGATGCTTTCCAGAGGAGTGAAAACAAATCCGCGGCTCACGCTCAGCCAGCAGTGCCTCTGCTAGGAGCAATGGGTATCGCACCCCTCCACACCAGTCAGCCCAGAGCTCGCTGAGCTCCCAGGGCAGATGGCAGTCGTCTCACTCAGCTGCAAAAAGAGCGCCGTTTCGGAGCAGAGCTGCGCTCCCCTGGGCTGCCAGGCTGGCACGCTGCCCGTCAGCACGCTGCCAGGCCAAATTCTTTGCGATTTCTAGGTCAACACTCGCCACTCGGAATGCCCCTGAGCACTCCCGCCGCCCGTGCCAGCCTCCAGCCCGGCAGCCCAGGATGGGAGCATCCCGGGGGGGGTCCACACACGACATCCCCACACCGCTCAGCCTGGCCGGTCCTGTCCGTAACCCCTGGATACTTCGGTGTTATTCCCACGTTGCCCCAAGTTGGGCCGTTCCCCAAATACACCTGCTCGCCCTCCTGCTGCCTTTGCTGCCCAGCTCCACCTGCAGCAGCACCCATGGGTGAGCCGGGCCCACCGGGCGCAGAGCCCACAGCCTGCCCCTGCTTCCACCTTTTTTGGGGAGTTGAAGGCCCATCCTCTGGAGTCAGACACCAAAGGAGGGTGTTTGCTTGGGATTTCTAAAGCGAGTTTCTCACCATCCTGATGGCAGTGAAAAAAACCCAGCTATCTCAGGATGTAGGGTGGCCCTAACGCTCCGAACCTGGAAATAAACCACCTGAAAAACCAGCCTTTGTAAAGAGATCCCCGTGGCCCCCGTGCTTGTTTGCAAAGCGGCCAAGTTTCGACCTCGCCGTGACGTGGTTTCCCAAAGAAGGAGGCGATGCTGGCACTGCTCCGGCGGCTCAGCTGCTCCGCCGCGGGGGGCTGGATGTGTCCCCCCTACCCGTGGGGGCCACCTTCTGTGGCATGGGCTGGGCTGGAGGAGCAGGAGCCCTGTGCGGCTGCAGCCCCCTACTTGGGCACACATGAGGAGGATGGTGGGGGTGAGGAGGAGGAGGAGGAAGGAACCGCATGCCGAGCGTCTCTTCATGACGGCGTTTACGCAGGGGCCGTTGCATTGTGGCTCGAGTGGGCGGCCGCCGGCACTCCCACCGGCGCAGGGCAAGCCTCGGCCTGCCGGCGCATTGTGCCGGCCGCACCGCCGGGAACGGCCGCTGGCAACGGCCCACTGACCCGTCCCGGGGCCGCCTGGGGCGCGGAGGGAGGCAGGGAGCTTTGCTAGATGGGCTCCGCAGTGCCAGAGGGCACGCTCTCCCTGCACGGCCCAAAACCGTGACTGAAAGCACGAGGGTCCCGGTGTGCAGCAGAAGTGCTGCCCAGGTGATCAGGTCCTGCTCTGCCTCAGACCACCGCCTTGCCCTGCCTCGGTTTCCCCATCGGGATGCTGTAAGCCATCCAAGCTACGCGTATGCCACAGATCCCACTGGGATCCGCTAGCAGCAGAAAAGCAGAAAAGGGGCTTTGCCCCCTCTGTTCTCAAAGCCACCTTTCCTGGAGCTCCAGCGACCCCACGGAAAGGTGTTTGCAGCCAGCCTGCTCCCTCCAGGCAAAGACATCCTGGTCCAGCCCCGGGCCCCGTCCCAGCCTGTCCGGGTTTGCTGTGGCACCTCCAAACCCTCCAAAAATCAGTGTCAGGGGACAGGGAGTCCCTGAGCTGTCCCCAGGCTCTGCCCTTCATGCCCCAATGCCATCCCCATCCCCATTCCCTGCCGGTACCGTGCATGGGGCTCCCTGCCCAACCGCAGTTCCGAGGAGATTTCTCACCCCCAGGAGCACGTTTGGGACCCTGGTTTTCCCAAACTTTGGAGGTTCATTCATTGCTATGCAAGGCGAGTCCATTCCCTACCCTCCTCCATTCCCGTCTCCCCCTTCTTCCCCTCGCCACTCCTGCCATCCCAGCCTGGGATGTTAAAAGGGGCTGAATTTTTCAGGATGAGGAGGGGAAAAAAAATAAAATTTAAAAAAGAGAAAAATCTGGGGGTGGAGGGAGAACTCATGAGCTGTGACCTCCTCCAAACGCACAGCACCACATCGGCAGAAGGAAGACAAAAGGCAGCGAGATTAGCATTTCCAAACAGAGCAGGGATGGCCCCAATCTTTGAGCTGTTTATTCTAGGCGTTGATTTTCAATATTTAGGATGATTAGCAAGTGAAAGCCGACTCTTGCCAGAATGGCTTCATGCCAGCCCCGCGCTCAATGGAGGGGAAAGAAAGACAGGGCAAGAAAAGGAGAGAAAAGAAGGGCTTATGTGTATATATTTTTTCTCCCCTCTGTGAAGGGGAGATTGGTTTGAGGTGTCGATGTTTGCCCATCGGGGAGGGATGATGGATGAGGGGATGGCTGGGGTAGTAGCAGAAATAAATAATAAAAGGAATAACGTGCCGTGTGCTGGGGAGGGACCTGGCCACGGCTGCGAAGGCTGAGTTTGCAGGGACTCTGGGTGCTTCCCAGGCCCGCCCGGGGTGGGTGCTGGCGATGGGACGCCCCGAAAGGCGGCCAGCTCTGGGCTGCGATGATCTGCGTTTTCATTGCGCGCGTCGAGCCGGGGGGACACCTCCAGCTCGGGGGTCCCCAACCCATCACCGCCCCCGTGCTGGGCGAGCCAGGGCAGCCAGCGGGACTGGACCAGCCCCAGCCACGGGCTGTAGCCCTGCTGCCAACGACAAGCCCGGGCAGGCCAGCCGCTGCCGGGTCCCGACCTCTCTCCTGGCACCGTGCTTCGCCCCGAGCGCGCACATGGGCTTTGTGCGGGCGGCGGCGCGCTGGCCCGCCTGCCTCCGCGGGAGCCGTTCTCCCACCCCACAGCACCCCAACTCGTGAACTGCTTTGAAAATACCCCCCCTCACGCCAAACCATCTCACTGAAAGGGAAAAAAAAAAAATCACGTCCAAGTTGGTTTTGTTGCTTTCAGAAGCTGAACAAAACGAGGTTGTTTCAGGCCTCGCCTGGTGCCTCCTTTATATTCACCCTTTCTCGCTTTAAAAACCTCAGCTGGCTCCGATGGGCTGGAATATTTTTTCCTGGCAAAGCTGGTTTTTTCAGTGCTCTGGCAGGGTAGGGGTGCTGGGGGCTCTGCTTTTTGCAAAGGGTTTAAAAACAGAAACTACGCAGCAGTACGCGGTAAAGCAAAATAAAGGAGCGAACCACGAGACGCAGGAGCTGCCAGCTTTTCACAGCCCTGCCAGTGCCACCGCTGCTGGGGGGACGCAGAGAGAGGCCAGAATGGAGATTCACCGTTGCTTCTTGGGGCTCATGGTGCCCGAGCTGAAAGAAGAACCCATGGGATGGGATGGGAATCCAGGAATGGGTCCATAGAATCACAGAAGGGTTTGGGTGGGAAGGGACCGTTAAAGCCCACCCAGTCCAAGCCCCTGCCAGGAGCAGGGACATCTCCAACCAGATCAGGTTGCTCAGAGCCCCGGCCAACCTGGCCTGGAATGTTTCCAGGGATGGGGCATCCACCGCCTCTCTGGGCAACCTGGGACAGTGCTCCACCACCCTCAGTGTAAGGAATGTCTTCCTTCTATCTCATCTAAATCTTTCTTTCAGTTTAAAGCCGTTACCCCTTGTCCTGTTACTACAGACCCTTGTCAAATATCCCTCCCCACCTTCCCTGCAGCCCCCTTTGGGCACTGGGAGCCGCTCTCAGCTCTCCCCGGAGCCTCCTCTTCTCCAGGCTGAACAGCCCCAGCTCTCCCAGCCTGGCCTCACAGCAGAGCTGCTCCAGCCCTCTCAGCATCTGCGTGGCCTCCTCTGGGCCCTCTCCAACAGCTCCACATCCTTCTGATTTTGGGGGCTCCAGAGCTGGACGCAGCGCTGCAGGGGGGTCTCACCAGAGCAGAGCAGAGGGGCAGAATCCCCTCCCTCGCCCTGCTGCCCCGCTGCTGGGGGTGCAGCCCAGGATGCCGTTGGTTTCTGGGCTGCAAGCACACGTTGCCGGCTCATGTTGAGCTTCTGGTCCACCAGCACCCCCAAGTCCTTCTCCAGGAAGGATGTGCCCATCTGAAGCACCAAGCTGGGTGAGCCCCAGGCAGGGTCTGGAGGGGGATCTCTGGCCCTGGAGATGCTCAGACATGATGGAGGGAGACTGGGCAGTTACTGAACTGGGGCCAGATCACCCTTTTCCAGAGTCCCCTTGCATCCCCCTTCTCCCACCATCCCCCATGGCAGCACTGCCCCGCAGCTGTGGGCACCGAGGGGTACGCACAGCCTGGCCCCAGTCAGCCTCGCACCCAGCCCGCATCCCTGAGCCACCCTGCCCTCCCCATGGGGGTCCCCGAACCTGCTGCCCCCAGACCCACTGCCCCCACCCTGCCTGTGCCAGCAGCTGAGCGTTCGCTGCTTTCCTCACCTGCCTTGGCGGAGCCCAACTGCTCCTCGGCGTAATTGGCCTCGCGAGGGCTCGGTTATTCCTGCGGCTTTTGTGCCGCTCCTCTCGCCACCCTGTACCCAGGAGGGCTCCGAAGCCACTCAGGGCATCTACAGGGACAGGTGGGGACATGGCCTAAGTAGGGGGACAGTGCCAGGCACTCACACCGTGTCACCCCCAGCAGCTCCTTGCACTCAGGACAGCAGGCACGGCCACTGTGCTGCAGAGGCCATGTGTCACCGTGGCCACCCGCGAGGTGGTTTGTGCCCCCGTTTCCCTGCGAGGAACTGCAGAGGGGGGTGCCAGCACCCCTGTACCAGGGCTGGGTGTACAACCAGGGCTGAGCTGCTGAGGTGTCCCCTGCCTCTGGGGGAGAGGGGCGGACAGAGCCGGGTGGTGCTGGAGGGAAACAAGGAGGCAAAAGGGGTTTTTTTTCTCCATTTTTTTTTCTTAAAAAAAAAAAAATGTAAATAACTCTCCATGAAAGTGGTTAAATTGCACACATATCTCTGCAGTTCTTCAGCATCCGTATGGAGGCTCCAAAACAGGACAATGTAACAAAAACAACAAATAAAAAGAAGCGCCGCCAATAAAGATGTATACATCTACACCAACCCCCAAAGGCCCCCAGAGACACGGCCCTCGCTCCCCAGCCCTGGGACACCGTCCCCCGCCGTGCGGTGGCAGCCCCGGGGACTTCAGACGCTGACACCCGGGCAGAGCAGCGGCCCCAGCTCCTGCTCTGCTGCTTGCGTGAGCTGAACACATCAGTTCTCAGCCTGCCCCAGGTTTTACCAGGGAGGATGCGAAACTCCATGGCTCCAACTTCTCCCCAGATTTCAGTAGAAATTACTCCAAGAGTAATTTATATATATTTTTAAGGCTTGTTTATTGATTCTTACACTGCAGCTATACTCTCACTGAATTATATTGCTCACATTAAAGGTCGTAAGTGCTTTTGTAGCCAAAAAAGAAACTCTTTACAGTAATCTTCCCTTTTTCGACCAGTCTAAGACACACACTAAAACTGCAGCTTCTACTTACTGCTACCTAAGGGCTGCCCTACCTCTCATAACCCGCAGCGAAGGAGAGGTGAAGAACCCAGTCCTTGAGAGCTCCAAGTCATGTTTCAGCAGCGTTTGGCTCCACTCCTGAGATGTTTCTGAGCTCCTTGCAGGGTCACTGCCGTGCTCTCGCTGCACACCGAGCCAAAGGGCCAAAGCTTCAGCTCGTGTTGGTCCTGGAGGCTGTTCCTGGCTGGATGGGACTTCATCTCCCCTGCTGTCCTCGGAGACCATTGCACGCACATTCGTTGACTTGAGGCTCCTGGATGAAGCCTGGATGTGGGTTTTTTTCCTCCATGGTCCCATCTAGGAGCATTCAATGTGGAGTGACCCTGTTGCTGCCAGGTGATGGCCATGCCCCAGTGTTTTCCTTACGGTTTCCCTGAAAGCACATCCTTAATTGAGGTCCTGCATTGCCCTGGCAGCCGCTCGGAGCCTGATGGGTGAGCAAAAGCAGTGGAGAGGGTCCTGGTTTAGCCCACTCGGGACTAAACACTACGCAGCCGCTCACCCTTCCAGGGGAACAGGGGAGAGAGAACATCACAAAAGGCTCAAGGGTTGCGGTAAAGACAGAGAGAGATCATTCAACACTTACCATCACGGGGGAAAGAGACTTGACTTGGGGAAAACTAATTAAATTTGTTAACAATAAAACCAAAATAGGATAATGAGAGATAAAATCAGATCTTAAGAACACCTTCCCCCCACCTCTACCCTCTTCTTGGGCTTAACTTTATGTTCAATTATCTCTACCTCCTTCTACCCAGAGCAGCGCAGGGGGGAAGAGGGAATGGGGGTTGCGGTCAGTCCATCACACGCTGTTTTATGCCGCTGCTTCCTCCTCGGGGGAAGAACTCCTCACATTCCTCCCCTGCTCCAGCGTGGGGTCCCTCCCCGGGCTGCGGGGGGATCTCTGCTCCTCCATGGACCCCCATGGGCCGCAGGGGCACAGCTGGCCCCACCGCGGTCTCCCCTCACCTCCCCAGGCCAGGCCTCACCTCCCGCCTCCCCTTGCCCCGGCTGCTGCTTTTTCCCCCCTTCCCCTCTCATCACCGTTGCCAATGACCTCGGCCCCGGCCAGCAGCAGGTCCACCCTGAAGCCTGCCAGCCCCACCGGACAGAGGGGAAACTTCTAAAAAGCTTCTGGCAGAAGCCACCCCTGTAACCACCCTGCCCCCCAGCTGCACCCACCACCGAGAGCAACAGTCACGCACGAAAAAATGGAGAGAGGCTACGTCAGCTGGTGAAAAACAGAGAGGGTTTATGGTGGTCTAGACCCTTCGGCAACCGCAGCAAGGATTTTGGGTACAAAAAAAAATAGGAAAGCTGGTTCTGGGAGCGCCCCGGTCCGCGCTGCTCCGATCGTGCCAGGATTCCTGGAGCCTTCATGGAACCTGTTGCTGCTGCTGCAGGAATCCTCCAGCGCGTGGTCTTGGTTTACAGAACAACAAATCTTTAAACAGTGAAAATATAAAACAACTTCCAAACTGCATTTCCCCTACCCCCCACTATTAAGAAATTCTAATGCTAAAAATATAGGGTTTTTTGAATATATAATATATAATAGATTATATAAAACCACCTAAAGAGGCAGACTTGCTGGATTTATAGACCTTTTCTTCTTCCCTAGGCACAAGTCAGGAGGGAGGTTCAACTCGGAGAATCCAGAAGGGACCTTTATTTACCTGCTAGCTAATTATCACACTAGATAGACAGAAGAAAGAAAGAGAGAGAGAAAAATGGAGAGAGGAAGGGTGAGGAAATTGCACTTAATCTATCGAGTCCTAGGCCACCAGGAATCTCATGTCTTGCATGGGAGATCGGATGGTAGATGGCAGATGCTCTCCTTTAGCCCTGAAGGAACATATGCTGTGTCCATTTCTGTGGAAAAAAAAAATATGATAATTCACATTTCTTCCTTTAAAAGTAAAAAAATAAGTAGTGTTATATTTCTTCTCTTGAGGAAACTCGTGAGCTAGAGACTTCTGAGGTGTCCTTTAAAATATATCAAGCAGTTCCTGTGGTGTTGTTTTTTTCTCCCCCCGGTGTTTCTGTGAATAATCTTACGATGAAGCTGGTAAGAGCCACTGTGGATGTCTCTGTCTCTAGAAAAATCTTGTCCCTTGTACGTCCCGACAGCTTGGGGGGGAGCCTCCTATTAAAGTCTGTGTGTTCTTTGAACGGAGACTGGCCTCTTACAAGAGGGAGGGCAGCCTGCCCCAGTCGCTCACATCCGCTGGCAAAGAGGCGTCGTTGAGTTCAAACAGCTGCTCCATATTGACAGAGTTGGAGAGGTAATCGTTCATCCCTTCGTCCCAGGGATGCTGCAGGAAAAAAGTGGCCATGAAGGTTTCGTCGAAGTCCAGGTTGTTCTGGTTGGATTCGCTGAGGACATGCTCCTGCCCCTGGGGACAGTCGACGTGCTGCCCGTGTCCCAGCAAGTCCAGGTCGTGCATGGTGGGGTTGATTGGAGGAGTGAGCTCCAGATCCCCAAAAGTGAAGTCTCCGTTCAGGTTGGTGTTGAAGATAGCTTCCCAGTCAAAGTCACCTTTTAGGGATCCCAGCTCGGTCTGCTCTTCCTGGGTCAGCAAGGCAGAGTTGGAAAGCCAAAAGGCCTTGGCCATTCGTGTGGGCAAGGGCTGCTTGTACTTTTGCCCTGCTTTGCCATCCGCTGGACTCCAGTTCTGTTTGCTGGTGGATTCTTCAAACTCTTGCAGCAGCTGCTGTGACTCAGGGTTGACGTTGAGGACGTTGTTGAAGCTGCAAGCCGGAGCAGCCGGGCTGGCAACGCACTCTGCTTCTTGCTGGGCTTTTTTGGTGAAGGCCGGGTGGATCTGCACTGGGGACATCCTCCGCTTTTTGAAGGCACCATTCTTGAGCCGGTGAGCATACTGGGGGTCGAGCTTCCAAAACCCACCTTTCCCTGGCTCGCCCTTCTCCCGGGGCACCTTGATGAAGCACTTGTTCAAGGAGAGGTTGTGCCGAATTGAGTTCTAGACCCAAAAGATAAAAAAAAACAAAAAACAAAAAACCAAGATTGAATGCTTGCCTGCACATGGAAAAGCACATTTTCAGCAAGGACCTTTGGGAAAAACAAAGCAGAAATGGCAACACCACGACATCCTGGGCTACGTGCCCAGCAGAAACTCCCCTGCCCCGAGTCACCAACAGGGTTTTCCTGCCTCCTGTCTAATCCAGGCAGATGTGGCAGGAGCCAAGGGATCCAAGGTAGGACTTGCCAACGAACGGGAAGCTTTGGGCAACTCTCCTTGGCTGTAAACTGGGACCATGGGGCCGTGGATCATGCAGAGCACTGGGAGAAACCAGCCAGACTTGCTCTAGTCATGGAACTAAGCCGGAGGAGGTCAGGTCCTCCTCCGTGGCTAAGGAGGACGAGGAGAGCCTTTACACCGATGTGGCCACGGCTCCATTACACACGGCAGCAGTGTAGGGGATGGCATCATCAGGGCCCTCCTCCAGTTCATCTGCACCTATTGCTAGTGTTGAGGGGAAAATATTTGGCCAAAAAATAGGCTCCCGTGCCTCCCCGTGGGCAGGCTGACACAAACCAGGCAGGCAAAACCAGAGACACGTGGGCTGGTCCACCGCAGCCCTGCGTGTCCGCAGAGGTGCCTCCTGGACGGGGAAGCTTGGTGTGAAATCACTGCATCTTCATCAGCCACCGCTCAGATGAGCTAAGGGGGAAAAAAAAGAAGGAAAAAAAAAGAAAAAAAAGAAAAAGAGGAGTTTCTGCTCCCGTCGAGCTGTTCTGAAACCCTGAATGTGCCTAGAGTGATGTGAATAATCAGAAAGGAAACTCAGTTGTTGGGTAAATAACCCAGTGTCACACTCCACAAAGCCAAGACTGTATTAAGAGATTGGATATGGCAGAGGGGTTGGTTTTTTAATGTTGCCTGGATGTCTTTATGCTTATTCATCCATAATCCATAGTGCCCAATAGGAAAAACAAGGCTTGAATACTTAGAGCTGTTGAAAAACATGCACATGCACACACACACAGACACACACACAACAAAACCCTCCTCCGGGCTGAAGCTCCTTGGGTGTGTTGGCTCCTCTCCAAAGCACTCAGCTCCCACAGGAATAGATCCATCTCCCCCCGGAGTACGGGTGGCATGACCTTTCCAGGCTGTCTTCACTTACAGGAATCAGGATAGGGGATGAGAACACAGCCTTGAAAAGAAAGAAAGAAAAAAAAAAAAGAAAAGAAGAAAGAAGCAGCAGGAACACAGATATCCCTGCAAACAATGCAGGCTGTGCTAACTCCAAATTTACAGTTTAACAGAGTTTTACAAGGATCAGGGGCTTCCGAGCTGCATTCTCTGCTCCCCATCTCCCCTCCCCATCCCAAACTTTGTTCAGCCGGGGCTGCCCTCCGTGAACATATTTATCATTCCTGCCTCCAGCAAGCCCGTGAACCCCCTGCATCTCTGCGGAGAGGGATTGAAAACCTCCTTTCTTTTTTTTTTTTAATAAGCACATTTAATTAAAAACGCAGTGATTATCCAGCCCCGAGTTTGCAGCGCGCTGGCACACACGCTGCGGATTTGGGCTGGGAATAACCCGAGCGGAGGGACGAGCCACCCGGGGCCCTGCTTCCCTGCCACATCCTAGGAAGCCTCGCGTGCCGGAGGTCCCCTCGTGTGCCGGAGGAGGGCAGTGAGCCAAGGTGGCTGGGAAAAGCCCCTGCACTTCAGGCTGTCTCCACAGCCTGGGGGCTGTCCCCTACCCCCGGGGACACGCTCCTGCTAGCTGGGGACATCAGCCCTATTTAACCTCTCTTGGGCTTCCCTCTGAGGCCTCACCAGCTCGTCTCAGCGATGGAACCTCCTTTGCCTGTCCAGGGAGACCTGCCCTCTGCCCTGCTTGGAAAGCAGCAGCATTTCTGCTCTGAAGCTCCCCAGCGAGGGATTTGCCTGACCAGCGGCATCTCCCCGGGGATCCTCTCCATCCCTCTCCTGCGCCTGGTCCTCCGCACCCACACGGATACTCGACCTGGCGACTTCCCGTGTGCGCAGCCCTGAGGGACTCCAGAAAGGTGAAGCTGGGGACAGAGATGCCTTCGCCCCGGAGCCGAGAGGAGCTGCAGGGACCAGCAGCCCAACAGGTACCTCCCAGCTCCCAAAATGGCCCTGGGCTATCCTCAAACAGCTCCTTCCCTCCGCCGCCCTCGCGGCCGTGGCATTTCTGCATGCCCAAGCTCTTTCCCGTTACAGTCCTTCCCCACCGGCTGCCAGTGCCGCTCTCCTCCCGGTGGGATCCAGCATCCCCACAGGACCTTGCCTGGCAAGGTGGAAGCTGTGGAAAGCCCTGCAGGGAGAGGGGTCAAGGCAAGGGGTCTCCAAATCTCCTACCTGCCAGGTAGGATCGGCATGTCGGAAGTAGCAGAAGTTGTCGGTAATCCACTTGTAGATGGCAGAGAGGGTGATTTTGGGCTTCTGGCTGGCTTCCATCGCCATGCAGATGAGGGTGGCGTAGGAGTAGGGTGGCTTGATGTGCGGGTTGGTCTTGTAGTCGATGTCCTCCGCGAGCTGAGGTTGCATGGCCACGGCATGGTGCGCCGTCCTCAAGGTGGAGGAGGAGATGGGCTTGCAGGGGGTGTGGGGCATGCCCATGCAGGCTGGGTCAGCAGCCAGGGGTGAGCACGGGGCAGCAAAGCTGGGGATCCTGTGACAGTCTTGGGGGTCCGGGCTGCTGGGGCAGCAGTTTTTGGCCATGGTTTTGACGATGGAGAAGTCCTGCAGCCACATGAGGCTGGTCAGGCTGTCGTCCAGGTTGTTTGAGCACCTCATGCTGCCCTCCTCTCTGTCCTTCCCTGCCTGCTGGTAGCTCAGCCACCCCTCAGCCATGGCTCTGTTCACGGGGTCAACGGGAGGAAGGGGACAGGGCAGGTCCTGCAGTAACAACAAGGAGAAGGTTGAAGCCCCCTGAGGTGTGGCTGCTCTCCAGCACTCCGGCTGGAACTCGGTGCTCTGGTGCTGCTGGGTGAGACCCATGCCGGGGGTGCTGCACACCAGAGACCCAAAGCACCCCTGAAATTCCCAGTGCCTCCCCCAGGGTGCTTTAGCATCCCTGAACCCCAGGGAAATTCCCTCAAACCCCCACACCCAATGTCACCCAAAGCCCCGTGGGCCGGCGCTGCCCAGCAAGCCTTTGGCTGAAGAAATAAATTTTGAAAAAATGACAGAAAACCCTTTGAAACAACCCAAATCCAGCCCTGCCATCCCACAAAGTGAGGATGTTTCTCCCACTCGCTGCTAGCAGGACAAAAATCTCAGGATCCAACACCTCGAAAAAATCTCGTAAAGCCCCCCCACCCTGCTATACCAGCTGTCCCCGGTTTGGGGTTATTCCTGCTCCTCCCTTCACCCACCACCCCAAAAACAACCCGAGTGGGAATGGGGGGGGGGGGTCATTCACCCCAGGCACACCCTCACTCGGAGCAAGCCGGCGGAGTGGGACGCGGGGTCCGACTCGGCTGCTGGGTCGTGAACCTGAAATCCCGTGGGTTTGGGCTCGCGTGGGGAGGAGCCCCCGAAGCCAGCGGCCGCCGAGGAGCCGTGTGCCAGCCGGGGCCGGGGCTCCGCCGGTTGAGTGGCGCCGAACCCAACCGTCAGGGAATGCCGAGGGGTGGGGGGAGCGCGAGGAGGGGGAGAATCAGAACCTCAGAACCACCTGCTCCGCTCCCATTAAAGGGACTTTTTCTCCCCTCCAAAAAAAAAAGCTCAGGACAGCGACAGCTCGACCGGATGCCTCATCCCCTGTGCCCGCAGTAAGGGACATCCCAGAGACGCTGGCTGCAGCGGCTGGGGAGCGGGGGGGAAGAAAAAGAATTAAAATAATTAAAATGAAAAAAAAAAAAGTTACAAGCGAGGATCCACGCCCTCCCTGTGCCAAGCTGCTGCTGTGCCAGCC
>WHYT01016778.1:0-19788 GCA_009806455.1 Tetrax tetrax
TTTTTTTTTTTTTTTTTTTTTTTTGGTCTTTTTTTTTTTCTATAAGACAAAACTTTCATGTCTTTAAATGACTTTGCCAATTCCACTCCTTTCAAATTCTGCAAATCTTTTTCAAACACAGAAATCCAAAGGCACAGGAACTGAAAACTTAACACTACTTCCATTTAATCCATGATCCATAGCATTCATTTTAAATATCTCTACAGGCATCTTCTGATTAATTTGGTGGATGGTCTACATGAATGGGGTAATTTTATGCTTTGCTTTATGCCACCCCATCATATTATAAATCCAAACAGCATTTCTGCTTTCCAGACCCCTGCTTTTCATTGCATTCCTCTCTCTTCCTACTTTACGGCTGTTTTCCTTCAGATTAGTCCCCCATAATGGACACATTGGTCTGTTTTTTCCCCAGGTTCAGCCTCATTTTATTAATGCCTACCATTTTCTCTAATCTCTCCAGCTCCGTCTCTGTCCCTCTATCTATCCCGCCAGACATTTTCCTTGATTTTATCATTAATTAATGCATCTTTGTAGTGTTTACAACAAAAGCTGGATTATAAATGTGAATCACATATCTGTTCATTGCCCAGCCACTCAGAGTCAGACCTTTTCTGAATCAGGATGCTGATAATTTTAAGATTACAGTGAATGAAATATTTTCTAATTATTTTTCCCCTCCAGTATTTCAGCACTTGCAGCTGATAAGTCCTCCTGGCTTTGTAGGATCGGAAGAGGTAGGGAACACAGATTGACAACAGTGATCAGTTTGGAAAAGGTGATGGCCCAAAATGGCAGCTTTGGGCAGGGAAGCTCACAAGGGGCTCTTGTGCCTTCCGAACCCTTGCACCGCCGCATGCCAAGCCAGCTCTCTCGTGTACCTTAAAGCAATCCTAAATTTCCTCTACATGAAGGGCTGGCGAAGCAGCCAGAGTCAGAGAAAAGTGGCAAATATTTACCTATTGGCAGCAGGACAGGAATTTGAGCAACCCTATAGGTTTTGCAGTACTGAAGCTTTTCACTGCTGAAGTCCTGCAGCCTTGTATGTGGAGAGGGCTCTGTCCCTGGCTTGCTAAAGGAGAAAGAGTTTGTAGGGAGGAAAGTGCAAACCAAGGGCTTATTTTTTAAAAGTAAGCAGCTCCTAATCCACTCCTGAAATACAAACCTGCGAAGAGTAGGTGGTGTCCGATGGATTGAAAGCTGGGTCTGATGAAGGGCTTTGAGGGAACAGCTTGGTTTCTCACCTAATGGTGGGCCTTTAAAAAACGTTCAGTCTCAGACTAATGAAGTTGCCCCCAAAGCAGATGGTAGAACTCCCAGAAACAGCACAAAGAGGAAAAATTCTCTCAAAGGGAAAAATGAAACAGGTTTTCAGAGCCCAGTGGATGGGGATCTGCCCACAGGCTTGCAGACACCCCAATACAAGCCCATAGTCTCTTTCTACTGGTTTCACGCTAACACAATCAAATAATAATATCTTTGTATTTTAGCCTGAATGAGACTAGCATTTCATTGATTAAAATAGATACAGATCTCAAAGAGGAACTAGCGAAGTTATTAAGAAGAACTTAAGGGTACTTCTTAACAACTGGGTGGTACTAAACCCACAACAATATCATTTATGTACACTGCTTTTTAACACAAGGTCGCAAGACTTGAGAATAAATATAATTGGAATGATTCCTTTGTTTTGACATTTAATGCATCCTAAATGGAGAACTGGATTTGTATGGTAATTCATTTGAACAGTATGGTATTAGAAAAAACAAGATGAAGTAATCAATCTCATCAGTAACAACTATAAAAAAATTCTCAGACCTTCCTTCACTGGTTTTAAATGATTCGAGAAATAAATTCTAACAGGAGAGGGAAAAAAGGCAACAGCATTCAATATTCAAACCCACCTCACCTGCATAGCAATTCATATTTTAATCTGGCAGTCCATCACAGTAGCTAATGTAATTTTAACACTGTTTCTGCTTTCTATTTGAAAACTGAAAGCATTGCTGTATTTTATTCTAGAGCTACATAACTTTAGATAATCAATCTTACTAGTAACTTATCCAACTACTAAAAATCAGTTTTCTCCAGCACAGTTAGTTGAAGATCAACTTTTTATACCTCCTGTCCTTCTCTCTGAATGGGAGCTTGCGGTCATATCTTAGTATCATCAACAGAGTTCTCCTTACAATGCCATAGTAGTTACATTTATTTGATTTATGATGAGAAAACCAAGGCACGGGGATATTAAGTGTTATGCCTGGGATAGCAAAGAAAGAATTTTACAATGGTAAGAGATAAACAAAGAACTTCTGGATTGTAACCACAATATTACCTTTTCTCTTTCCGTACTGCATCGCCCGACAGCGGACTTCCAACCCTAACCATTCTATGATTCTGTGATTCTCTTGCAGTGTGCGCAGTGAGCCAGGTGTGAGTCTATGTACACACAGAAATACCCACTGCTCCGTGAGCTCTCAAATCAATGGTACTTACAGACATACATATCCCCCGAGCGAGCATTCTCCTCAGCACCTAACAACAGTGTTCACGCTACTTGAAACATCTGGTTAAGCGTTTCTTCAGCTTTTCTTCCTAGCAAATTTGCAACACGTTCTCGTGCCCAATTTCCCTCTTCAAATTCCCCAACATACAATTTATCTGTTACCTAACCTTCTGCAAATACCCTTCAGATAGCTTCTCTCCACAGCAAAGCTTTCTCTTTCTTAATCACAGAAGGGTTTGGGTTGGAAGGGACCTTCAAAGCCCATCCAGTCCAACCCCCTGCTGCAAGGAGCAGGGACATCTCCAACCAGATGAGGTTGCTCAGAACCTCATGAAAATGGTAAAAAAAACCCCAACCCTGGCACTCAACTGGCAGCAGAAGTTCTATCTGTATAGCTGTACTCAATACCATGTATTGGGTATTTGTGGTATTTCAATGATCCCAAGCTGGATCACTGAAACAGCTCTTAATATCAGTCATGAAAACAGTATGATTCGTAAATGGTGTGGAATTTTAAACCAAAAAAGCACTTGGTAAGAAAAATATTTCTATAATTTCCAATATTTATCTCATGAAAGGTTTTATATTGTCAAGATGGTTTCAACTTTGATAGAAACACTGTCCAAAAAAAACACACAGTCCAAACGTGCCTGCAGAGTAGGATAAAAATGGAAGTTTTGTACTCTTGAAGAAAACTTCCATTTACCAGCAACAGCCTCATGCTGACTGTCACTGGGAACTCTGTATTAATTCCCTCAGTTGCTAGGCTCCCAGTGAGGTAAAAAAAATGCAGACTAAATTTTTTTTCCTGTTGCACATGCAGTTAGATAGATGTCCCCTTTGGTCTGGATCCCAGGAAGGGAAGGTTGCATGCATTCCCATAAAAATTTTTGGCACCTCCTAACGGACCAGTGCTGAGAGATGGTAGAAAAATTTCTTCCTCAAAGACTCAACTTGTGTGCGGTGCTCAGGTAAGACTGATCACCAGAACTGCAATCAGGAGGGAATTATTCTCCGGATCAGGTTATGAAAGACTTGAGATTGTCTTCCTCTAAAGCAGGACTCTCACATTACCTGGGCATATCCCATTTAATCAGTCTCTTGCTACATGGAGAGAGAATAGCACTCAGCTCTAAGCCGTGGCATTCAGCTCTCTGTTTCCTCTGCCCATGCCACACAACATCTTAATCCTCTAAAACCTTTTAAGCCCTAAGTGATTCAGCCCTTATGCAAAATTCATTGGGATCGACATAGAAATGTTTATCCATTTGAAATTAGTTTCCCTGGGTACTGTCCATTAACAGGGATAATTTTCCAGAAAGCCCAGAGGAAATGAGCAGGGAAAACTTTGGGAATCTCATCTGAAGGTAATTCCTAGGTTCAGTCGTCACACATAGAGAATGCAGAAATTTGTGCATTACATATCATGAACCTTATTTTATATTTACATAGGAAAGAAATTCTTTAAATAGTTCCCTTGCTTTAGTGGTATTTTGCCTACTGAGAAGTGGCCCCATTTGGCTTTCATCAAACTCGACGAAGAAAAAAAATAAACAATTTTTACAAAGACAGGGATGGAAATAAGGAATAAAACACTGCCAACAATATGTGACTCAGCCTTCTCAGGCAGTTTGTGGCACATCAGGAGCACGGATCACAGCTGGGGTTTCTAATGGCTGGGATGAACTAGCAACATATGATAAAAGAGCTTAGCAAATCAAGGGCACCCCTTCCCTGATTTACCACATATTCCTGGGCGATTGCAGCATTATCCTACCAGAATCAATAACGCAACTCTGAAAGGCTTGAACAATGAAGAGGTGAATCTAGCCCTTTACTGTCTACTTAATTATCCATACAAGCAAGGCATTTGGCAAGAAAGGGTATTTCTATAGCTCCATAAAGACAAATTATGAGGAAATAAACAGGAACATGAAGCTAACATTGTTAGACTCGGTAAAATGTTGGCATAAATCCTGAAAGTTTACCTTGCCATATATAATGTCATAATTAAACTAAGAAAAGAAGGCTCAGCTATTCTTTAAGCCCAATGAGTAATATAAGGATCTGAAAAGATGCTGAATTTCCATGTAACAAGGCCATCTAAATCCAATTATTTCCAGAAGCGTTAACCACCTGTGAACACAATGGAAGCATTTAAACTATTTTTTTTGAGTGTTAAAATACTCCTTTCAATCCCAAGTCAATTCTTTTGCAAATAAATGAAAAATCATTTTATTTCTCATAGGAGTACACATGGCACAAACATAAAGAACCTGGGAGAGGCCAGGGCTATGCATTGGCTGAGGCTCAGAGAAGAATGAGCCCTCACAAAGCCCATACGGTCAGTTGGTAAAAGAAATAGCATCCAATAATTTTGTGATGAAATTTCACCAAGTGAATATTCAGCACTGGGCTAATTTCTAAGCCAATGAATGAAGACAGTGCAGGTTTTTAAAATTAATTTCTTTCATTCGTATTTTTTTCTCCTCTTTTTCAGTGCATTCATATTTCCTTAAATAATTATTTTGACTTACATTTTTGTTTTCTCTCTGACTTTAAAAGCCTGAAATGCATCTTCTGTTATAGATGCCAGGCAAAGTAATTACCTTCGTATTACATTTAAGTGTTACAAAAAGCCCAGTTGGGAATGAAGATTGACAACAGTGCCTTTATTAAATTACATGCCTGCTCTCTGCAGAATGGTTGGAAGACCTGCAAGCACATAAAATTTCAGAGCGCACAGTTTACCCCTTTGTGAGATTGCCCATTATATCCAGACATCGTTAGTCTTCAATATACACCATACAGATACATATATAATCAGAGTTTTGTCTTCAGCTTTTTGCTGTTCTGCCATACGGTCCGGTAAGTCATGCATGACCAGCCCAGAAATGCAGGACCAACCTAGCAGAGCCTCCTTGGGCTTCTCAGCACAAGAACATCTCCACAGGGTCGCACCAAGGTCTGTGCAGCCCCCGTCTACATCATCTGTCAAAAATCCAGGAAAAAACAGAACAGGGCAAGCATATACATTGTGGTATTTCCACTAAAATATCTCCCTGCTGCCCAGTAATTCCTGACTTTCTGTGCCAGACATTGGATCTACCCGCTGGACCTTCCTCGCATAAATTTGCTCAGTCCTTTTCTGAATACTTCCCACTTCTGGCCACCACAACCATCCTGTGCAAATAAATTCTACAGTTTCATTATGTGCTCGGTGAAAAAAGTGCTTGCTTCTGTATATCTATGTTCTGCACATTTCTGCTGCTTGATGCAGAATTCCGGCATAATTGCGGAGAACAAAAAATACAGGAGATGAAATCACAGGTAAGCAAGTGACAGCGAGTGTCACTGACTTCCCCATCTTCTACAGCATTTAACTATTATCAATACCTAAATACAAGTCCTACAAACGATGTCATTATTGAACTTTCAAAGAACAATCTGCTTACTGTAACGGATGCCTTTTACCGGATTTTCCTCTGGTTTACCAACAAGGGAAATCCAAAGGGAATTTAACAGAAAGACTACAGCAGTAGTCACTGGGAAGAAAAGGGGGGAAAAAAAAAAAAGAAAGATGAAAAAAAAACGGTCAGCAGAGGTTAGAACTGAGCCAGGAAACATACCTTTCCCAGCTGGGGAGAGACTTCAATTTGTGGTGTCAGCATTACTACTTTCAGACACTCCGCTGCTAAGGAGGAGCTCATACAGACATGGTCGCAGGGTCCAGGAGAACAGAAGGTAGAGACTGGCCAGGGGGAAGCACAGCTTTGGGGGTAAGTTACATGTTTAAGATCTTCAGAGCTGAGTTCACAGCCTGGCTTCCTCAGACACCAAATAAAGTAGTTTTCTCTTCTGTGCCTTGCATAGCCCATTAATTAAACTAAGATAAAAACATTTCTATCCTTTCTCTGTCTCATTTATGAAGACAGATGTCTCTTGAGGACTGACTGACAGATGTTGTATGGTTCTACCTGGCAACAAGATCCTGATCCAGCTACAGATCCCAATAAACCAAATATTAGGGTGCCTTCTATTGGAAGTGAAGTCTTAAACATTAGAATATATGCATTCCTTGATAAATACATATAATACTAAAATTATTCAATTATGTACAATAATTACTCATTGTTTTGCATTTATTCACCTTCTTATCAGCTGGTTTCAGAAATACAACCTTCAACACCACCACACAAGGGCTTCACATGGTAAGGAGGAAATGCTAATTGGTTTTACTCTTTTGTGAAACAATCCATCCAAAGTTAATTAGAATAGCTTTGTTTTTTCTTTGCAAAATAATCCATAAGAAAGACTGATAGGCAGAGCAAACTGCATCTTGCACAAAGGTGGTAGGATTTAAGTGATTTTGAGCTACGCTCCCAGAACTCAGTTGCCTTCAGGCATCTATCTGGTCTTTCTCTGCGGACAGCATAATTAGGACTTGAGTGAAAACCCCAGTGGTGAAGCCTGATAAGAAGTTAATCTTCTGGGCACCACATGGGCCAAGAGAGATGTGCCAGAAAGTCCAATTAGTAAAGGCTTCCCATCCCAGGCTGTACCATAGCATCGCTCAGTGCTGATAAATAGCAGCAGCGCCCGCTTCCGAGGTGTGTCAGTGCACAAGTCATTGTGTTACAGGGATAAGTAGCAGAGGGCAAGCAAAGGGCACCACCTGTACCTTGTACATTGTGTCCACTGTGAAAAGCAGCTCTGTGATCCAAGCTCATAACACGTCTCTATGTGACCTTCATACCCACAGTGGACACGTGAATCCTACAGACTCACATCTCTCAGTAAGAGGATTCAGGTTTGGTGCTTTCAGCCACACTGGGTATAAACATAAGAAAGCATTTCTTACTGGATTTGGGAGTACCACAGAGGGCACTTGTCCATAGGATCTGGTTGTAGGCTTCTCGAACCCATTGGCTGAGGCCAAGCAACTGGAATATGGGTCAAATCCATACCATGCCAATTTTAGACTAGGGCACTCTTAAGATCTACTGGCAGCATAGAACCCAAAAGCCTTACAGCAAGCTCACCCCACCTACAGCCATGTATGAGAAAAATGAGAAAAGGATTATGTTTGATGTCCCATCATCTGTAAAGAAGAGAGGAGAAAGTTCTCGGCCATTGGAAAAGCACTGCAGATCTGGAAAATAAAGTGCTCAGCATCTATTCTTTGCAAGCCAGAAATCCTTTCTTTTATGGGAGGAAAGCACGTTCCTAGTAACTAAAGGAATACTGAGGCCCAGCATCCATGGACCCAACAAATTTCTCTCTCCATCTAGAGATATTTAAGTGCAAATCTCAATTTCAAGAGAGATGCAGGACATGGAAACTGCTCCTGAGGAATCTGACTGGTGTCTGCAGAGCAAGCAATTGTGGCATGATTACAATGGAAGGAGTTAATAGACATTTTATTAAGTAGGTTTGCCAAAATTTACTTCTTATTAAACCTCATTAGTCGGAGACTGTCCTCGTACTTCATGTTCTCACCCAGTTGCTGCCTGCTGCCTGCTGAATAGATGGAGGGATGCTGGAGAGATTATTTCTAAGCCCTTCCCCCTTCCCTCTCCCCTCCTCTTCCAGGACCACACTGACAGTCCCAAGGGAAACAGAGGAGAGACAGGGAGAAGGCAGGATCCACCACCTCTCACTCAGCGTATTTCACCAGGAAGCCCCAGGAGTCCAGAAGAGGAGCTGCCACTTAGGACACCATCTCCTTTGCAAAGGATCTATTAGTGCAACAGAGAATATATGAACACGTACGAATATTTTCCTCTTCCAGGGAAGAAGGAGAGAAAGAGGAAAGAGGCTGTGATCTCCAGAGTGAGATAGTGATTTCTCATGTAATCAATACTGTAAAATATCCCCAGGTCTTTCTGCTGGATCGTAACTCGGAGGACAGCTGATCGGTTTGCGGCATGTGTACCTCACCCGCGGGGAAGGAAGCCAGGCACCGGGCAGCAGCCCGTGGCGCGGTGGTAAGTAACTTCGGGGAAGTTTCCTTGCTATTTCTGCAGTTCACTGACCTGGAGTAATAAATGCCTTTGAATCTCTAGATATTAGGAACAAAACCAGGAGTTGGTTCTTAAAAGGGGGAAGCAAGGGGAGGTGTCTTTCAATTGTTCCCCCCTGAGCTGATAAAATACTTTGCTTGCAGTCTGTTTAACAAAGTTTTCTCCAGGGTGGACAAACATTCTCTATGTCTTCAGTAATTTGCAATGACATGAGACCGGGTTGATAAAAATAGTCATCATTTGTACAGCACTTTACCTCTTAAAATACTTCACAAACATCTACTAGCTAATCCATGCCACATCCCTGAGAGGCAGGCAAACCGGGCGCGCAGTGAAAGGAAAAGGAATTGCAATCCCAGCTTTCAAGTTAAAGCAATTAAGAACTTCACATCCAGCTGACGGCAGGTAATTGACCACTCTAACTCTAATAACTATTAAGCAGCTTAGTTGAGTTAGCAGGTATTTAAGGGTTTATAGAAATAAGAAAGCGAAGCGACGACCAGCAGAAAACACAAGGATCTGACAGCGAGGGAGATCTGCTCCGAGAAGAGACCAATCTGTTCGCATTGGGATTTGCGGTAATTATGAATGAGGCTCCAGCTCTCCTCCGTGTCTGTGTGTTGCCAGACAACCAACCAATGAGGCTGCAAAGCAAACCGCGTTCGCAGCCTGCAGATTTCAGGGAGAAGCACAGAGGTGACTTTTACTTACAAAACAGGCACGCGTTCATTTCGTGATTTAGGGAGGTAGCCTGAAACACCTTTTCTCGTGCAATAACCTCAGCTATGTTTTCTCCTCCTCCCCGTGTCTTTTGGCTGACAGATGATCCTGCTGTGATGCTATTTTGGATGTCCCAGTGAGAACTCTTAGAGATGCCTATTCTCTCCGGAGGCAGCGACCAAGACTATAGTAACATCAGCTACACTTCTTGTAATTCCGTGAGCCACTTCTTTCCCATCTCCGTTGAAACCCCTTCTGTCAAAGGGGTCCATTACCAAAGAGCCAGGAGGATTTACCATCCTGATCAAGTCCCTGCAGTCGATCTAAAGACAGAGATCATGATAAACGTTGGAGGCATCAAGTACCTGCTACCTTGGAGTACTTTAGATGAATTTCCCCTGACCAGACTGAGCAAACTGAAGTTTTGCAGCAGCTATGAAGAAATAATTCAGCTGTGTGACGATTATGATGAAGACACCCACGAGTTCTTCTTTGACAGGAACCCCAATGCTTTTGGGATGATTGTCAGCTTTCTAGCAGCAGGGAAGCTGATGCTCTTAAGAGACATGTGTGCCTTGTCTTTTCAGGAGGAGCTGAGATACTGGGGAATCGAGGAATCCAACCTGGAGAACTGCTGCTTTCGAAAACTATTTCAAAAACTGCAAGAGCTGGCTGAGGTACGCAAAGAAGAGGAGCTCCGGAGGAGCAAAGAAGCTACGTGTGTCTTGGATGAGAAAACAAAATTTGGACAGTTTATGAACAGACTCAGAGATATGGTAGAAAATCCCCAGTCGGGACTCCCAGGCAAAGTCTTTGCTTGTCTCTCCATTCTCTTTGTGGCCACCACAGCTATAAGCCTTTGTGTTAGCACAATGCCAGACTTAAGAGCTGAAGAAGACAGGGTAAGTCAGTCCTTTTTAACTGGTCTAACTACAGAATTAAAAGAAAAACTGTCTATCTTGCTAGACACAAATCATTAAAAAGATACAGAAAATCCACAGCAATTAGGTTCAAAACTGTCACTGGTAATGAAATGGTCTGTAACAGAAAATACAAGAATGGCTTAAATTACTTCTAGCAGTTTCAAAGTGATATTCAATTAAGAATAAGGTGAACAAAATATTTTACTAATTGTCAGCTAAAATACAGGAAAGAGCTGGGCAGGAAAGATACAGCAGCTCTCTAATGCAGCATTGTTTTCCCTTCTGAAGAAGCTGCGAGTGTAAGTTGTATTTACTTGTTCGCACTGGGACTCCCAAACTGACGTTACGGAGTTTTCTCTTCAACATGCTTCACTCTCTAGTTACAAGCTGTCTCTTCTTTGGACACATTAGCTAAGGAAATATTTCCCTTTGACATTTTTACTTTTAAAATAGCTGCATATCTTCCCTTATGTTAATACAATCAAATCTTTAAAGAGGAAGAAATATTCATTAACTTTTATAATGTGATCATGTTACATTTCAATTGTTGCATAAAGAGTAAAGGATGAGAGACAGATGAAGTATTTTCGCAGATACTGATGTATAAAAGCCGCACCCGCAAAAATTGTAATTCCATGCTAATAGAATTCTGTATTTCCCCACAGAAATATGTATATATTGTAGGAGTAATGCTAGCTGAACTGCTAACTGCCTTTAAATCCTTTTCAAGTAAGTCATCAGCATTAATTCAGGGCAAAGAAATCAAGCCTGTATCATACATGAAGAATCTTCTCTATAACATTCTTGTGAATATTTCAGCATTTAAAAGATTTGTTAGTCTAATAAGAAAACAGAGGACAGTAACAATCCAAAGTTATTTCAGATGTAGCGATGTCCAAATTCATCAAATAACCTTGACTAATCTCTTTAACGAATCTTGCACTGCATTTGCAAACTGCCCTCCCAAAAGTGTTGAGGAAATCCAGGTCAAGGAAACTCCCTGCCCTACCCACTGCTATAAGATGCTCCTCAGAGTATTGCATATGGATGGATAAAGCCATTTTAAAACTTACAGCACAGCACGGCGTGCACGGTACAGAAATCTGTAGGTATGTTATCACTCAAGCAGTAATTCAAAGTAGCACAGTCACAGTGAAGATATGTCATGATACTTGGTGTCTTTGAACAAAACAAAGAACTGCACAGAAAGCTGACATTTAAGATCATTCCCTGTTCCATTTAACCCCTTGAATATTAACTTACATTTGCACAGGAAGACTATTACCTCTCAGTAATAAATCCGGTGCTCTTGCAGCCTTCCACAGCTCTTACTTTTGGCAGGAAAAACTGTAACGCTGTTCCAACGCTCCTTCCGAGGAAGTGCTTTAAATATAGAACATCCTTCTTACAGCTAGATGTAAAAACATTACAAACTCCTCTCTAGCAAGTGCTTCCTACTAACTTTGTTAATGGAAGTAGCACGATGCCTTTTATCTTCATTTCCCAACCACTGCAGAAACAGCTTTTAAAACTACTTTTCATGAAAAAGAACAAGCACATAATGTTTCGGAGCTCGGCTAGAGGTAATACGTTGTGTGTTTCAAAAATTAACTGTATGTTAGAAAGGAAGGCACGTTGAGGGTTCTGTCTGGTAGCTCCTGTTCTTGGATTTCCTATAAAACACAGATGACATTACTACTTAGAGATTTGCATATATATCACTCCTTTAAAAACAAGCAAACTGGACTGAAAGAAGCTCAAATGCAGGGATGTTTAAAGCGCAGAGGAGAGGATGAAGGATGAACTTGAGCAAAGGACCACGTTTGTCCAAGTATTTGGAAACACTACATAATTTACACTTACAGCAGCAGCCCAGTGCACTTTGTCACCATGTCCCAGAAGCACAGAACAGAGTATTGATAGTCCTATTATTTGAATCATTTAGAATTACGCAGAGAAAATGTAGGGGAATATACGAGAAAATACTCATGCCTTGTGGAAAAGCAGAGAATATGAACTACTAAATAGTTCATATTCCTTAAATTTCCATCCCTGAATTCTTAGCCTGAAACACCTAAGATTTTCTTACTGGGATCTCAAAAGGGCATTTTAGCTAGAACTGGACAAATAACCCTGAGAACTTAATTGACTAAAAATATGACTTCTTGGTCACAGCCGAGTCATACCCAGGCAAATTGCAACTCTGCCTTGATTTGTAACTCAAAATTATCCACTGGCTGACCTCTGAAAATGATTCCAAGACAGGGCCACATTTACCAGCAACCTGGGACAGGCATGCAGAATCTGAAATTTTGGCTCTTGGCCTGAACATAGAGATCACATGCTAGCTGTTCAGTGACAAAAATCAGTCAAATTCCTTCAATAAAGTTTCTGAACAACCTGTATTTCCACACCTGAACTCAAAGATCCCTTGTCCTGAGGTTTGTTCACTTCTGAGTTAAAGCCTGGCAAAACCTCTATGCATAAATATGCTTACAAGTACTGCAAGGATCCCTTTTCCCAATGTCACCAACACTGGAAATTTAATTTATCCATTCCGAAATACAAATTTAAAAAGGCTTTACCTCTGCTGCACATGTACCGCTCTAGGGTCCTTTTCCTCATCATCACAGCCACATTAAGAGAGTGAGAACTCCAGCTCAAGGAGGAGGATCAGAGGGAAGGGGGGGAAGAAAAAAGAAAAAAAAAAAGGGGGAAAAATAATACAAGGTGACTTCCACTTCACTCAGAGACTTGGCTGATCCCACCCTGCAGGCACATGAAATCACTTGTCCTTTCAGCAGCTGCTAAACCAGATCTGCTTAGGAGGGAAAATAACTGCCTGTGCAGGCAGAAGAGCAAAGAGGAGTCCTCACCATCCGACGGAAAGTGAAAACTCCAGTCTCAGAGACTGGGATGGCAAGGAGCCAAGGAAAGAGCATCCGCATCAGGGAAGCCCAGTCACCCTGGCAACCAGAGGGGAGGGAAGGAGCCATCTCTATGGGCAGCAGAAGAGGGTTAGCTTAAAGGTAGGAATACAGCGGAAAATAAAATAAAGGAGGAGTTGTTATAATTGATACCATGCACACGCTCTGGAATATGTCAAATGACATTTAGGAACCTCCTTGTTACAGATATGAAAACACAGATAAGTGGGCAAACAGTTCTGTAACTATACATCACATACGTACACACCATGAATCCCAACCCAGAGGGAAGAGCCCCAGCCGAAGGAGGCCAGAAGTTCAGGAAAACTCCGGAGCAGTAAATGTATAACTCTAAAGCAGTAAATGTATAGCTCCACTGATCTCAAGTTTAAGTCTGACCATAAAAGAGAAATACAAAAGGATTTATCATGGATGATGCTAAGGAAAGAGGACTTGTTAGTAACAAATTATGTTATTTGGGTTTAAAACAACTGAAACGTCACATCCTCACACAGTAAAACATCCTTATCTAGGATATTTGCATCTGTTCTTCATGTACAGAGACCAAACTGTCTTCAGTAAGGAAGCAAACATAGTATCACCAAAATGTGTAATCAAGGCACGCACGTATGTAGAGACAGACAGGCAGGCACATTGAGAGGTGAGGAACTCTCTCTGTTATTGATCTGAATGTGTAGCCTGAGAGAACTACAAATCTGAACCACAGTCCATGCATACAGCATAAGAAAGCTGAAGCAACAAAACCTACCAGTATTTTCCTCACGTGAAGGAATTAAGATCATCCCACCAGACACAAGGCAAAAGTCCCATCCCACATAAGAGTTACAATCAGGGTCCAAGAGGTGTAACTGAACTAGTCACTGCTCAGCACACCTCACCCAAAGGAAAAAAACATAATTATACCAGGGAACTGCGGAATAAAACCACTGCAGAGGAGCTTGGACACGGAGACTGCTTTGAAGGACTCTTGGGATTTTCTGTAGGAAGAGATATTTCTTCTAATGAGTCCCTAAAATTGGTGTCCTCTAGAGAAATGACTCAGCAGAAAGGATACAGCAAGGTCTTTTCTTCATGAAGGCAAGCAAATTAAGGTCAGAGGGGAAAAGAAAAAAAAGAAACCCCAGACACTTCCAGTTCCTGTCCCTCAGCACTGGTAACAATGAAATCATCTTCACCCAGCGTAGACTGCTCCCAGCCGATCGCGCTGACACGATGTCACACGTAGTGTGGTTTAAGGGAGAAGGAAACGTCTGTTCACTGTTCTCCTTCTCTCCTCTGGTGATCAGCGAGGGGTCTGACCTTGCTACCATTAATTTTTGTATTTGCTCTTAACTGACCTTGAGAAGCTCGCAGCTGCCTTTGTACATAACTGCATGAAACATAACCAAAACAAGCTGCAACCAGTATTGTCACATCTAATGATTTGATCTGGACTCCTGGAATACTTTTTTTTTTTTTTTTTTTAAAGCACCCATCCCTGGGGTCACTTAATTATGTGAAAATCTAACTTCTTTACAAAAAGTAAGTTTTCAGTCTCTGGATGCACTGAGAATCCAGAAAACATGAACAGAGGAAAAGAACCCACTACCTAATATAAAGAACCATTTTTAAATTATTTTTTTCATTCTACACCATTATTCTGACGGCTCTGACTTAGTTTTTCAATGTTTGATGTTGCTGATGTCTGTATGATACTCAAACCAGCATATCTGGCTTGCACACTAGAAGACTGCTGAGAAACATATTGTCTTTAAAAGTGCAGTAATGTTACTTTAGAGGGGGTAAAAATTATTTGTTGGTCTTACTGTGAAGAGAAAGAAAATTAAAAAGTATTTGTTTCATCAGGGTTACTATTGCCACAGCTAAATGCGTTAATTACAAAAATTCACATTGACTGGTATGTAGCCAGTTCAGTATGGGAAGATACACTTGCAAGAGGTAAATCCTCAGTTTTCAAGCTATCAAATCCACTACAAAAGCATTAGAACGTAAAGCTCCAACTCTGCCCATGACCTGCAGATAATATTAAATATCTCTACTGAACTTATCAGAGGAAAAGCCAAGCGCTTGGGAGTGACTGGAGATAATAATCCATACGGAGAGCGTCAATGAGAGGAGTGGAAACCTAGTTCTGCTGCTCACGTGGCCTACAAAGTCTCTTCATCAAAGCGTAATTTGACCAACCGTTAGAAGCAATCACCTTTGCTAAACTGAATATGACAGCCAGATTTTGACAGATATTGCTAGCTACCATTTTTGTAGCTTTTAAACACGGAGGTCTAAATATTTATCAAAAAAGAATTTTCTAGCTGATTAGTCAGGCTGAAAAAGACCTTTTTCAATGACTAGTTCAGAGTCCTGCTAACGAAGTGGGGCACTATTCAGAATATACCTGCAAAGCGAGGTATTTCACCATGGCTTGGTGTGACCTTCTGACACAAGCATACATCACACCAAGCATGGCCCAGAACGACTTGCTCCATTGCAAAGAGATTAATGACATCTTTCAGAAACGCTTGTAACGCTCATTTAAAAGTGTAAGACTATAAAGGCGTATGTGTGCATGCCCAACTATAAATATATCGGTACACGCATATGACTCAAAATTACTTGGAACAGAATAAAGCTGGATGGGCTTGGGTTTTATTGCATCTGCTCAGTACATTTTTCTGGGTTCTTATCAGAACACTTTCTGCGGACACTCACTCTCCTAAATTATCTAGTCATCTCGTACAATTCAGATTTCTTCTAACCATTTTGATCAGCATTTCAAAGTAGGAGAATGTGCTTCACTGAAACATCAAAAAACTCCCAGTTTACCAGGTATGCTCATCAGCACGGTAGAATCCAGCTAACTTATTTGCTTTGTGGGTTGAATTAGTTAAAATTATAACAATTGAAGACATATATAAGAAATAAGAAGCTGTGAAACAACAGAAATCAGAATATTCAAGCCTGGGACTTCAATATATAGAGAAATTACTGCTTTATGGGATTTGCCTTTTTTTGAGTTTGCATATTCATTCAGTAACGTCAAAAGCTTTGACCTTGAAGTTGCTCCATTGCATTAACACTGCCTCCATAGTTCCACATTATTGGTATCGTTTTCCAAGCATCCACAAATGGAATTGCATATTTCAGCATTAAAGGTGAAGTTCACACTATTTAAGCCCTGTTCTGCATAACCAAAAAGGGGCATCAGTGAGGAGTAGTGAACAACTGCCACAGAAAATAATTTTCTTTAGAAAATCTGGACACTCCAGTGAGTAAATGGATTCTGCTTTCCAAAGCTGGCTCTGCCAGTATAAGGTCCAGTATTCAGAAAACACAATTAGATGTCATTAGTTTGCCTTATGTTCATCCAGTTTTGGCTGTATCCCAACAGCCCGAAGTCTCCTGGTTTTGCACGCTGTCCTGGGGGGACACCCAGCTGTTCTCGCTGCTCCGCAACCGGCAGTCAAGCAGCTGCTCTTCAACATGCCAGCATGCATGTTCCTCACTGGGAATCACGCTTTCTTTTCCCTTTTGCCGCTTTTAAGTTTGTAATACTCACAATAGGGAAAAAAAAATCCTGTTTACCTTCCTCGTTTCACTCCTCTCAAGAGGTTCAGCACAGATGATTACTTAATAAATGCCTTCATTGGGAAGACTGGTATTTTCTCTGAGGGAGGCACTTGATGTTTGAGAAACTCTGTTTGAAATCAATGCATCCTCCAAGTGCGTAGCAATAATGCCTCAAATATTAAAAATAAACCACCCCCAAATTTGGATGTGTTTTAGAACTTCCTCTTTGAACATGATGGAAATCTTCGAGGACTCTTCAGTCTACTGCTGCAAATTCACAATCTGCTATTCTAATTCTGCGCAGAACTAATTCCTAATTCCATTGCAGCATCAAGGCTATGAACTGCAAATGTTGTGTTTATTCCCACAGTGTCAGCACTCCCTCTTAGCACCAGTACTTTCCCTTACAACAGATTCCACGGTACCTGAGACCCCACTGTACACCCTGTACTACAGGGGTACGACAACAAGTAGTTTCTGCTCCAAGGAACTCACAATGCAGTGACGAAAGCAGCCAGCAGAGAAGAAACGGTAACAGGGCAAATAATTTGACCAGCAGCAAAATTGGAAATTGAAGGTCATCCTCCTAAGTCCCAGACAAATACCTTGTCATTTTGACTATATTGCTCTTCACAGTGACAAAATTAAATCTGCTAAATTTCTTACTAGAAAAAACAGCTATCTCCTTACACAAACACTCAGGGGTCACCAATTGTTGTAAATCAAATTCAGATTCTTCAGACCGATTCTCAGGGTGTTTGCAGAATAAGGACTCAAGTTTAAAAGTTAATTGAAATATTTTATTTTAGTTACACTTCTGCCCCAGAGGAGATAATTATGTGTTGGATACAGAGATAATAATTTCCTTTTATGTTCTTTCTAATGTCCACATTAATATAATCCCAATATTAGTTTTGTTTCCTCAAATGTTCTAGTTGTAGTAAATGTTTTCATAAGGCCAGGCTTCTTTCCCATAAAGCCCAGTGAGCAGGGAATTGTTCTGTGATCCGAATATGCAGCACTCCTTTAACAAGCTCATCGTTCTGTAAATCAGGTTACGGGCTCTTTCTCAGCAGGCTGTAAACCTTTTGATTTTATTGCATCAGTTTGTAACCATAAATCCTGAAGTGATCCATAACGTAGGGTTTCCAAGTTCTCCCCAACCATAATTTGATTCAGCAGAGCACAATTTAATTATTCAAGCGCTAGCGGCAATGCGGTTGCAGTGATTCAGCAGTACCTGCAGCACTGCAGCTGGATCCCACAGCTCCAGGTATGCAGGGAACGCAGATCGGCACACCGCTTCCCAACAGAGTCATCATTTTACAGCCAAAAGGGATTTCTCCTCTGTGTCTGTTCATTTCCTGCTGCGAACTGGGATAAGAACAGCTGGGAGCTGGTTAGGGATCTCAGCTGCCTACGCTGAGGTCTTGGTCTGCCTCACTACCCTCTAGACTTGTAGCCTCACCCCGTAGACCCACAACCTTGGATCCGTGCACAGGCAAGAGCAAGAACCAAAGCTTGTTTGTTCACTATTACATTAGCTTGCATTTTTTTCCACAGAGGGAATTGCCTGGGGAAAAGCCTTAGACCAGGACGCACTGTCCATGTATAACCTTGAGAAGTGCAAAAGGCTGAAAAAGAGCACTCTGCCCAGCAAACGTCAACCTTGGGCTTAGAGAGGAAAATCCCCGAGTTTTCCTTATAAATCCTCTGCATAGCAGGCTGAATGTTTCGGGGTTTGTTTTTTTTTTTTTTTTCCCTCTGAGCGGGCCAAAAAGCCAGACTGCGCAAAGAGCAGCCTTGCTGAGATAAGTCTCTCCACTAAGTGTTGGACAGCAGGTTGATAGCCACAACACAGACCGATCCCATCTGCTGCCACGTCAGTGGACGCTGGCCTCTGTCCACAAAATGTGTGGATCAGAGGGAAGGGTCTGAGCAGTAACTGGCTCTACCTGAACGTGTCAAATAAAATCCGGAGATGCCAGAGTAAGTTTAGCAGATGTAAATTGTGACCATGCATCAGCCACACCGCCAGAATCGTTTCTGGCGTGAAAGATGATCTCTTTCACAGCCTCTCCTGCAGCTGCAGTGCTCAGCAGGTCCTATGTTTATGGAAGCTCCAACAGGAGTCTGGATCAGGAAGAGTCAAGCATATAGCTTTACGAGTTCCTTCTCTGCTTTGTTTTGAGACCACTTAGTATGGGTGACTGAACACCAAAACAGCCTTCACTCAGAAGCCATCGCTACTGCATCTAGGGCAGATCTAGCTGGGAAGAAGTTTCAGATCCATTCTGTCCATCACTCATTTGTTTTACGGTGATGAGCCAGCTGGTTTCCATGAGCGTTCCCCAGAAACGGCAGTATTTGCATACAGTGGTTCAATCATGACTTACAGGTGGGTTCAATGACTTTTATCAACTTGGCTTCATAAATAATATCACTTGCTTTTCTCTTAAGTATGCTGTATAAGCAACATATATACATATTGCTGCTTCCACTCTAAAGCTTTAAGAATATTAATCTCTGTAGGGATGATGTGATTCTGAAATAGTCCCTCTACTGATCTAGCAACACATATTAGCAAAGTGTTCTGCAAGCATTGGTGCAACTTTCACCATTTAACTAGGAAACAGATTATTTGACACAAGAAACACTTAAAATCCCTAAAGCCATCATAAATCGTGTCAACCGGCAAGCACAGAAAGGAGATCATGAGAAACGCTGCAGGTTTGCCTGTCTTAGATCTCAGACTCCACCCTATTTATAGGTTGTGCAAAACACCAAGTTACACACCATGGAAAGCAGGTTCAAATTGCTGCCAATGAACTCCCACTTCGAGTCAGTCACACCCAGGACAGAAAGTTGGTACCCATCCAGTCCTTACCCCAGCACAGCTGCAGCACTGCACATCCAGTGCAGTGAGAATAAGAGGAATTTTTTTCCCCATTTTTCCTGAGATGTAGAGAAACTTTGCATGCTTCCCTCTGATGTTCTCATACAGTTTCAGTTCTCATTTTTTACACTCCAGAAGTTGCTTAAAAAGGATTTGCTTGGTGTTTTTAAGAATCAGTAACATAACATGAAGAGTCCACAATATAGAG
>WHYT01016778.1:29772-98568 GCA_009806455.1 Tetrax tetrax
TAGACTTGTAGCCTCACCCCGTAGACCCACAACCTTGGATCCGTGCACAGGCAAGAGCAAGAACCAAAGCTTGTTTGTTCACTATTACATTAGCTTGCATTTTTTTCCACAGAGGGAATTGCCTGGGGAAAAGCCTTAGACCAGGACGCACTGTCCATGTATAACCTTGAGAAGTGCAAAAGGCTGAAAAAGAGCACTCTGCCCAGCAAATGTCAACCTTGGGCTTAGAGAGGAAAATCCCCGAGTTTTCCTTCTAAATCCTCTGCATAGCAGGCTGAATGTTTCGGATTTTTTTTTTTTTTTTTCCCCCCTCTGAGCGGGCCAAAAAGCCAGACTGCGGGAAGAGCAGCCTTGCTGAGATAAGTCTCTCTACTAAGTGTTGGACAGCAGGCTGATAGCCACAACACAGACCGATCCCATCTGCTGCCACGTCAGTGGACGCTGGCCTCTGTCCACAAAATGTGTGGATCAGAGGGAAGGGTCTGAGCAGTAACTGGCTCTACCTGAACGTATCAAATAAAATCCGGAGATGCCAGGGTAAGTTTAGCAGATGTAAATTGTGACCGTGCATCAGCAACACCGCCAGACGCGTTTCTGGCATGAAAGATGATCTCTTTCACAGCCTCTCCTGCAGCTGCAGTGCTCAGCAGGTCCTATGTTTATGGAAACTCCAACAGGAGTCTGGATCAGGAAGAGTCAAGCATATAGCTTTACGAGTTCCTTCTCTGCTTTGTTTTGAGACCGCTTAGTATGGGTGACTGAACACCAAAACAGCCTTCACTCAGAAGCCATTGCTACTGCATCTAGGGCAGATCTAGCTGGGAAGAAGTTTCAGATCCATTCTGTCCATCACTCATTTGTTTTACGGTGATGAGCCAGCTGGTTTCCATGAGTGTTCCCCAGAAACAGCAGTATTTGCATACAGTGGTTCAATCATGACTTACAGGTGGGTTCAATGACTTTTATCAACTTGGCTTCATAAATAATATCACTTGCTTTTCTCATAAGTATGCTGTATAAGCAACATATATACATATTGCTGCTTCCACTCTAAAGCTTTAAGAATATTAATCTCTGTAGGGATGATGTGATTCTGAAATAGTCCCTCTACTGATCTAGCAACATGTATTAGCAAAGTGTTCTGCAAGCATTGGTGCAACTTTCACCGTTTAACTAGGAAACAGATTATTTGACACAAGAAACACTTAAAATCCCTAAAGCCATCATAAACCGTGTTAACCGGCAAGCACAGAAAGGAGATCATGAGAAACGCTGCAGGTTTGCCTGTCTTAGATCTCAGACTCCACCCTATTTATAGGTTGTGCAAAACACCAAGTTACACACCATGGAAAGCAGGTTCAAATTGCTGCCAATGAACTCCCACTTCGAGTCAGTCACACCCAGGACAGAAAGTTGGTACCCATCCAGTCCTTACCCCAGCACAGCTGCAGCACTGCACATCTAGTGCAGTGAGAATAAGAGGAATTTTTTTCCCCATTTTTCCTCAGATGTAGAGAAACTTTGCATGCTTCCCTCTGATGTTCTCATACAGTTTCAGTTCTCATTTTTTACACTCCAGAAGTTGCTTAAAAAGGATTTGCTTGGTGTTTTTAAGAATCAGTAACATAACATGAAGAGTCCACAATATAGAGCAGGCAGGGATACAATATCTCAGACTCAGGTTCAAACAGTCAGAGTCCTCAAACAGTTTTATAAAAGGAGCACACCGAAGTGTGCAATTTGCAAAGTACAGATTATCAATCTGTTTTGTGTTTACATTTATGGAAAAACACCTTACAATGGACTAAAGGGTAAATATTCACTGCAAAAGGCATTGGGGTAAAACTTTGGCAGTAGGAAATTAATTGCCAGATCAGGTAGTGACTCAGAACAAGTATTCCAGAGCATATTTTAATTAAAAAATGTCCCAGAGTGCAACCAAGTAGGACACAAATGGTCAGCACAGAGCAGACCCTGAAGGTATAAGAATAGTTCCTTGGTGTTCTCATCCAGTCACCTATGAATAATACATTCTTTCCTTGTCTGGAAAATGTAACAAAGTGAGTTGCACCTGAAAACCACACTGGATAGACAAGATATATATTCCACAGGGGAAATTCCGATTCTGTCACCCTGGACATTGCTACAATTATTGATGCATGCAAAGATATTATTTTCACTGCATGAGATTTATCTCTCTTGTAAGAGAGATAGTTAGTGCAGCATAACTCTAATATCTGATTTTGTTTATTATCCCAGATGTCATTACACTTTAACTAATGTTTCCTAGTAAACTGAGAGGGCACTTGGCCAGGAAATTCATCACAAGGAAGTGAGTAAATGTCAATCAAGTAGCCAGCTTTCCTTCCAGTGACAGAGCTTAGGGGCATCAGATGAGATTAATGGGAACCTAGCTAGAACAGAGAGCTGAGTCTCCAATGCAATAGGCAGCAGACAAAAGAATGGCCAAACTTTACAGAAGAGCAATTCAGCTTGCTTGCATGAACACCATCCTTCAGCTCAGGAAGCTCTGGAATGGAAAACAGAAGCCAGGAGATTTGCCTTGAGCATCTGTTGCCTCAGGCTGTTGGAATAGGGTACTGGGCTAACCGGACTCAGTACTTCCATTCTTATATTTTATTACAAGCCTATGTTTTCATATCTAAATGGAAGTTAACAGAAATAGCCTAAACCAAGCAATTTTACTGTAACACTATAAACATTCCAATGCATAAGAGAACCCAGAAAATGAGCCATTGCCTCATACAGCAGAAGGCAATAATGAAAAGGAAGCATGAATTGCTTATTACCTCTGGAAGTTTGAAACAGCACTTTGCTGCTTTGAGGTGGTTGATAAATTTCAGAAATTACTCAATATTTCAGGCATCAGGCTCAGGATATATCTTTTTGACATACAAAATATTGTTTCCTTCATTGCTGAGCCAAATGCTGTTTTCATCTGCAAGATCAATACCAGGCACTCATTTTATCACATTTATATCATACATTGTAGAATTTCAGCTAGAGAAGTTCCATAAATCCTGATAAATTCTCGCATTGTTCAAAAGTAAATCTGCAGGATGATTAAAGGAGTTAGATACTCACCCACCACTGGCTTTGTGATAACTGTTCTCCCATCAGAGCTGACAATAGTTTTGCATACTGACTGCTGCTACAGTAGTGTAAAACGTGTCAGGGGATTTTGTTGAAAAAGCTCACCCAAAATATCTTGTGGTCAGTTAGAAATGGAACTTCGGAACTTCATCTTCCCCTCATCTTTACAGTCAACACCATACTGGCTTGGATCTTCTATAGGTTCTACCTACACCACAGTTCTTTGGATGTGAAAACACAGTCAGCAGGACAAAGAAGTCGGTGACAAATTTGACTCAAAGTTTTGAAAATAAGAGCTCGGAATTCTGCTCTAGTTAATGGTAAGGTCAAGAGAAGGAGTTTGTTGTGTTTTGTCTTGGCAGGCACTGATCACTAGAATTTCCCAAATGTGCTTGCTTTGTTCAGAAAGAGAAAATATAAAGAAACTGTTGTGGCACAGAAACTCCTTTATTGACCATTTACACAAAAAAATCCTTTCATGGATGAGAGTATCTGGCCCATAATTTGACAGTTCACTGACAGGAACTAACATCTGATGGGAATTCAGTGATAATAGCAAATTTGAAATCTACCACTGACATAGAGGCATCTGTATTTTAGTGAGAATATCATATTTGAAGTCAGTGTGCTATTCTCCCTGCTCTTTGGCCAACAGTCATAAGTGGAACACAAAGCACTCAGGTCTAAAATAATAAAAAATACTGAAAGAAACAAATTTGTATTTAATACATTTGGTTTTCGTATTTAATATTTCCTTTTCCCCTCTTACCATTCCAAGATTTGCTGCTTTTGAACAGGCTGTTCAAGATGATCAAGAATCTTCAAAAAGACTGAGATTAGAGAGGGATATACTATATATACCATGTCACATATGTTACATAATATAGACAAATATTTCTAATATATGAAAAATTCACATACAAACTCACTGGATGAAATTTATCTCCCAGTGTGAAACGAATGAGCGTGTTCTCATCAAATCCCGTAGAGCCACGGTCTTACATTCTCTTTCCAGACACTGGTGACAGAGAAATAAGCAGACAGGCAAGAGGCTTGGAAATTTCTGGCAGATGTTGTATATGGACTAAATCATGGTATATCTATGCTATGTAAGGGCGTGAAATTGTCCTGCTGTGGGATGGTAGCCCAGCTGTATTACCTGTAGGGCTGGAGTTATTCACCTCCATACAGAACTGCTGTGCTGCACAGATAAATCAGTCCCTCAGACAGACACCAGGCTGGTTTTGCTGCATGCCTTCACCTAACATAGGTATATCTGAAGCAAACATCATCATCTTCTATCTCTTCCAAAAAAAAAAAAAAACCCATGAAGCACAGTATTCTCTGCATCAGTTACAGTGTCAGAGACTATGATGTTGCCATTATTTTGTTTGCTGCCACAGGAAAAGGGACTGTGGTTTGAACTATATGCAAACATTTCTGAAATGTCTTTTGCAAAGTACATAAAAAAAGATAAAGTGTGTTAACAGGGGAGAACTCACCATCCCTTTACATCCACAACTATGCACAAAGAAGAAATAAAATGCATAGCAACATTCCTGAGAAGGATTTGAAGGATGCTCTTCTGAAAAACGACACACATGTTGAGGAAGCTGACTGCACAAACTGCTTTCTCTAGCTATGTATGACTTTCCATGGGGACTACTGAGGAAACCGAGGATGGTGAAAAGGAGAAAAAAATCTCCCAACCAGTCCTTACAATGCCACACCTTGAAATTTCACACTCAATTCAAAAGACCCCTAGATCTTAATGGCTAAAACTTCTACCAACCAGAGTTTTTCTTATATTTTCCAAGGAAGGAATAGTGAAAACTACATGATGATCTGAGAGCAATGTCTCTTGTAAACGTATAAAGGTAAATAAGTAACAGATGTACTGGAAATTCAGGCCAGTTAACAAAAAAAATAAAATAAGTCTTGATGGGAACAATGAATAATTCACAGGCCACATCACTGTAGCGACCACAAGCAGGTCTGTGCAGAGTCTAGGCTGCACTGTACAAATAATTTACAACTCAGAAAAAGTGAGCACTGCATAACAGATCCACTGATTAAAGCAATCTCACCAGGCCAGGCCAGCAGCTCTGCAAACATCAATGCATTCTAGCCACGGCAATGACTTCAAACGGGGCTGTAACTAACCTGATCCCGCACGCGTAACTCTAGCAGGGCCAAGTCTTCGTTACTTTTTGCGATGTTTAAGAGATAAATTATGATCTTGACAGTGTACTGTGCAGAAAGAGGAAAAATCCCCAAATGGCACTAACAGAGCTAAATTGTTCTGAGGGTTAGATGAGGTATAGCCAAGGATATAAACACTGCCTGAACAAAAAGACTTGTTACTTCCAAGGGACACTGAGAAATCAGCATCACATCGCAGTGCAGAGGGCAGCTGAGCAGTGGAAGTAGTTTAATAATAGCAGGGGTATGCGCTTCCCATGGTGTTTTAATCAATATTGCTCATGAAATTTGGCTGAGGATGGGTAACACTGCATGAGGAACTGCTCCTCTAAATTGCCTAGTTTCAGAGTCAGGCTATTGAGAAAGACGCATACAGCAGCCTTGACTTCACTCTACAGAGGTCACAAAAAAGCCTTTCATGAACCAAAGGTCTGCAGCAATTCCTGAGTAACACATAGCCACTCCGCTCTCCCAAAAGGAGATTCTTTCTCTGCACAGATCCTCCTTCATCATCCCTAGTTCTGCCTGATCTTCTGCAGTTGCAAACACCTCAGAGGTGGAAGTCCCTGTTCAGCAAAAATACAAGGAGAAGACTCTAACCTTGCTAAGCCTTCATATACCAACATTGTAGTTGGAAAGAGCTATTTGCTAAATATTAATTTTCAAGCAGGTTAAAAATCTAAAGTGAAATTACCACCTTCTACACCTGGTTTTTCTGGAACACGCAGTGAGAAGCCATGTTCTGAGTCCCAACTGGAATTTCTAAGAGTTGCAATACTAGTCAAATCCTTTCTTTGGTTCACAGTTATGGCTAAGATTTCTCATCTTCAACAAAAATTCAAACCCTGTATGCTTCATATGCCAGTGTTTTGATAACGTTCTCAGTAAAGAAAAGCAGACAAGGCTGCTTCAAAGTCAGCCAAAGTCCAGGAAAGACTCAGTTCACTTGAATTGATGCAAGAACTTAATGCAGATAGCAGCATGTCACTGAGAAAATACCATACAAGTCCTGTTAGGTGGCATTCTTCAATACCCTTATTCACAATGCTTCAAAGCAGAAAAACAGTGTTAGTGTAAATGATGAGACCAGGTTTCTTCAGAACACGAATCCTCTGGACAGGTACAAGAATGTATTTATCAGTAGGATGGATAGGGTGTGTAAGAACACAGTGACACTGGCATTTAAAAACAATGTGTTCCTTACAGGGGCAGGTGTCCAGCTGCTAAGAAATCATGATGAAAGCAGCATGCCCTGCTAATCTCCTGTAAGGCAAAAACTGGTGGCAGGACCTGGTTTGTTTCCTGCCAGTTGGAACACAGTAAGCAGACACGGTGCACGTGAAGGAGGCAGTACGCACGCCCCAGTCCCTGTAACCGACGCGTTCACCTGTTCACACGCTCTTTGGAGGATGGGGCCTGATGGTTGCCCATCACTAAAGGGCGAAGCTCAGTGTAGTCTTCTGCTTACCCAAATAATTGTGAGCTTATTTATGTTTGCCTCTTTTTTTTCACTGGAATGGGCCAAAAGTAGGTTGTTTTTTTTTTTTTTTTAAAGCTCAGGAAAATAATAAAAAAAAAATGTGAATCCAAAATAGTTCAACTAAAGCAATTCCTTTGATAGCAAAACCAAGAAAGTATTGCTTGTAGCATGTGGCCCCAATACTGCGAGAGAATTCTTCAAGGCAAGTTTCACCGACTGGGTGGGTATTTATTTTCCTTTAGATTAAAACACTTGCATATACAGAAAGAAACAAGATTTATATATGGTGTAACTGAGCCAAGGATCCAGATGATACCTCTGAGACACTTTTAATTGCACCAGAAATCACAGTATTTGTGAAAGCACCATGCGTTGAACAGCAGCAGCAGTTTAGCGAGACATTCAAGCATTAATCTTTCTTTTGATGAGAAACTGATTTTTGCACAGGCTTCTAAACCAGTCAAGTTTAAATTAATTTCTGTTTGAGAGCAGAAAGCATTACTTATTTGGAACTTACGAGCTGCATGCCAACACTTTACACAGAGATGAGTTTCATTCATTTAGACTACAAGAAGCAACATAATAAAATAAACAGGTGGATACATTTGTTCATTCAGATATTTCATGTGCTCGTTATCATCTAGACACCATTGAAAGATGGCTGCCGTACAACTACCTGCCAGCTCGGATTTGTTCATTTCTGGTACTAGTGACTCAAGCAGATACACATTGCTTCTTCCTTCGTGTTTTTGGATGCTGGTTCACAAACTGTTCTTTTATTTAATTCTCTTTGTTTTGTGTCAGGGTGAGTGTTCCCAGAAGTGCTATTACATCTTCATCATAGAGACCATCTGTGTGGCTTGGTTTTCCCTGGAGTTCTGCCTCCGATTCATTCAGGCAAGGAGCAAGTGTCAGTTCTTCAAAGGACCCCTAAATATCATTGACTTCTTGGCTATTTCACCCTATTACGTTTCCCTCATCTTCTCAGAGGATGACTCAAATGAAGACGACGACAGGCCAAGCAGCAACACATATCTGGAGAAGGTTGGTTTGGTGCTACGGGTTTTACGTGCCTTGAGGATCTTGTACGTAATGCGCCTTGCCCGACACTCCTTGGGCTTGCAGACTTTGGGCCTCACAGTTCGGAAGTGCACACGGGAATTTGGCCTGCTTTTACTCTTCTTATGCGTGGCCGTCACTCTGTTTTCTCCTTTGGTCTATCTCGCCGAGAATGAATCTGGGAAGGTGCTTGAATTTACTAGCATACCTGCCTCTTACTGGTGGGCTATCATTTCAATGACCACTGTGGGGTATGGAGATATGGTACCACGGAGCGTCCCAGGCCAAATGGTGGCTCTGAGCAGCATCCTCAGTGGGATTCTCATCATGTCTTTTCCTGCAACATCGATATTCCACACTTTCTCCCATTCCTACTCAGAGTTGAGAAAGGAACATGAACGATTGCAGTCTCGGCTAAACAGAGTAAAAAACGCCAACAACTCTGGTGAGAGCGACACCTTCAATGAGACAGACAGCTTGATCCTGGAGGATCATGCATCACCAATCAAATACATTTACAGAGGGAACTAAGGCTGGTTGTAAAACATTCCAAGAACAGGAATAGAAATCTACACATAAGTATTGTCAACATAACACACAACGCAAAGCAACAAGGTCGGTTACGATGCTACTCGTCTCTGCCAGCATAGATGTAATAAGCAGCCAGGCCAACGCGGCTAGCTCCAACAGATCATCACGGAGCCAGAGGCTTTGAGAATGTCAAAAGTCAGAGTTTATTCAATAATAAATACTCATTCATCTCTACAACTTATAAGAATAAACTTTGTCTATGCTAGTCGTGTATCTCGCTGAATATCTAATACTGAATGAGTTACAAACAAACCAGCTTCTGTTGGCACAAATACACTTGTTATTTTATTTGCCTTTGAGTTTCCAATGTTCTTGCAATTAATATCTCGAGCCAAGCGTTAGAATGGATTATTTCAGGGCTACGACCCAGTGCTGTTCATATATGCTCATCCACCAGGCATACAGCAGAAGCCTCGACACAATCTGAATTCTGTATCTAAAGCCACCAATAAGCTTAAAATACAAGCACTGTATGTGAAAGCGTTCCAAGTTTGCCTGTAGCCAGACGATCAATCTATAAATTACAAATTGCACTGCTATTGTATAAAATACACCGTGTTTGCAAGAGAATTTGCTTGAAGTGCAGTTGCAGTCTGCAAACTATAAACATTTCATACTAGAGGACAAAAGTTTTCAAACTTTTTTCATATACTTATTTAAAATGATAATGAGGAATAAAAAACCCTAAGCTTATTGACCATAGTAAAAAGAGTTGGTGTTATCTTTTTTACTGAATGGTGATGGCTTCTCTGGAACAAAGATAAAAAAATTGAGTTACTGAAAATTAGATGACAGCTCAGAAGTATCCAGGAGTACAAATAATAAAGAATGAGGTGAATGGTTGCCAGAGAGGCAGTGGGAGTGATTTCCTAATGCAAGTGGAAGACGTCCCTTCTGGGATATCCAAGTACAGCCAGAAAAAAAGCAATGGAACTACACAGAAGACAAATGCTACTTCACAGGATAGTCTAGATGATCTTTCACAATTCAAATTTTTAGATGCGGTGAATGCAGTCAGTGAAAACCAAGACATGAAGGCCAGGTCTGTGTTTAGGGCCCGCACCAGCTCACACGTCCTCAGTTTGTAAGCAGTCCTGTTGACAGCCGCAGAACTTTGACAGGCTGAACGCTGGGCATGTATTTAATGACTGAGATGAATCAAGGGCTAAATCATTTTTAAATCAGATTTGCAGCTTTCAGTATCCCATTTCTTAAATCCTACCAAGGTCCCCGTGACCTTGTGATGGAGCAAAGCCCAGTGATGAGCCCGTTCAGTTCCAGTTTTCACAGGGCCCCATTCTCCACAGTCTGGAGCCCTGGGAGCACTTTCAGGCGCTGTAACCCATCTCCCACGTGGAATTACAAACACAGTCCCTCAGAGTTACGCAACTTCACGCAGGCATTTGGGAGTTTTGGTTTTTAGATACTCTCCTCACTGTGCTGCATAGCTTAAGCACAGAAAAGCACAGTTGCTGGCACAATTTCGATCACGTGACTCACATTAATCCTTGGATTTATCTTGCCATTGACCCTATGATTTAAACCAAAGAAATTGTAGCGGATTATAGTTGGGATGTTCCAACACAACTGGAACAAGTCGACACTAGATGACAGGCATTTATACAGAAAAAGGGTAGAATTTCTGCTGGGTTTATGCAAAGGTCCATGGCGACTTGTTTTTTTTTTTTTTTTTTTTTTTTTTTGCAATTAGCAACTATTTTATTTTTTTTCCAAAAATTCTCAGTAGGACAACTTAGATGGTAAACCAGACAACATCCAACCCTGATCTGGACCACGATACAGAATTGCCACATCTTTTAAAAGACATTTCTCCCCACTCACACACACTGTGGAAATAAAAACAATTAGGTAGTGCAGCTGATTTGCTTTTTCTAATTAACACTTTTCTTGCTAGTTCAGGAGTTAGTTCAACATGGTCCCACAGAAAATTAGCCAGTCACTTTGTTCCAAATATGCAGACAGCAGGAAAAACATTAGGGCTTTTCCTGCCCAAGTACTTGTAACAGCTTAATGTCCAACAGGGTCTGTGATGTGCGCGGGGCTGTGGACACAACCTGTACCCAAATTCACAGAAATCCAAGCCTGGACTCAGGCAAGCGTTCAAGCTCGTGTGAGCTCTCCCAAAACACAATACAAGAATGTGATGAAACATGGAGGTAAAAAAAAAAAACAAATCAATGTTTAACAGTGAAGTGCTTGTACACTCAGCAGAACCAGGTCCATAACGTATTGCTGGTTCTAACTTAATCTCCTCCTATAGCCGGGTCTGGGCTGCACCAGCTTTCACAGAAAATGTCCTTCATGATTCATTGTGTTACTAGGCAGGGAAAAAAATATGTTGAGAGGAACATTTAGTTCCTGTGTAACTCAACTGAGTAACAAATTCAGAACAAGCAGTTACAATTAGCAGATATCGCTGTTGCCAAGATCATATCGTCTCATACCCAGACTTAATTAAAAGAGCAGTTTAGGTGCCTGGCACCCAGCTTCAATTACTTCAAAGCCTTTTCCCTGAATCTAAATTCCAGAAGCAGCAGAGGACAGCCCCCATTATCCGGGGGAAAGCACGTTGTTCAGCCCCCACCAATGCATGATATCTCTTGTTAAGCTTCTAATTGCTACTCTGACACAGCAAGAACTCCCCCTGTATAACGAAGGGTCCCGCAAAACTCCGCACCGCACTGCTGTGTTCGGGAAGTCGGTAGGTATCCTGCTCTGCAAACCAGCCAGGGACACCTGACAGTGACAGGATCACACGAAGACGCAATACAGGACCCTTCCCATTACTGCTCTGACTTGGAACCAAAACACAGGGATGGGTTTTGATCACGGACTAAATGCAAATTATCTATGATGTTGAAATTGCACTGAGGGGCTAAGACCTTTACTTTGACCTTACTCTCATTTCTTCAGGGATTCTGCAGATTATGTCAGATTCTCACGGCAGCCCTCGTACCTCACAGCTATCCTCCAGCTGTTCCTCCTCTTTGACTTTATCAGTTCCTCTGGCAGAGAAGCAGAAGATGGGCTTATTATTATTTCAGTAATGAATTCCCATTAGTTTCATAGGTTCAGTACTTTATTATTTCAACCTACTGTTAGATCTCCTGAAATTTGCTTTTCATCTGCCTTTGGCAATCTGAAGCTTGCATCCAGTCACTAGTATTCATAATATAATTAAAGTTACCAGGTTTATTATTTAAGTCACATGAATTAATTGGATGGAATAGTGCATTATTTCAGAGGTAAATTGCAAAGGAATTCACTAGTGTACTGCACATCTTATGCATAAATTATAGCAGAACTATTTAAAACATGTATTGGTCAATATTTTTATTTCAAACACACCCAAACAGTATTCTGCAGTTATTTTGAACAATTAAGCACATCTGCTGATAGAAATAACATGCCCCTTCTGATTTTATTCCTAATGAAAGACTTTTTCCCTTTTTTTTTTGTTCAGTAAGTTATTTTAATACATTGCAGTAATCTATAAATAATGATTAAGACCTAGAAGGTCAAGGAAATGAAAAGTACAGCACATTCCCTGAAGGAGAACTAGAAACTTTTTACTTCTACAAGTAATAAATTATCAGCCACAGGTTAAAGTTAAAACTGATAAAAGGCTGACACAATACTCACGTTTCCTAAGTGGAATCTGGTTTCTGCATGATAAAAAGCTACATATTCTAGCACATTTTCCTGAAAGTATTAAATTCCTTCCTGTGAGCTATTTTGCTTCCGTAGCAATGGCTTATCTGAGCTAAATGGGGCTTTCACCACTTCCGAGCCCTAGCCACAGCACAATTCCTGGACAAGCCCTAACAAACTGGACAAGGTTGTGAATGTATCAGGTATTCAATATGCACACTGGCTTTTCTGCTGGTGTCTGACATGGAACATTAAACTGAATTTTCCCAGCTGGCAAAGCAGAGAGACTGAACTGAATAGTCCTCCTTTCCTTACAGGGCACCAGCATTCAGCTCGACTGAGGTCTGCAGAACGTCTTGAGTAGTTTGGGCAAATTGATTGTTGCATATGGGGTGCAGATCTTGTTAGGAAGCTTCTGTTCTCAACCTGCAATATTAGGATGAAACTTAACACACTAGGCTACTCTTTTTTTTTTTCTGGATGACTAAAGTGATACTCACAAGGAAAAGATGATGAAGAGAAAGAACTAAGGTGTTTCCCTTCTCCCTGTGCTCCTGTCTTTGCTATTTTACTTCCAATAGAAGCTAGTCCTCAAACTTATTCTCCCCAAAGTTTAGTGTTCCTATAGCTCCCTTATGCCAGTATTGATCTCCACAAAAAGCTCACACAGAAGGGAACAAAAAAAAACTAACCGAAAGATACTTCACTGTAGGAGAGCCCTGCATTCAGAATCGGATCAAGGGAACTCACGTGAAAATCCAGGCCTGGACCAGCAGCACCAAGCAGAAGTGCTTAAGGAGCACTGTAGCAGAATATTAAGAGTAAATTCATCAAGAGGGATAAAAATCCAGCTCAGATTTCATTATTTTCATACTTTATTCCTGCCATAGCTACACTAGGTGTAAAAACCAGTGTCTAAAAGGGAATGGCCTTTGGGTGTTTCTCTTCTGAAAGTTAGTCCATTATGTCACCAGTAATAAGTACCGTAACAAAATAAACATAATCATCCTGAAACAACACAAAATTTTAAATCTTAAAAAGTCTACTGCTTCATACCCAACAATTTTGTTTTAAAAAAATCCTTTCAGATGCAATGTATTAGCATAGAACTCCATACATGCATATAATAAAGTCATAATACCTCCAAAATTTCCTGCTTGCCAGTTCTAGCATTCAGCCAAATATTAGTCAGTCAGACACTAACTGTGAGTCAACAGGTTTTATCTTGGCTTCTTCAAAATAATTTATTTTCATTAGCTTTCAAGAAACTGACTATTCTAAGTAAGAACAAATGGCATGACACAGAATTTTTATTCTGCCTAAAGCCAGAGCAGATGAGGTACAGTTTATATTGACCTTGCAAGACATTCTCACAATGCCTCTGTGAGAACCCAATGATGTTTCACTTTAATTTCAGACAAATAGCATGATCGTTTCCTCATGTTCTATCACGTGCCTTTAACTCCTCATCCAGGTGTGCATCAGTTCCCACACAAACAGAACGCAGACCAAGTACCTTCCTAGTTCCACGGCTTCTTTTGGTTATGCCTGTCCATTCTGGACCCCACATCAGGAATTGTTCATTTGCTATACAAAAAGCCATCTTTAAAAAGAATTTTCTTATTAAAATTTATAACCTTAAAGGTACCACATGACAAATACTAAAGATAACTCATGACCAGAGAATACTAATAAAACAAAGTGATTTTATGTCCTTTAATCAACAGGTCTCATACTGTCCTTGAAGTGTCTTACACTGTCTTTAAGAAAATAGCCGTTAAAATTTTCTAATTAAAATTTCACCTGCAAATCACTGTTCTTGATGTATCTTCACAAGAACAAAGCAAGTAACAATCAAAGCTTTATGCCTTGAGGATCTACTTCTCCAAATTATAGATGTTTTCATTAGTCTGGTATCTTACTTTTACCTAGCTATGCTGAAGCTATCTAGTTCCACACCAAGTTAGATAGAACTGTTCAACCTCTGAGAGATTTCTATATGAGAATTTCACAAAAACCATCTCAGCTCAAAGACAACAAACTCCAGGAAATTTCAAAGCTTCAGAGAGATGAAAGAACTATGAGTTATTCATGATAAAAAAAAAAAAAAATTTCACAGTTCAGCAAAGATGCACAAACAGATTCATACAGCACAATTACTATGTTTTTACAGGGTATATTTAGGAAAGAGAGTGGAACCATATAGGTTGAAACCAGCTCTATCTGTCACTCCAAGTCTGAGACATGGGTTCATTCCCTGAGTGCTCCGTGCAGTCAGGAGGATTTAGTGCAGTCATTTCCAGCGTTGATGAAGATAAGGCTATCAGCTCATTAAGGTGTAAGTATGCATGCTTAAATAAAGTAAACTAATTTTATACTGATACAAAGACACCTAAGGGAAACTGAAGGTCAGATTTATACCATAAGTGATTCAGGGACCATGAAATGTTCTAATAGAACTTAAAACTGCATTTTGTCTACAGAATTCCACATTTCTGAATAAAACTTAACTAAGGGTCCATTCCTCAGAATCGTAACACAAGTAGCAAAAAAAAAAAAAAACCAAACAACAAAAAACCACCCAAAGCCACAGAAATGCATTTCAATAGCAAAGATATTGGAGGGAACACTACACAAAAACAAACAATAAGACCGTTTCAAATTGTCTCAGTAGCAGTTTCAAATACGTTTCACATATATAGCATAGTTTCAAATACATCAGTAGCACAGGATAAGAGGTTTGCTGGTTTAATCACTGTTTGTTGAAATAACAGCAAATTAAAGGCCCATTTCTGCAGGCTGTCAGATAATTCCTGCGACCTGCTACATGCCCCTGGCTTCAGGCAAGTCTAAAGAGTCTGAATCACCAGAAACTCTAAGAGATGCAATTAACTATTATGGTAAGGTAGTTAAATTTTATATTTGACTATACCTTATTTCACTGAAGTAACAGATTCTGACTGCTTTTAGAGAAGACCTCCGTGTTTCCCACTGCCTACTTCTGTAACTCAGCTTGGGATATCAAAGAAAAAAAAAAAAAAAAAAAAAAATAAAAGCAGTTGTCCTATTGACAAGAACTGCAAATCCAGACACCAACACAAGCCCTTCTATTTCCATTCTTACCAATACTCCTATCACTGCATATTTTAGATAAGTGTTGATCTTCCTGAAAACCCTGACCATGCACTCTCCAAAATGGCTACACCGAATACTCCCCAACACCCGCGTTCCCAAAAGGGAGGGAGTTTTGCAAGACCTTCAAAGATTTCCACGGTGGATGATTCTCAGTGGAAAACTGGAAGAAAAGGGACTCAATTCTTGATACATTCTGTTTCCAACAGAGAGAAGAGAGGCTACCAAAGGGTCCCTAACAGCAGGAAGTACCCCAACCTGTAAACCACTATTAGACAATCATCGTGTTCTGTGCGTGGGAGGGAACACAATCCACCCCCATCACCTACAAGGGGATGCTGACCCTGCTCCTTAAAGGCAGGCTGATTTGAGAGAAAACCTGGCATCATCATTGCTTGCCCAACTGGCTAAAGAGCAGCACTGAGGATTGCCAATATTTATGCGATTCTCTCATTTTAGTCATAGAGCAAGAACAACCAGCCAAAAAGCAATGAAGTGCCCTGAACACAACAAAACAGCAATAACACTCGTTTCTCCTCACTGCTCTTCTGTTGAATAGTCAAATTTATGTTAGTTTGGGAAGTTTTCCTCTTCCAAGATGTGGTGGGTGAGTCAAGTGGCTTCTAAGCTGAAGACTGCACAGAGCTTAACCCTGCCAAGTTTACGCACGGGAATCGTCCCAAGGAACTGTATTTGCACGACCGGGTCTCATGAGATAGCAGCAAAGCAGGTCTAGCGGAACAAGTACTAATGGAGGTTTTTCTTCAGGAAACCTGGGAGTTGGCCTGTAAGAAAGGACTCCAATTTCCACAGCTCACTGGTTGCCACAGATGGAGTTTCCTCTTTCTTTCTTTCCATTCACGCCTTTTGTGCTGCACAAGGGCAATCCATTTTTTATTCATGGGCTTTAGGAGGATCAGTAAATACGCTGTGCCACGGCAGACAGTTTTTAAGCTAACACCTCCCCGGCTGTGCAACTGCAGTTGCACATCTGAGAAGCTAAGTCTATCTTTGTAACGTGGCATTGGCCTCCCTGCCAATACAGTCACTCGGTGTGCTTTTACTGACTGAAGGAAATTACTGCAGAAGCATCTTAGCAAAATATGTGCCAAATGTCCAGATGAGTGTAACCAGATCTGCAGGAACACCGCTTTGGTATTGAGTCAAAATTAAGACATTGTTCAGGATTTTCTCACACTCTTCCAATCCATCAAGGAAGTGAAGGACATGTGGATGACGTGCTCACTCTTCAGGGACTGCGTTCCAGATCTGCTCCAGCCAGACCTGACCCAAAGACTATGGGTCAAACTGGACTCCCACACTCTGTGCTGGTCCCCTTCTTATTTAACATCTTCTCTACTTTGTACTTCCTTCCGAGACAAACACTTTGTATTACCACAAGACAGCTTTAAGATATAATTCTAATGCTGTTACACAAATTACAACACTAAGTTGAAAAAAGGAAAATGCTCCAGTGATTCTTTTTCTCCAGCTCTTTTTGTCCCTGGGACCTTCTGTCTCTTCAACATATGAACTACCAAATCAGAGTTAACTTAACCTGACACAGGTGGCTCATGGAGATGCCTCCAGCCTATGAAACACCATAGCAGACCATGAGCACCCTGCCTCAGAATGATGCTTTCCAAGCCAAAACACCAGTTCATTTGTAATTAACAGTGACAATCCACATCATATAACACAACTCAGCATAATTGTCTCTCTCTCCCTCTAAAGCTTACTGTAGTTAAGACTCCACCTCAAAACCACTTTCTAACAGCTCTGCATTGAATCCTGATCTGTCCTGGATGCTGTCCCAGAGGTCCCCATGCCTTCTGTCTGGCAGCCATCTAGTGGTACCCACATCACCCAGCAAGGTAAAGGAGCAGCCAGCTCAGTGCTGGGACGGATGGGTCCTCTCCTGTTGGAACCAGAAGCTGTTCTTGGAGGATGAAATGTATAACTCTATACTTATGTCACTTTATTTATTTGCTATTATCCTGTAAGAATTACCATATATTTCTACACATTAGACATCACCACAATGCTCTTCACGGCTGGCAACTTTTCATGGCTGCCAACTGTACTCCCTGATGCATCCTGCCTCCGAGGTGAGACAAGAAAATGGCTTCTTCCTTCAAACAAATGTTGGTGCAAGACTTCCCTCCTTCCCACAGCCAAGTCTCTCTTGCTCTCTCAGGGGAAGCTGAAACATGGGGAATTCCTGCCTTCTTCCAGCACTGCCACTCACTGGATGATTGCTCCAGGAAATACAGTGCTACACAAGGTATACAGGTGGTTCAAACACAGATCACAAACACAAAAGATAGCAAGCACTCTAGCCTCTCTGAAAGTCTTGCCAAAAGGTTTTCATTATGAAATACACGCAGCAGTGATTCTTATGGCTGCCTTTAGCTGCTGCATACTCCTTGATGCCCCTCTTATCCCTGCCCTGCTCCCAAGCGTGCATCTTGTGCAACCCAATTAAAGGTCAGATTCCTTCTGCAGGCTAAGCTCCTTGCTACCATAATTTCCAGTTGACTCACAGGACTTCCTGCCCACTGTAACAAATGCAACCTGAGCTTTTCTAGTTTCTCCCTCAGTTACCAATTGCATTCTTTTGTATTCTAAATGCTCAGATTTACACCACCTGCCCAGAATCACTTTTGCTTTTGTCCTCACAAATCCCATTCTGTTATCTCCTCTTTTACCTGAGCCTTGGTCTGCATTGTCCCCAGCAGAAGTGATGAGAGCTAGAGCAAATCTACAGAATACTTTGCACAACAAAGTAACAGAAACCCATGTAATGCTGAGCACATTTCTAAGCTCAGCAGACCATTGCCCTCATTCCTAACTATAGACATCATTCACTAAGCCTGAGATTTTACGGGTGCTGCATTGCCTTGAGGTTCTGAGAGCTGTGAAATTAACAGTAAAATACCTTGGGTAGCTTAGCATGAAGAGAAGATTGCAAATTAATATTAAGTTTTATTCAGGTTTACCCAGAGGGCAGGAATGTATTCTAGTGTTAAGGGAAGAAAAAAAGGAAAAAAAGATTTTAAAGATTCAACCTGAGTATTTAGAGTCAGGTACGAATATTCCATACATCACAAGCAACGCAGAGAAAAGCAGCTGCCCCCAGTGTTTGCCCTTAGCTGTACACGTAGGGGTTAATCCACAGCAGATAGATTAACACAGTTCAGGGGAACACATCATTGCCAAAAGCACGACTTGACCCCAGACCACCACAGCTAGTCAAGCTACTAGCCAAGGGGCATCAGGCAGATGACTGAGCCCAGGGCTCCCACTAGAAATAAATGCTGTACATAGGATTTGAAGGAACCTCAGTTCTGGTCAGCTACAAAGATGAGGGTGTTGGCAGATCTCAGCGTACTGGACTTCAGCTTGCGTTTCCTCCACCTTCAATACACTCAAGCCCTAACTTAATTAAAACCTTTGGCCTATCCCCGGCAGAGAAGCCTTGTAAAAAACTTGTATGCCATGCTTTCCTCCAGCACTGAGAAGGGATACATGAAACCCTACAACCAATAAATAATGCAAGAGAAACTAGTTCTAACTTTAAAGACGGACAGAGAAACTCCCCCTGATTTCCTCCAGCCTGAATTCTCAGCAGAAAAGAAGATACCTTTCCTTCTTGCTGCCGGCACGCTGAGCGCCCAGCCCCGGCTGTCTGAACCTTCCGGGAGGGACAGGCTGCTGCTGTTCCAGCAATACGTAACCATCCCAGCTGGCCCTCATTCCCCAGCCTGATTAATTAACACAGATGTTTCCGCACTTGCTGTGGCTCTGTGTCTCTCCGTAAAGTCATGCAAGCAACCAAAAGCAAGAAGAAAAAGGGAAAAGCTGTAGCGGACGCTCATCCAAATGTGTTTTTATGTGGAAGATAATATCCTTCGGGAGGAAAAATGACACAAGGAGTTTCCCAGGATACAGCGCAGCAAAAGAATGCTGTGTTATGCACTCTGAGAAATTCACTTTCATCCTTTTTGTCCCCATTAAAAAAAAAAAGCAGCAGGTTTTGTCATGGACTTTATACCAGCTCCTCTCACAGTTCCCATCCATCAGTCACAGAGAGCTCTCCTTCACAGTGAATTCACACTGAAGGAAGTAAATAGACTTGATTACTGACGTGCACCTTTCCAGAATGGAAGCTCAAGAGCTACCTGGGAGCTCCTGGTGAAACAAATTACTTCTTAATGTATCGCAGCCAGTGGTCAAATTACAGAAGTATTATGAAACAGGCTAGTAGTCTGTAATTTACAAATACAGTGTGTGCAAGTATACACAAAGGCAAACAAATTACTTGAAAAGGTGGGTGGGAAGAAAACATAACAAAATGAACTGATCTTTAGACCTCAGCCTTTTCTCTGCAGGTAAATGTCTGCTGAAGTTAAACACAAGTAAACCAGATTAAAAACCCTAACCACAAAACCAAAAGAGAAATCAAGTTAGTGACGTAAGAGCAATAGGAAAATAGGGAATACTGAAAATGAACACTCATCTTTATACTGGCAAAAGATTAAATGCCATGTTTAAAAAATTTACATTCCTGATTCATGGTTTTATATTACATTAAGTTTATTTAATCCCTATTTGCCGTATTTTTGACAATGGTTTGTTTTTACACTGAGTAGTGATATCCAATGCTATATGAAGTACAGCATAAAATTATTAGAACAATTATTCCTGAATATAGCGGTTAATACTGTGCCACATTGACAGGCACCTACAAATGTGATTCCATCAAACTGGAAGCCCAAAAACGTGATTTTGATCATCCAGTCTGGCCTATAGACTTTTCCTTCACATGAAGCCACTGAAATGACTGAATCAAAGTCTGACACAGGGTTCCTCATGGCTAACTGCCTGTAGGTCCAACAGCACTGCGTGCTGAGCGTACCCATTATTTGTAGAGAGAATTAAGAGATCTGCTCAAAGGAGTTCACAGTCAATGCAAAATGTAAAGGAGGCAAAGTGATTTCTTATGAACATTTTCCACCTGTCTTAGTGGTTCCACATTTTTATGTAATGTTCTTATTTTCAGCCATCTATTTTTAAAACATCTCAGAAGGACGTGCTAGTAAGGGAGTCAGTGGGAAGATCTGAAGGAAGCAAATTAAAAAGAGAAAAATGAAGCACAGTGGACAAGGGTAAGGCAAGTCCATGCACAGGGAACTGCGCTGAAACATCTAAAATGTAGGAGAGCTGCCTCACTGCCATAAAAACACATTTTAAAATGTGGCTTCAATTGTCATCGCCAGGTCTCGCTGATTTTCACTGTACTCCTGAGCTGTCTGTGAAGTACTGACAAATCTGTATTTTGTGTGGCACGCCCCCAACAATAAAAACGTGGCTATTTTCCCTCCCACACGACAGCAGTAAATATGCAGTAGGGTTAACAGTAGAAGCAGTATGTCCATGAGTACTAGTGGACAAGCAGATTTTCCCTACTTCAAGAACAGTGCAAAATCATTAATTACGTCATTGACAACATGTGATGATTCAAATCCTGGGAGAACACCACACAAGATTTTCACAAATTCCATTTGAAAACTAAAGCTGACACCTGACAGAGTTACAAAGCTCAGCACTGCCCCAGTTCTCTCCTCCCCTGCCCCTTACATTTTGATGTACTGGAGAAGCCCCTCAGCTGTTTAAATACCGAGCATGAAGCAACGCAGTAGGTCCATGAAGAGCAGCTTAAAGTGTACATCTGCAGCCTGATCAGACACTTTGCTGTTGGCCTGGTAGTTTTAAAACTTATTTATCTTTTTGCCAGCTTGTATAGTTGCTGCTGTGGAACTTGGAGTCTTCAGAAGATATTTTTACACAGAAAATGAGCAGAAAGTGGTAGATTTCTTTTGAACTAGCATAATATTGCTGAAATGTCTTGAAGAGAAATAGTTGATATGACATTTTTGTCTCAAACTGTCCTTTTTTTCAAAGTTTTTTCCTTAAATAAAAAATAATTAATGACATTTTGCAATTTTTTTCTATTTATATATTTTTTTTTATTTTTACCAAACAATGGTTTTTCTTCCCAAGACAATTCAAATTCTTGATTTACGTGAAGCTAGATCAGATCTTTAGACATAAACACCACCTGTAATTAACAAGTCTTACTTGTTTACTGACAAAGTTGAAGAGGGGATCTTTGGTCTGCTCTAAGAGAATATAAACCCAGTAAGAACAGACCATCTATGATGAGGATGCCTGAAATAACTGAGAATATTGTGATTAAGGAGTTCACTGAAAAAAAAAAAAATTGAGGAGAAAAAAAAAAAAAATTACATTTAATTTTTTTTCTGTAACAGCAGAAATTTTAACATAAGATTTTAGCTGGCAGCAGTAGAACACGAATTGTTTCTTAGGCTGAATTATCACTACATGTTTCATAAGGATTAACGAGTATGTTATTAGAGTAGTCAGTGATTCAGTATGCCAGAAGACTGGAAGATTAAACAAAAGCTAATCTCTAGAAAAGTAGGACAGAATCCTTTGTTTCTTTTTCAGGAAAAAGAATTCACAGCTTGCAGGTTCTCAAAAGCCAGCTTCCCACTTGCTGTCCCAGTAAGACAAAGCAACAGTTTCCCTCCACCTCTCCCAGAGGAATGCAGCTTCCAACAACCAGGTATTACAGAACTTAGGGAGCAGGAAGCACCAGTGGCCTTCATTTTTTTTTTTTTTTTGACAGCTTAGCACTAACAATAATGATTTTTTTTCTATAAATCAGGCCACTCTCTTGTTTAGCTGGTGTCCAGAGTGACACGACTGGAAAAGGCTGACACATCAGATCGCTGCGAGGTTTGAAGAGGTGTTCAGCAAACCACTGATGAACAAAACGCTCTGAGAAGTGCTTCTGTGTATTTTAAAGAAAACTGTTGGCAGATTCAGCGTTTACTTTAACTTGAATGCGTAATATAAAACATATTTCAAGTTCTCATCACTGAATTATCAGCTGTAGGATACATCTAAGAGAACAATAAGAACCGTTAAACACATTGTGTTCTACCAAAAATCCCTCACTATAAAGGATACTGTCACTCTCACGTAACTGCAAGTGCTGCCAACCTTTAATTATTTTCAAAAGAGATTAACAATTTGGAGTTTTGGATGCAAACCCTGAAATCAAATTATTCTGGGTTATAAGTAATGGCTCTATTCTTTTCTTATGTTTCCACGATGGCCTGTAAATGCAACCCAAAGCAGATGGAAGATGCAAGAACCAGCTTTGACTTCCTGAATGAACTAATTTTAATATTTCTTGTCAGCCTTGCAGCACACAACTGTCTACTCTTTCAGCCTGAAACTCACCACAGAGAGTGGTAATATGCAGGAGAAAAAAATGTTACGACTGCTTATCAGAAACAAAGTACACGAAACATTAATCTCAACGGAATTAAGCAAATTACAACAAGCTTAAAAGTGCTTGCTCCTTACATCTCTCTTTCAGTTTGCTCTCCATCTCCTACGTATCCCACTTGTGATACCCTACTCCATGTTGCCTAGTACCTCTACCAGGAGACATGAACCAAGTCAGCGTTCACTGCATCCATGATTTACTGATTTTCTTAGGATGAGAGAGCAAGGATGAACTGCATTCGATCCACAGGTGAGAATTTAGCTCCTGCTGGCAGGCAGATCTGGCAAATGCTTCCTTCGCATGACAGTTTTGATGGAGATTGCTGCAATGACACTTGCCAGAGCGGCATCTGTAAAAGCATAAGGGACAAGCACATCTGTACCTGTACTCTGTGCAGGCCAGTTGAAAAAAAAGCTGTAATGAAGAGCTTAGCAGATATTACTGTTTGCAAACAGTCATTTCAGAGGATTAATAGCTCCTGTAGCCTGAATAAAATGGCAGGGTTTTTTTCTCACTGGAAAATAACTTCCCTGACAGATCCAAAATGAGAAGGCAGAAGATCTGTTCAACTTCACATGCATCATTCTAATCTCAGTAAATGTTCCATTTTGAAATCAAAGGTATAAGCAGCATCATTTCCAGGGTGTTTGGGCCAAAATGCACCTGCATACATTCGATCGCTAGGGCCTAGAGGCCTTCCACACACAATATATCTCAAAAATCACAGTCAGAAATTTTTATTCACATTCACAGGTATGTATTCCCAAAATACTGTATTTGCAGTGATCTGTGTAAAATCCAAGGAAATATCCATCATATCCTCAGCTGATATAAACCAGCATAACTCCACTGAAATAAATAAAACCAACTTCTAACAGATTCAGCTAGTAATTTCTTAACTGTATGAGATTGCCTCTGTTCATTTCTACGGCACAAGATAGATAAACACAATGATGTCTCATTTTTAGCAAGCAACAAAGTGAACCCTAAGCACCTATCAAAATTATTAAACAGTGATGACTTACATCTCAGCAGCTGACCTCATTCAGCAACTCAGGTATGGTGATCTGCCTGCTCCGTTACTTAAGTTTTCATGGCATAATCATTTTGGTTGACACCAATTCCATCCACCAATATGGAAGGAAATGGTAAAATTGGAGGATGTCTTGTCCAGTGCTCCCATTCAGCTAGGTAATCGGCGTCCTAAATTATCACCTTTTCCACTAACACCTCGTATCCTTGGTTGAAGTATTGTTTGTGACTGTTACTCAGAAGGAGGTGCATTAATAAGGCTCAGAGTGAAAGGGCATTAGAAATCAAGAAGCCTGGCTTTTATTCTTTGCATTTGTCAGAGGTCCTAACAGGGTTATTCTGTACTCAGTCTACTGAACAGAGGAAGAATTACAGTTCCCTATTTGTGAATGATTGATTACTCCTCTTGACTCCTCATTTTGCCTGAGTAAATATTTCAGGTTCTGGTCTTGAGGTTGCAAAATAAATCACAGTATAATTATACCTTGCCAGTGTTTCAGAGGGGAAAAAAAAAAGTGCATGAATTTATTATTTCTGATAAGCACTTTTATAATAACAGAAGCCTGAGGTTTACCAGCAAGACAAACAAATTAACTTATTTCATCCATGCATTTCATTCCAGATTAAAATGCCTAAACTCAGAATTTAAAACTGATCCATTTCATTCCCAAAGATGAGCAGGCTAGAGCTTATAGACACAAAGATCATCCAGCAGGACAAGGACTTGTACATTTGAAGGCAGCTGGTTTCAAGCTATCAAATACATCAAGCCAAACAGCGCGCGCTGAAGCATTGTATCTACTGTCAATTGATATAAATTGCTTTATTTTACATAATGAAAGGGCAATTTGTAAAGCCAGTGTTTGGAACTCAAGACAGTGAATTTATGTCGTAAGCTACCTGATTTTTGGCTGACAAGCTAAAAACCTGTCTAGAGAGGATGGAAGTCTATGGCTGAGACTCACTCAAATTGCAAAGCAAGAATGCCTTGACAGATTGGACATAAACTGTGCGAGAGAAGAGAAAAACACTTAATGGTATGTGATAATTCTGTATGCTTGTAGTTGGGAGTGTTATTTCCATGTAGCCTCATCACTGTCCAGATGCACAGATGCCTGCCTCTTCCTTGCCTTTCCTTAGGCACACAGGTAATAACTTCTCCAGCGCATAAACACGAGTTCGCCTCAGTCAGCATGCAGAGGCAGAAAGGTGCCATTTGGAAACAATTAGCTGAAACACTTGATTTCCCAAGCAAAAACCTGAAGACTCGATCCTGAAGCTATCCTCAGATGCAAGAGGGAGACACTCTTCTTGCACACTTTCCTACCCACCGCTGTTGCTAGAAAGACTGGGCCTCACTCAACGGCCATGACGGATAACGATCTAGCGATGTGCGTTAGACGGATAATTATCTAGCAATGTGCGTTAGTGCATTACTCACTCAGCCAGAGCAGGACTGTGCCTGCCAGTAATCATGACCTAGACCCATAACAGCACGCAACATCACCTGTCATCTAAATTTACTACAATAAATTGAGTATTTCAGTGGATCCCTAATGATTTCTATTATGAGAGGATAAATGGCGGAGACGAGAAAAACCTAAACCACACATCTCATTGCTGTTTGAATGATAATAGCTCTGCTGCCTGTTCGCCTGGCAGGCTGGGTGGGTTGCACAGAGGAGAACTGGCAAGCTCTCACTGCATTTCTTTTCTCCAACCCCTTTTAATCAAGAAACACTTGATCTGGGAGGCATTCATGTTACATCTGGCACATTATCAGAAAGCAAAGGGAACTGCAGCTGGAAGAAGCTGGAATCCATGCTTGCTCTGGACAGCAGGTAGTCTCTCAATATGGATTACTTTCAGCCTTCTCTCTAGTCTTTTTTTTTTTTTCTCTCTTTTAGGAAGTTCTGAATTATCTACCGATATCTTCTTTAGCAATGGAAACTCATTTGAGCCACTCTGCTTTCTAACCTCATTGCAATCATAGCATTCAAGAATGAAAGGGTCTCAAATTACATTAAACTCATCAGGAGACACCCTGGGAAATGCTGTGTTTCAAACATCAGAGAGCAACTTGAGCAATAAATTCAGAACAATGGACTGTACTAACTAGATAAGGAAAAAAGTTAATTTCAAATTACTTGATTTAAAAAGACACTCAGCTGTAGTCTTCCCACAATCACCAGACTAATTATTCATAGACTCATCTGAGTTAAAGGATGTCATCTACCTACTGTGATTCCTGCTGTACTTTATTTCTTGCTTATTTCAAAGGCACGGGATTGTTAGAGCAGCTCTGAGATTTTTATTACCAACCATCAACGCTTCAAGAGGGAAAGTATGCTAAAAATTAGGGGTATGGAGCCCACATCCTTCACAAACACAAGAGATTGAATATCTCTGTTGATGCAAACACAGTGGCATGCTCATTGTGGGAGAGAAGGTGAATGCTTGCCTCTGTGCTGCAGGAGTCTCACTTCTATCTGCACTTCAGACTTACCAGAAGACACCACCCTGTGCAGCCAAGATTAAAGAAGATCCTGCTGATCATGACACCAGATCTTGCTCTGCACTGATACTGGCTCAACTGAAATGTCCTGGAAGGAAGACTAAAGTCTAGGAAAAGGATTATCTCTCTCTCTCTCTCAAAAAATGATGCTAATGTACTCAAAGCTGTAAAGCTCAAGTCGAATATCTGTTGTACAAATATCTACCTTCAGATATAAAAATAAAGTGTTTGGCCAAATTCAGATAACTGGTGAAAACACTCCAGAGTTTTGGCTCGGGTTCCATCCAGTTTGAAAATGTATATTCTTAAAAATAACCTTTCACAAAAGTAAAGGAAAAAAATAAAATCCCGAACAATACCGATCTTGAATGCAATGCATTTCCGAGAACTACATAGTCATACACTGGGAGACTGAAATTTACTCAGTGGTTTGAAAACAGAATCTAAGGACATTGATGGAGCAGAGCTTCATGACAAGCCCTTCCTCAGGGCTGATTTTCTCTCTGAATACCTAATTCACTGTTGTGCACTCCAAAAAATTCCTACTTACCCAAAGCTTTTAAAACTCAGATGATCTCTGAAACTGCTGATTAGCTGCCATATTCAAATGATTCCCCAAATATCAATTCAATTCTCTCCTGTTTTGACAAAGACTGCCATTTCCGAGCGCCAACAATGATGTAGTGATTGTCTTCAGCTAAACCATAAATAGAATTGCTCAGGCGGTGCCCAGAGTACTACAGTCATTCTGGATTATAAGACTGCTATGATTCACTACGGATATCTATTCAATTAAAAGTTCTATAGAATCTGTATCTACACAGATTTAAAGCTAATTCGCAACCGACACATGAATGAGGTTAACATAAAACAAAACCAAAGGTAAATGACATGGCACTTGAATGGACAGTAATGCCAAGAAATAAAAGTTTACTACATGGGAAAGGAATTTTAGAACAAAAATATTATACTAAAAAGCTATTGGCTACTGGAGGATATTAAAAAAAAAAAAAAAAAGATTTCATACAAGGCACTGCTAGGTAATGTAATTTTGTAGAAAAGCCACAGTGAATTGAAAGAGTTCATACTGTGGTCAATGGAAGATTAAAATAATGAAATTTTGACCCTGCAAGACATTGTAAAGCATGTGATTGGGATATGGTAATCCCATTATCTGGTTCATAATCTGATATTATTGAGGAAAGTAGCTTCGGAGAGTGGATTAGATGCTGTGAATAAGGACCTTGAGGGCTGTGGAAAAAGGCCAGCGTGTGGAAATGCATCCCTTAGCCTGTGCAAGTCACAACACTGAAAATAACATAGCTGGGAGAGTGACAGTGAAACTCTTAAATGCATGGAAGGATGGGAAATAGATGAACATCCCTCCTGATTTCCTGAGAACTTGGCATTCCACAAAAGCACTAGAACACCCACAAGGATGATACCTCTTTAGCAACAGCCATCAATAAAAGCATGCAGAATAAATAATAAATGCTAGATCCTATAAGCAATCAGACACTCAGAAGTCTCATGTTCCCTTATGGGAACTATAAACATAATAACAAACAAACTGGCATTACACAAACAGAATTTTACAAACAAGCCTGCTACAGAGACCGACCCTGTTGACTGCAGAGGATTCCCAAGGTGGGGGGCTTACAAACGTGCTCCTCCTCACGGCAGCATTCAGGAACGCTGGTGAACAAAAGGCTTTGTAGGAGATGAACCTGAGGCCCATGACACTCAGCACAAATTTCACTATTGAATGAAGGCTCCTTCTACAAAATATCCCACTGAAGTGAAAAATTTTGTCCGAAACTGATGACTTTATTGCCATTGAAAGCAATCTTTTAATAACAAGAAAGTTTTTATGACAACAGGTGTCTAGTTCACAACCCAGGCACTCAAGTGCTAGAGGAAAAAGACTTCTCCAATAATTCCTTCTTTAACTCAATGTTTACGAGAGAAAACAGAATCATCATTCAAATACTGAGAAAAAGGAATTTCATGACAGCAGCAAGAACTATGTGTGCTTTCTTGAAAGGGAAAGTTTGGGACATCATCTCATCCTTCTCTTTTCCTTGCTTTGTCAGTAAAGCACCAACGTTAACTCCACCGTAGCAGTCACTTCTATTTTGCTTTCTATTTCAGCCAAGACTTCTCACCTCATTGACACACCTGTGGCTAGTGCTGACAAAATGTCTTCCTTTTCAAGGCACATGCAAAGTCTGCAGCAAGCAGTATTGATCATTCTATTATCACTCTGTTATGTTTAATTTCCTCTTCATCCTTCAAGTCAAAGTCCATCCCAGACCACATCAATAGTGGTGGCAGCACGCTGATTGATCACCCTTGCCTTTGGCAAGCAGGCTGATGCAGCTACCTTGTAAGATTGCTTTTCTGTTACCCCAGCACGACTCAGCTGTCCTAAACGATGTGAAGAATCAAATTAAGAAGTGCACTGATATGGCTTTGTAACGAGCAATTACCTGATGCAGGCAGACAGTTTGACAAAGCACTACAAATCTCTGCCAAGAGGAGGGCTCTGCTGCAACCCTAAACCAGCTTCACCGCCCACCTGGGCAGCTCCCTGCCTCAGTTCTGCCCCAAACAGTAACAGGCAGAGCTCAAATGATCTTACCAGATCCTAGTCAGCCAAAGCAGGCAGCATGACAGCAGTAGGGAGAACCAGGGATAGTAATTCAGTATTCTCCAGTCTGAATAAATGAAGGCAAAGCAGAAAAATAAACTCCAGAATCTCCATCCTTCTAGAGCAAAGGAGCTTTTGGGAAGGAAGGTCTCTAGAGTTCCTCCTGATAGAAGCAGAATTTGCTGATTAAATCAATGGTTGCCATTGGCTTTAAAGTATAAAACAAGCCTTCTTCCTTTTTCTCCTCCTTTCCAGATCCAGCCAAACCATCAGCATTTGCCTCGTCCATAGCCCAGCCAAAGGGGGCCACTGTCCTATGGCCCCAGAAATTAAATCACTGGACATTTAATTATATTAAATAGTGGACATTGGGATTGTAAGAAATGGCAATTTAAAAAAATCTTATCAGAGCATCTTATCTGGTATCTGAAGATTCTTTGAACCTTTGGCATTTCCAAACATAGCCAGAACATTATCAGTAACTTGATTTCATAGTTTATCAACAACTCTTCCAATCTCTCCTGCATACCAGAAGCACAATCCTTCTCTTGCATTGGGAAACTTTTGTCCCCTAAAGCCCAAGGCAGTGGAAGTTTTCTTCCCACAGAAGGACAGGTATTCCCTGCAGATGCTGCTTTCAAACCTGCAAGCCAGTGACAAATAAGGGAAACGGCTCGACTCCAATCTCAACCAACTCAGACAAGAGTACTTCATTAGCTCCTTGCCACCAGAGCAGAACCCCCACTTGAAAACTGCAATGAAGAAATAAATTCTATTTCATTGTCATATATTTTTTTTTTTACATTTTAAGATTTTAAACAATTTTCTTAAGACATAGCCACGCAATATTTGTGGTGGCTCTGATTACTACATGTAAAAGCACAACGCCCAAATCACTAACATTATTTTATCCATCATTTACCACCCTAAGTGCGTCTCTTTGGTGCCTGCCTTTTCTTTATCTGGCCTATTGTCATACTATACACACAAGTTACAAAAGCATTTAAGAAAATTAATTAACAAGAGAACTATTGCTCCATTTTTTTTTCCTGGCAAGGTCAATTTAGTAATTCACAGTAGTAATTACAGGTGCTCTGAGTCTACTACTGTTTGCGTTCCCTAGACACTCCTGGTGCAGATGTGGACAGAAGTGGTAACTGAAGCAGCTAGCACACATTATTAACTCTGCACCAGTTTAATTTCAACAGTCTTTGATCATGGAAAGTACAGGAAAATAACCACTAGCTTTAGAGATGGAGCTTTATTCATGGCTGGCTGAATAAAGAAATTGCAATGTGCACAAATAACATGTTGACAAGTATTTATCACATTGTTTCTATGATTGTTTTCCAGTTCTAACGTTTTTTCAAAATGTGGCTCCTCTCGGTTTCCATCTTTCTCTTACTTATATGACTACACGTTACTGACTCTGCTCAAGTTATGTATTTTGACATCTGAAAATAGAAAACTTACAGTACATAGCCTTAACTTCTCCCTTGGCGATCGCAGATACACAAACAATTTTTGAAACAATACATTGCTTTAAGTTTTTCAGCCCATGGAGCTTCAGAGCAGGGAAATGAAAGATAATCTCTTCATGTTCCTTTCAGGTTATGCTTCTAATGGATTTCTTCTATAGCTTAAGATACAGTAAAAGCATTTCTAAGATAACATAATCAGAATTACAAGAGTTGAATTTTACTACTATGCAATGAGAGTACTGTTAAAGTTTAATTTCTTCTCTTCTTAAAGTTGCTGGTTGTTTCACCCAAATGGGCTGTGACTATGTGAGCCTTTCCACACCCTTCTGCTTGTCATCGGCTTCACATTTTTGCACAGAGGCAGACAAACAGTATTCATGCAACGGGAGCCTACAGCAGTAGTGCTGCATCCACTTTTATAGCTTGATGTTGTATATTGTTATGCATTTTACTGCATCAATAAGCACTTGCTGTTGAATATCAAAAGAAATGTATCGAAATGTGTCGTGTCTAAGAACTGAAAATAATCACGTCCTATCAAAGCAGTCTAAAAATAGGCAGCGTTTTGAGACTCAAGAACAGGTATCTTCTCTCATATGCAGAGAAGCGTAACTCTCATTTATCACATGCTCTGAACATCCTTAGACAGTTTATAGCAACATAAGGAAAGAACTAGTACCTTTCAATATTGCCACTCGTATTACTGATATCAGGGGAAAAGAGATCAAGATGTTAAAACCTGGTATTCATCACATCTGGCCCTGTAACACATCCCTAGCACTGCATCACATATTACAGCACTGAATCCTGCACGAAGAACACAGCTTCCCGCAGGAAACGCTCACTTAGAAACAGAAGGCATTTCGATCACCGGACATTTTTTCACAACCGTGTGTTAAACTGCTTTCCCTGCATTGAGAGCTTTATTTATGTCGGCAGAGACGTAAGTGCAATGTTAGGACAGATCTGCTATTGAGTTCACGTGAGGAGACCTTGCTGCATTACGATGAACACAGACAGAACAGCATCAACATAATCTGAAACTAAGACACAAACTGATGAGGTGTGGTAGCACAGAAGGCTAACAGGACTTTAAATGTACCTGTGTGGGACTAACAAGTAGGAGTATGAAAGTCATTTTACAGCACAGCTGAGGCAGAGACTGGAAGACCGCATGCAGTTTTGTTAGCTGCATTTGAAAAGGACATTGAAAACCCATGAAGTGAGGGATGAGCTCTGTCTGGGGTTCTGTGACTGTTGCGTGGCAACAAGGGGTGCACGCTTTCGGCCCGGCTCAGGTTCTCACAGGAGTGCCTTCACAGGGAACAGATCTGTCATCCCCAACCTTTCCTACAAACCGTCCTTCATCATCTGACTTAGTACATGGGTTGTCACAGTCAGTGACAATGGTAAAAAGTTTTCATTCCTTCTGCAAATAAAGGGAAGGGGCCCAAAAAAGAGACAGTGCAAGAATGTTATGCTGATATGAGATATAGCCCATAGTAAAAGCAGGGATTTTTTTTTTTCCTCTTTAAAGCATCTCATATTGCCAGTTCTGATGTGCTTGAAGCAGTACTTATTTTTCACTAGTGGCATTTCTGGTTTGTCTGTGATAACAATTTTCTGTATTTTTTTTTTCTACTGAAGACAGTTCAAGCTTTACTTGAGGAAAACAAGGGACTAAAACAAACATTTTTTTTTTCCCCCTCAGCATTAGAAGGAAAAAAAAAAATCCAATCTCCTTTGTGCTATCAGTTTTTGCTGCGTAGTGGAACAAATGATACACCACGTTACATTTACAACTTGAAGAAATGTAAATTTCAAGGCTTGAATTTTACAATACCAAAGTCAGACTCCAGAAACTATGTGACTGTTTCCAACCCAGATATATTTTATTAAAAGAAAAAAAGATGTTAATGTTCACAAACGAATTATCTGCCACACTACTCATTGAAACAGATCTGTGAGCCCCCAAATCTCACTGGGTTTATTGGAGAGACCCCTTTCCCTTCAGTGGTTTCTGGTCTGGGTTCTCATCAGCAAACTGCCTTTTCTTTTTCTGATTCCTACTCATTCTCACCCCAACCTGATCTAAACTGGCCTAAGGGCAGGGAACACACTACCATTAAATGATGAGGATTTTGCCTTCACTTTGTTAACGCCTCCCTTGGGAGTAGATGATCACATTATCAAAAGCTCTGTTCCTGAAAGAGACAAGTCCTAAGAGTTTGTTTACATCAGATGCAGTGATTGAATTTCACTTGACATGTCACAAGAATCCAGTCTGTTGGCCACAGAATAAAGTGAATAATTTAGCAGGGAAGTGCTGTATGCCAAGCAAACAGGTTGTAAAACAGCTCTGCACAAAATCTGGGCAACCAGCTGTCTAGATCTGAGGCACAGAGTACTATTTATTGCTTATGCATCATGCTGAATTGCTAACAACATGGCCCAAAATTAGGAAAAGGATGATGAACATGGAGGAATTCTTTTATGTTGTCCCTCCCCAAAAACTCTCTTAGCACATGGACGATTACAGAGAACGGCAGGCATTATTCCTAAGGTTGGTGACATTTAAAGAACTGTGAGTACAAAAGCAGATATTCATGTTGCAAGCAGGGAATATCACAGTTTACCTACAACAGACGAGACAAACGCTGATTTTTGTGTGATGAGAAGCAGTTTGGGCAGGAAACGAAGAAGTCATTCTGATGAGTGAGCGGGGAAGCTAGATGTAGACCCCTGTTTGCCTGGATTTTGCAGTTAGAAAATCTTTATTTTCCTATCATGATACTGAACAAACAAATGCAGGTTTTATTCATTTCTTGGTGGGTGGATTCTGCAAAACAGCTCAGCATAGACCTAATCCTGATTGCCCTGGAATCACCAGGAATTTAACACCAGGATCCAGCCAGAGGAGGAACCAGCTATCACTGCCCCAGGATGTCCAGTGTTATAGATTTACTCATTTTGCAAAGCCTTTATAATTATCCTATTATTCAGGGGAATTACAAGCCTGGCCTGGCTTCTCTGCTGGCTTCCACAGCTGTCCATTTGTTTTCCAGGTGGCACCTCTGTCCATTTACAAACGATGCCTTCCTCCTGACTTTATAGAGTTGGAATTGGAAGGAAACATTTCAAACTTCTATGAGGAAATTTTTTGACAGTCCATCATTTTAGTCTAGGATATGTAGTTACAACTTTGTGATTGATTTGCTAAACTTCTTTTAACTCAAAAACAGAGGGGAAAAAAAACATCTTAGTGGAGCAGACACCGAAAACAACTAGCTATTCTCCTCCACACATGAAGTATTTATAATTAAATACATCCAGCTTTGCCTATTTGAAGAAGCACAACTGCCAATGAATTCTTTAAAAAACATTCAAGGAAATGTCATTCTTCAAATTTTCAGCTAATTCTGGGTAGATTGTTAACATTCATAAAAAAGCTAAAACTGGGAAATAAATCATTATAGTGTCTTTGTGAAAACAAATGAGGTCTTCAGCAAACAAGTTTACATGGAGATATATTAAACAGAGACAAGAGCTGTAATCCAAACAAAAATGTATAATCATTAGAACAGAGCAGCTTTTTTAATAGAATGACAAATGTAATGAATGGAGTTAGAAGACACAAGAATAACTGTGTATTGATGTCTGTCAGACAACTCTAACAAATAATGATATCAATTTTTCAGGAACACAAAGGTGAAGTAATCTTACATGTGGTTAACAGTCATTGTTCAAGTCTGGTTTACAGCACTCAAGCGTCAACAATCATGGGATGAAAATTCCCCCCTCACCCCACTGGAGTCCGTAGCCTCCAAAACACTTCTCTTCCCATACCCCACACAGGATTTTTACACCAAATTAAACCAACGTAATTTGTGTCCTTTACTGAGGTTCCTGTTATAACCTTGTATTAAATTTATTTTTTGCTCTTCAAACTCTCCAGCTGAGATTACATCTTATCAGCTCATTTGTAGCCTAAACATCTCTGAGAGCACTTTTAATATGTAAACTAGAAACTGCCCAACACGTAATTAGTGTCTGGCACACTCTATAACCTGCAGTGTCTTCCCCAAGGAAACGACTGCAGTTTTGCAGGCTGTGTTTTTGCCACCTTCTGTGTGACACTGGCATAGCCCTGCAGAAGAAACATGGTTCAATCCTGCAATGTCCTGAGGTGCTCAGCACCTGCAATTCCACATGGCAGCTGTGGATAATCAAGAATGTGCAGGATCAGACTCTTCATGCACTTTTTTTTTTTGGCAAAGAAGTAGACAGCGCTAATTAACAGAATAAAACTGTAAAGACACAGCCTTATTTGTTTATGAGTTGAACCATAAAGTAATTTCATTGTACTATACCCTTGTGAACCTTAAAGTAATTCCCTGGCTTGATTCATTAGACTCAAAATGCAAAGATTGCAAAACCAGCATCCCATTGTTGTATTTGCTATAATTTTAATTTAAAGCTGCGAGTAAACTAGCCTGCTGCCTGGGTGCAGTTCCAGTTCCTCCAGTTCAGACAAACTACTGCAAAACTAAATAGGTTATTTAGCACTTACTGACTATCCTTTGCTTAATTTGGGAGCACAAACAGTAAGACCGCATGCTCAAAGTCAAGTTCAAAACAGTTTGGCTGCATCTTCAAAACCAACAAACTTTCACTGAAGTGGGTCAGATGTTAGTTTGACCTCCACCGCTGAGCGCTCAGCAGCAACACCGTAATATCAAGCCCACGTTTGCAGATAAAGGACCAAAATGGTCACCAGGAAATGCCAGGACTCAAGACAAAGGAAGGTTAATTCCAATAATCCTGGACACATTTCATAACTCAGGGAAGCCTCGCGGCTCCCAGGTTAGGATGACTTACCTCTGAAAAGAGCCCATCAGTGACTTGCCGTTGTTGTTTGTCGCTCAGGACCAAGCTGCACAGTCTCTCACTCCCTCCCCACCACCCTCCAGTGGGACAGGGAGGAGAAGTGGTAAACAAAATGGGGCAAAACTCACGGGTTGAGATGAAACAAAAAATAAATTTAAGAGAAATAACAGAAGAAAATAAAACAGAGATGGAAAGCAAACAGCACAATACCTCACAGCAAATCCTGACACCCAGTTTCCTCCCAGGCAGCAGGAGGCTCCCCTCAGCACCCTCCTCACCCATACACTGAGCGTCCTGTCCCATGGATGGAATGGCCGTTGGGCTAATTTGGGTAAACTGACCCCAGCTGTGGGCTAATTAGTAACCGATCCCAGCTGGGTGCCCCAGCCACAGGGGCCACCAGCTGCGGTTCTCCTCCCAGTTCAGGTGAGTGTTAACTCCATCCTAGCCAGAACCGGGACACTTACTCCCACAGAGGTAGTGATCTGTTCTAAAAAGCATCATGAACAACCACCTACGACACAGCCAGACCCGGCAAGATACAAACATTTCACTGGCATCACTTCCTGCAGAAGAAACTGAATCTCCATTAAGACCTTCTCTCCTTCTGCACTGCAAATCTCCTTTTTCCACAGAAAATTCCAGCCAATGCTCCTACTAATTACATGATTGAAAAATCCAATTAACAAAACAAAATTATTCCTTGTATCTGTGGCATACTTGCTCTTTTCAGGAACCTTAATGAGATGCCCTCTGGCATGCTTATAATTGAAGGATAAAAACGGACTTCAAGTTTCTAAAAATGAAGGTCTTCAGGCACTATAGGTCATAAATGTCAATGTCTGTGAGGAGAAAATATTTCATTTTGGTGCATGGTTCACACTGCACATAGCTACAATGAAAGATTCATAGCTGTGCATTAACATTTCCCTTTAAGGTACTGGGCATCCACAGAGCTCCTTCCCCTCCACGGAAGTTGAACTCTGCGATTCTTCACAGAAAAATCACTTGGTGCTAAGGGGCAACAAATCAGGGATGGACCTAAAATTACCAGTGAAAGTGGTATCAGAGACACTGTTATCTCTAGAACTGCCCAAAGAGTCTGAGACAGCAATACTTTGTATTAGCAGATTATGGCCCTTTCCCTTCTCATACTGCCTCAGCTGCAGTAGCATCGAGCAAAGAGCACCTCTGACACCACCACACTAATAAAGGCTTTCTCTTTTCAATGAGAATTCCTCCTCGTCCTTTGGCGCTCAACGGAAACAATCTCACAGCCAGATTTTTCTGTCCTGTGCAGATGCCCATGAGAAATAATGGGATTCTGGATTCAGTGGTCCTCATGGAAACTTTATCAAGGCAGAGTTTTGGAAGGTGCAGTTTTAAAGTCAAGTCTCTTTTTGAGCTCCACCTTTCCTTATCTCTCCCATCTTGTAGTCTTTTCTCATGCTCAATTTAAAATGTTCTCCCATATAAAACATCAAAATTCCAATAGCCCGATAAAGTTTCTATGCTCTTTCGCTCTTGTAGAACCATGCATTTCTCCTGGTGAATTTAGTTATTGAATTTAGTGAACTGCTACCAAATGAACTGTACACATGCTGATCATATAAATATTTTTTATACATGTGCTGATTGCAGATTCTTTGACCAACATCTCCAAAGACTGAATCTACCAGAGGACAGATGGCCACGTGAAGCAAAACATATCTTAGTAGTTTCTTTTAAGGCTAACCTGTTGACAATGAGAGCATCTACATTTAGTTGACTTTTCTACTAGTAAAATGTCTGATTTTGTACATATGACTTGTCCTTTTCCTTATAGAACTATTGATTCCACTAAAGATAACAAAGTATAATCTTATAATCTCTTCATTGTCCTCTTATAGGTTGGTGCTTGGCCACAGTTCCTCTTGTCCTGGCCTTAGAGATGCCAGTAAGCAATACCATCCATGACCATGAATTACAAAGCAGTTTTTATTAGGCCACTCATCTTGCAACGCATTGTCACACTTTGGCATTGTTTCTGATTGATTGCTTTCTGCCGCTGAAAGCTTAGTAAATCTAAAGGAAGAACAGTGAAACGTCCTTCTTCCAGCACCTCGGCAGGAGTTTTGAAAGGGTTTTTGGCTTTGCGGTCATTGACCATCAGCAAGCCTTTCCCTTCTGAAGTACAGATTACAAAAGCTTTTTTTTCCCCTCAATTGCAGGGGGTTTAGTACCAAAGCAACATTCTCAAGTGCCTGCATACAAGAATGAAGCGGGAGAGCGAGCAGGAATGAGATGGAGAAAGGGTAATGTATGAAATATGATAATATCCCTCACATCTCCTTCTCTTACCTTGCTCACCTTCCTCCAGCCCAACCTCCTGAAATGAAATCTGTCAACTCTTAATGAATCCCTGCTTGTCTTTCTCTTCCCTCACGCAGCCCAAAAGATGGGAAGTGCCCAGGAAAGTACTCCTTGGTCAGCTCTGCTGGCAGGTAACAGCAAGGTAATCAAAGACTGAAAATGCAAAATGTAGGATAAATTACCAGAGGGGAATAACTACCACAAAAATAATTTCATTTTGTACCTGGAGTTAACTTCAGGTGAGAACTACTCACACAAAAGCTACTTGTTTTAGTTGCTGAAGAATAATCTGAAAAAAAAGCACAGTGAATTATTTCTGGTTTAAAACAAATCACTTTCACATTTATTCTAGACCTGGTTTTGCTGTTTTCATAATTTGTGCTTTCTCCGGTTAAATATTCACAAGTCATGATATTGAACATTTACTTTTCCCTTGACAGTTGTTTTCTAAGCACAGTTCTTTGTTTAATATGTTCTGAACTCATGTATATTTGACAGCCTCTAAGGAGTGTTATTCTTCTGGAAGTAATAAATGAGTTCTATTTGTTATATTTTCTCAAGAATTTCTGCCACGAGCATTGCAGGTTGCAATTGAGATATTAAAATGTCATTCTCAAGATTTCATCGTAAGTCTTCGGCTTGAATTACAAAAAAATATAGCTGTGATTTTACGTGCCGAGTATCTTAAGATCCATAAACTCAGCACAGTCGAGGGAGGGGGGCAGGCAAGAACAGTTGCAATGGTTTGAGCGCCATTGCACGAGTTCTACTCAGACCCACCACAACTACCTGATGGTCATCAGGGAGCCCAAAGATCTGAGAGTCAAAGCAATTAAAGTATAGTTGCTATTTAGTGCCTCACAGAATACACAGATGTAATAATATCACCTCTTTGTAAACTGTTACCTCTCAGCTAACGCACCGGAATCCTATCAGGCCCTCTGGAAGAGCTGCTGTTTAAAAAAGCTGTAAAGAGACCACAGCTCTTTGAGGTCATTACAGAATGGACAACAGTGGTTTTGGTAAGAAGAGGGTCTTTTGCAAAAACAACTGTCTTTGCAAAAATTGCCTTTGAGAAAATTTACTCTGTCTTTTTAAAATGTATATTTCATTAGATGCCACCCAATCCCTGTGTTATGATTACTGGAAAGAAAGCCTAACAAGAAATAAACAATTAATTCTGCAGCATTAACTACTTAAGGTGATTTTGGCATTAACTGACGCAAAAAATAAACTGTGACATCAATAAGCCTTTATTTCAAGTTGTTGAGCTCTAATCTTACGTCACCAAAGGAAACAGGAACTGAATGAGACCTAAAGACACCAGTACCAGAAATGCCTGTCATGTTTCCACAAAGGCAAAGTTCATTTTGACTTCTCTGGAAACCTGAAAAGGTGCCTGCTTTTGTACAAAGCCTGACCACGACTTACTGCTTTATGATGTTCAATCATTCTGTACTGGAATTACAGACACCTGCATTTTAAAGGAGTTCTATTCACCGCTTTTAAACTTATATTTGTAAATTTCCTTTTATTTTAAAGAAAACATCAGGGTCTTTGTAAATTTTCAAGGTCCTCCTTCTCCATATGCTTTAAATTAAGACTTTGTCAGTAAAAAGCTAGCAAGAGATTTCAGCCTTCTACAGCTCCATTCGTGTTAGTAATCTCTGAACATCTCTGTGAAAGGATCATTAATCCTACCAGTCCTCCTGGCATAGCATTTTCTTTCAGACCAGTCTCAAAAAGGAGACAAAACCCTGCAAAATTTTAAGTCAGTCATCGTTTAACTACGCCGTGCTAGAAGCAAATGAATAACAAAAATATTTTATCCTGACATTAAAAAAAATTCCTAAAGTTATGAGAACAACTGCACAGCCATTTGACACTTAACTAAAAACCTTAACGGCCTGAGGAATCATGTTGTTAGTCCCAACAAGGACTGTTATACCAGTATAGTCCATAATTTTTTCTTGTTAAATGATGGAGAACCAATAAAGGCATGTGCATTATCGCCCGCTTAAACCAAGAGGACTGCTGCAGGGAGTAGGCTTTGGACCATATGTCTTCTCCTGGCAGGCATCTAGCCTACGGGCTGCTGCTGCTGCTGCTGAATATTCTGAAAAAAGCCTTGACACCCTGCCCAGGAGGCTAAGAAGAGACTGAAATGGCTGCGTGACATGTCAAGCAGTTTCCTGAGAGCTCCCCCCTTTTCTGCAAAAAGCAGAATATTAAGAAGATAACAGGACACAGCAATTTAGTTTTACCAGAAGAGCACGTAACAGAACAAAGATCACCCTCAGCTTGGAACGAGATGGCACAAGCGTATGCGTCAGACCGCTCCTGCTCCGTGCGCGTCTCTCCCCGCTGTGTTTGCATCTGCTGGACTCTTTGCAGAAAGCCACAACTGCCCAACCCAGCAACATATGGTGCACACTGGAGAGTCCATGCCAGGGAGCACCCATCACCTCCTCGTACAGGCGTACGTTCAAAAGCGTGCCGGGGAAGACACGGTCCCCAGACAGACACCGCTGTGCCACATCCCTTGGGGTCTGGAGCAGCAGCCATGTGCCTCACATCAGATCTACACTTCAACGTGCGCCAAGAGACCAGATATGACGGCCTTTTCAAAACAATAGGGGCTTTTTTCTGATTCAAATTGCAGCTATAAAAACAACCACCTTTTGTAAACACATCAAACAAATAAATGGGAGTGAATTTCTTCTTATTTTTCAGAACTAGAAGCCATATTTACTTTTAAACAGACAACAACTTTTCCCCAAGCTGGCACTAAATAGTTTTTTATTACTACTGCAGTGCTCCTAAAGGCACATTAATAACGCAAACGGCCTGCACCTCACATTTGTTACTAGTTATGGGATAAGGCAGTGCCGGTGCACTGTATTGGTTTTCGGGCGAAATGAGACATTTGAGAGACATCTGCTGCTAACGGGAAACGTTCTTCACTTACAAATTCATATTCAATGTTTTTGTTAACTTCTTATTTCAGTGCACAATAACCAAGCTGTGTAAACAGCAACTCCCTTCACAAACGAAGACTACAATGAGTAGTTTTGGTCTAAAAAGCTTAAAACTTGCACTTAGCAAATGTTTATCCTGCATCCATCCCCACCGCAAAAATCTCGTCTGTGAAGCTTTATAGTATCTTAAAAGGCCATGTCACTAATCTGTGGCAGACACGAATTTAATCTAACGCACGCAACTTTGGTTGTTTGTACTTTCTTTCACGAGGACAATACGCCACGACAACGTATTCCCCGTGACCGTCCTTCCGCTGACGCACGCTGCCCGCTCCCAGCGCTGATCCCCGCGGCGAGCCCCGCTCGGAGGCCAGATTACCCGCGCCTGTTTGCAGGCTGGGCTTAACTGCTCATTCCCTTCTAAATTAAACGATAAAAAAGGGAGATGGCCTCTTCTGACGGCATTGGTCCTCAGTCTAGAAAATGCATTTATCATCTCCCCTCCTGGCAAAGTTAAGAGCATAAGCAAAACTATTGAATGTCATTGAGAGGGAAAGCTTTTATTCTAAGTGTAAGATTGCACGTAAGCTTAATGCTCTGGGGAAAATAGATGTTTTAATGCCTCCCCTTCCCATAGAGCCGTGCCAGCGCTCAGTTTAGGGGAGACTTCGCCTCCCGCGCTGGGTTTGCACACGCGAGGGGCCCACAAGCTCCCTGCTTTTCACACCCCGCCGTCACGGCGGCCGAGGGGGAAGAGGCCTGAGGCCGGGTGGGTGGGCTGCCCGCAGCCCGGGGCACTACGACCCGCACAGCTCCCGCTCCCGGCCCGAGGAACGCTCTCCCCGCCGCGGGCGCGGAGGGCAGCGGGCAGCCGGACGCCGGAGCTCTCGGTGCGCATTCCCGGCCGTGGCGCTGGGGCGGCGCGGACTACATTTCCCAGCATGCCCCGCGGACCCATCTTCTCGCGGGAGGCGGCGGAGGCGGAAGTGGCGGGGCGCGGCCCGGAAGCGCTGTTGCCCCGGAGCCGGGAGGGAATATGGCGGAGACCGACCCGAAGACCGTGCAGGACCTCACCGCCGTGGTGAGGCCGCCGGGCCCGGGCCCACCGCCTCGGGGGGAGCGGGGAGCGCCCGGTGGGGTGGGCGGGCCGCGACCTCCGTGAGGAGCGTCCCAGCGGGAGGCGGGGGGGGGAAGCCTCCGGCCCCGCCCCGGCCGAGCCTGGCTGACCCGGGTCTGGTGGAGGGGCCGCTGCGCTTGTGGTGTTGCCTGGGCCTTTTTCCCTCCCCGGGGGTTGTTATAAACCGCGTCCGCTGCAGGGCTGTTCCTGCCGAGGCGCTCAGGGGCGGCCCCGCTGAGAGCGCGTTGCCCCAGGCAGCACTAAACCCCCTCGCTGACCTGGAGCTGCCGGGGCTGCTGTGTGCGGAGGGGTTGTCTGCGTCTGGGCGGGAAGGGGCTAAGAGCAAGGGTTTGGGAGCGTGGAGGGGAAGGCTGGCATTCCGATACCGAGAGGTGTCATCGTGTGATTAACGTTGGACCCTGGAAGCAGCTGCTAGAATCACAGACTGGTTTGGGCTGGAAGGGACCGTTAAAGCCCATCCAGTCCAACCCCCACAAGGAGCAGGGACATCTCCAACCGGATCAGGTTGCTCAGAGCCCCGTCCAACCTGGCCTGGAATGTTTCCAGGGATTGGACAGTTGTGGGTTTAGTCTTGGTTGTGGAACGCAGGCCTTTTCTAGATCTTAAAATTGTTTGCTGTGAGCCTCGGTTCTCCTGTGTGTACATATGTAAAATGTGTTACTTAAATATGGAATTTTGCTGCAGGGTTTGTGCACAGTTGAGCTCAGCAGTTAAAGAGAACATTGTACTTACCTCATTACATGAGATTAAATACTGTAACAACCTCTTTAATGAAAACAAAACAGACGACTTGTTTTTTCCCCTTTCTATTAGGTGCAGACATTGCTTCAGCAAATGCAGGACAAATTTCAAACCATGTCTGACCAAATAATTGGAAGAAATATCCTTTTTTTTTAAGTTAGAAAGGTACTATATGCTACAGATGCACAGGTATTTTTATGTATATTTACCAGTGAGATTTGGAAGATTAAATTTAAAGTGACCATAAATGTTTGAGCAAAGCTGTAATAAAAAACCCGAAACAACAATAACAAAAAAAAAATCTAAGAAAACAACCCAACCACTGCTAGATTGAAGTTGTAGTCCTTAACTCCAGTGAACTTGATGACATGAGCTGTCGCATAGATGACCTGGAGAAGAACATAGCAGACCTCATGACGCAAGCAGGAGTGGAAGAATTGGAAGGCGAGAACAAGACCCCTGCTACGAACAAGAGTTAAAGTGAGACGATTGCTTGCTAACCTGAAACAAATCCTTGGGTCGCTTGAAATTACTGACTTTAAAGTAGATGGACCTATTCATTAGATTTGTGAGGTAGTCTGAAATTACTTCAGAGCAACTCTGTACGTTAATACGAGAAGCTCTGAAAAAGCTCTCAGCAGGCTCCTACCGGCCACCACCCCCCCGATTTCCGTGGCTAGAACGCTCGCGTGAGCTGCTCTGCCATCCTCCACTGCATCTCTAGACTTCAGCTCCCACTAAGCTCCTAAAGACTGTAGACGTGCTGCTGTGCGCAGGGCTACCCAGAGAGTTGCCATGGAGCCGTGGTCAGTTCCTCCTGGGTAAGTTAGGAGCTTGCTGGGAGTACGTGACTCACGTGAACCGCTGCAAAGCAGCAGGTCCTGGCTCCAGCGGTGTAAGACAACACTCAGACGTGAGGAAAGGTGTATTCTAGGGCAACACTCCCTGGGAAAAAAAATTCTTACTGAAAGGTAAATGTGATATTATATATTCTTATGTAATTTCTTAATTGATAACCTGCCCCTCTATTACATATAAACATTGGAGAAGTAGATATTTCATCTATTTGCAAACAGCAGTTAACAACCTGCTACACAAACATGCAAATAAATTCAAGGGATCAGGTAGCACCACACAGCATTTACAAGGATTGCTAAAGGCATTTCAGAAGATGGGGGCAGTGAAGAGTGCCAAAACTGTTACAGCATAAACAAGGCGGGGGTGGGTGGTGCTAATTATAAGTAAGCACTAAGATTTCACTTCAGTTTTTATAGAATTTGGTTTTTGTAATCCATGGAAGGCAACTGGTAAATAAACACCTAGATGTATCGGGTGAGATGAAATTTTAAAGGTGGCTAAGAAAGATGTCTCAGCCTCTCTTAGGCTTGAAATTCTGAGGTCATATCTAAAATTTTGTGCAGCCTGTATGTGTGTTTGAAGCAGGTGTACATCTTGCTTGTTAAGGTACCTATTTTTTGTGATACTTTGACAGAAACACAACTTATTATGGGCTTCATTGCCCCCAGTGCTACTTCCCTTAGCCTGAACCGCACAAATAATCAAATCTGGATGAATTCTCTTAATTCTTCTCAGTAACCTTTTTTTTTTAATTATTTTTTTCCCCAACAGGTTGCCAGTAACTTAAGATGAATCCTGGAAGACTTCTTTCTTTTTTTTAATTTTTTTTTCCCTACAAATCCTTGGAATTACAGAACAGCTTTTTGCAACTACTCTGTGTAAAAGCATTTTTATATTGTTACAGAGCTTGCATTCCTAATGTATATTGTATAGTTAGGGACAGGTTAGTTTATATTTTGATTTGTGTACTGTAATTTCACTTCTGAATTCTTGTTATGAGGATCAATTAGTTGTGTTATTAAAACACAGATCTTACGGATCTCAACTACTGGGTGTATTTTTTTGTGAAGTCACTTTTTTTCTCTTTCTTATACTTTTTTTAGACATTTCATTTTTGATAGCTGAACATCTAATGACTCCCGTCAAATGGAAGTCTTAACTTGTCCTACATAACTTTGTGGAGCGAAGCACAAGATTGAACCAGCGTTAATCTTAGCTCAGAGCATCGGTCACTCAATTAGTTGGGGACTGTGTGTTGTTTTCTCATAAATGTAATCAGGTGATTTTGGAAACAAGAAGACACCGAACAGCAAAATCCTGTCTTGTACTCCTGGCATTACCTTATCTGTGTGTTCCCAGAACATAAACTAGAAATAGAGATTTAACCTCAGTGATCTCTGTACACAGCTGAGCAACCACTGCCATTCCAATCGGTTCTATTTAGACAGACAAGGAACTGCTAACTCTGAAAAATCTCACTCTGGGATTTAAGTTTTTTGACACTGTAAAACTCCTTTGAAACTGACAACGTGTCATTTAACGTCACCTTTGAACAGTAGGTATGATTGAGATAGTGATGGGGTGGGATTGGGGGAGTGTCTGTGTGTGGGCTTTCAGTTGAAATCACGGGCTCGTCGTACGCAACAGTTTGCTCCCAAAGCAACGCTACGTTGAGTAACCCAGAGGACAGAATCCAGTTAGAATCGTAACGCCTTGCTTCTCCTTGAATAACAAGTAGCTGGTACTCTTCAGGAGACTTGGTTTAGAAAGGGGTTTGCTGTTCTCTTACCCACATTTATGGGCCTGGAGTTTAATGGATTACATCAGAGTGTTTTGGCAATGAAAAGCGTATTTAGAAGAGTCTGTACGGTGTCGCTTGTGAAGAAAAATGACCGATGTCGAATATTACTGACAATCATCGCAGTGCTCCTCCAGCTGGAAACAGAAATTTAAGAAAGCAGTAGGGGCAGTCAGCAGTTCCACACGGACCGTGCTTCAGACTGCTCCTTGCATGCCACCACGTTAGCACCTTTGTGTTATGAAGGCAATATGACAGGTCATTTTTCAAAACGGAGGGGAAATTGTAAAAACTCGTAATAATAGAGGAATTCTGTGAACACAGGAAATGTAACAATATACCTTGTAATACCAGCCTTAGGCTCTTTGTAACGTCATTTTAAAGATCTAATAAACTATTATGTGGTAACAAATAGTCAGGTCATGTATTAAAGCAAAATCTAGCGTAAGGATATAATTATATGTGAGATTGTATTTATAGAAAGACTTTAGCACAGCCGCCGCTTATAGAGCACAGGTGTGCTCTGTGTAATAAAAGGGTGAACGTGACTCACGCCCCCTCGGATCTGAATTTCACTAGGTAATTACAGTGTAGACCAAATTCATAGGAAAGCACACTAAAGTGGAGGATCACATTGTATGATGTTTATACAACTGTAAATTTTCATCTGGCCTTCTTCCTCCTGAGGAAGAAATGGTTGTTCTGGAATTTGCTTGCACTGTCCTCCATACAGCAGTAGCAGGCCTGCTTTCCTGACGTTTATTGTATCAGAATAACTTCTTGGAAAATTATTTCAGCTTTAAGAAGCAGCTAGATTCTTCAAGTCATTGGGAAGATTCTGATCGCTTTTCAGTAGGGATAGTTTTCCCTCATTAATTTAACACTTAATAGATTTTGGAAAGTAACAATTCAATGCAAAACAAGCCTTTCAGAGAGGAAAGTATTACAGCTCTTAAGATACTGCATATTTTTGAGAAACATGTTTTAGTCTTACTCAGAACCAGTGATAGAGCTTCTACATGTAAACAGCACAGGCACAGCATTCCTTTTTCCTCCAAACGTGCAACGTGAAATTCATTCCTTCACATTGTGAATACATTTGACACTATGCCTTCAAAAAGAAAATCATTTTGATTCCATATGGTTTTGCTGAGAAACACCTGTAACCAAGGCCAGAGACACTCGCTCTCTAAAATTACATCTATCTGCAGTTTTTCTGGAGGTATTCACATGGAATTATTTCATGAAGCTTCTCGCTTTTCCTCAGAATTGTAACTCTCTAGCAGATACTGCCTTCTAGTGGGCACACTCTCACTAACAGCAGGAACACTAATTAATTAATTAGTTACCTTTAACGTACAAGTTCAGATGTTAGAACTTTAATGAGCCACAAGCTGTTTGGAAACGTGGTTATTGCAGAAGAGAGTGAGGCTTTGTTTACAACTAAGAAACTTAATAGGATACACCAATCCCTTCCTCAGCTTTAAGCCTTGCTGTGTTTTGAAAAAAGCTGATGCTTGCTGAGATTTTTTTTTTCCTGACACTAATGCAGAGTTAATGAAATTAGGTCATTAGGAAAATAAAGCATGGGAATAGGAGCTTTACATCTTATAAGCACTCCGAGGTAAGAATGGTTAAACAGGTGGCGTGTCTCTGAAAAATGCACAGGTAGTAATAGAAAGTGTTCTTTTATGTCGTTTTGCTACAGACATGACTTTTCTTTATGAAGCTCTTATGGTTAGATATACATCTAAAAATTTCTTCAGTTTACACAGCTGTAGGATATACAATCCTTGGTCAAGAGATTAAATCCTTGAAAGAGCGACTGCAGAAGCGATGCAGTTATGCGTTTCTCAAGTCTCAGATTCAATTTGGGTTCCTATTACCAGTCTGGATGGAAGACCCACAACCTGTTTGTGCAAGCCTCCGTACAGGTATGGAAAATACAGCAAAATAATCCATCCTCTGACAGGGAAAATAGAGAAAATAGCCAAGGAGCTACCTGAAAAGCAGAGGCAAAAGAGATGTGAAAAAATTACTTAAGGTTTCACAGCAGATCAGTGGCTGAGCCAGGCTATACATCTACATCTTTAAGTGACCTGCAAAAAACCACTTGAGACAGACTCAGTAGCACTTGCCTGTCTCCCAAAACAGGTAGGCAGGCAGGTGTTCTCACAAAGTAAGGATCTGCTCCCTCACATCTGAATTCCCTTAAGAGTTTAAGATCAGAAAAATACACCTGCTGTGTAGTCTGCTTGTCTTCAGCAACAGGCATCCCAAATTTTGATGCAGCATAGCATTCTGTCCTACGTAGGTGTCAAGTGGAGAAATGTTTGTCCAAATGCCATCTCACAGGCACGTAGGAACAGCATCAGCTCAGGCTAGGTGGGTCATCGACAAAGACCCATCTGCTGTTCTGCCAGGTGACATTTTCAGAGTAATTCACCTGCAGGGCCCCTCCGCTCCTGTTTGTAACACTCCACCTCAGTCCAATTCCTCCTTCTCTAAGAATACGGATTTCCCAAAGAATAAAAGTTGCTGATTCCCACACAGCTCTAATAAACAGTTCACTTATTTCTACTACAGATGTGTTTGGTTTTGAAGACCAGATCCCTGCTTCTTTAAAGCATATTAGGGAAGCTTTTTCCATTTGAACCTGCCCCACCACACTGGAAGAAAGCACTGAATTCAGCTGCTCTCTAGCCACTGGCACAGAAATATCAGTTCCTTAGGAGCAACACAGGAAGGTTTCCAGGAAGCTTTTCTTTGTTCATTTATTTTTACATGCCCTTTGAGAAGCCAGGATGGCAGTGATATCCAGGACAGACAGTGTAGTTCGGGGAAAATAAAAGCAACTGCTAACACAGAGGAAAAAAAAAAAAGAAGTTGTGAGGCTGGCTGCTACTTTCTAGGCATTTAAGACCCCGTAGGTGAAGTCTGTCCATGATAAAGTGTCTACTGAGGTGTGAGCCCTGACATCCAACACATCCCGGTGGCAATAACGAAGGAGCATTCGTCAGCTTCCCAAGAGGCTGCTCAACAGCAGAACCACAACTCATTTAGTTTGCCAACTGCTATAAAACAGGAGAAGTTTTTTATCATACAACAGGTGCCCAATTCAATTAGACTGCAAGAGGCTGAACTTCAGCCAAATCCTCTTGTCAAAACACGTTCGCTCTAAAAAGTATTCTTTACCACTAGCTAGCATTAAAAAAACTCAACAAACAAAAAAATCAAAGAGCACTGCCACAGTTAAATATCCAAGGCCCAGAAGTGCAAATGTCATTGGTCTTGGCAAACAGGTTGATTCTGCAAGGATTTATTCACTTGTGCAGTACCAGAAAGACCCTTCAAGGCTCATCACCAGATTTTTTTTAAGAAAAAGTATGTGAATTTCTTCCTGGCTCTACAGAGCAGTAAGTTTTTAGTGGAAATGGCTGGTCACCAAAGATAAAACAACCTGAGAGCTTGCCTGCCTAAATTCACGCTGAGAGACAGTCATGCTATTATCGTTTAAAAACATACCCTGTTCCAATAACTAACAGAGTGATTGTTCATGAATGTTAATGTGATATAAGGGGGGGGGAACCCAACCAAAACCTTACACTTTTTTTCAGAGAAGCCAGCCCTCCTGCCTTTCACACATAAAACATATTATAAATCAGACCAAATCTTAAAAAAAAAAATAATTAATGGGTCTGCAAATGTTAAAATTAATGGCAAATGCAATCGACATTTATTAGAAGGGACATCACTGGGATCTCCAATAAGTCAGGCAAAAAATTTAATCAGGTTCTTATCAGAGGGTTACAAATAGATGTGTCATTTTAATAAATTCAACAAGCATACCATGCAACAAGAATTGAGTGTATCTTAAGAGACAATTAACTGTAGATTCTTGAAAAAGATTCACTGCTCTGTCAATTCTTTGCAAGCCCTTTTTCCCAATTATTAGTGTTCCTCTGCCATATGAGAAGGCACAGAATTGTGCTCTTCATGAGCAGCTGCAATTCTCACCTTTTAAACTGAACATTTTAATAAAAATATGTATTCAGAACCAGTACAGAATCCATAAGCAAGAGCTCTTCAGTTCTTTGAGCATTGCAGATGGCAGTGGAGGAGATGATTGGGGTCCTTTCATAATCTGGTATTAAATCTTCTGAATTTTATTTTTATACAAGGTCTTCACATTAACATTGTTTTTCTTTCAGGTCAGAACCACTTTAAAATAAAAATCGAGAAAGCAGTTCAAAACTTTACTACTGAGCAACTGTGGAGGTGAATATGACCATGAAGCTTTAATTGCTTCACAGAGATCCCAGATGTGCCCAAGGCCTTCCCCTTCCTTACATCCCTGCTAAAGACACTGTTTACTGTTTGGGATTGGAGGTGATTCACGAGCTAATTATTAGTGCCCCTCATTAGCTAGAAACATACTAAATAGAAGCCCTTGGAGGAAGGGTCTGTTGCTCGCACAATAAAGCTCTTGTTTAAATTCCATTTTGAGCACTTCTAAAACAAAAGGCAACGGTAAACAATATTTAGCAGAATGACACCATCTGCCTTTTTTTTTTGTGTAATCTTTCCAATGTTTTAAGAAGGATTTGGTTATAAATACTGACAATTGACATTATGAATTATGATTTTCTGCTCTCCGCATAGTCAAGAGCAAAACCAAATAAAGTGCAGATTTAAATCTCAGTTCTCAGACTGAGCTTGTGAGATGGCGTTTCCAGATTAACCCACACCTGCCTCATGCTGGTGGGAGGGGATATGGGCACTGCTGGAGCACATTCACTCAGGTTTGTAATTGGTTCTGCATTCGGTTGGGCCACCTGGAACTGGGGACAGGGTTCTGCTTTGTGGAGATAACGATGAGATGAACAGCTGAAGGAGAGGAACAAGACAAAGCACTCACCTTTGCGTCTTTATTTGGAAACCCTTTACGTCCAGTGCCGTTCCTTCTAAGGCTCGGACAAGCAGAAGTGACCTGTTCTTCCAAACACCATGGCATTTAGAGGAACTCTGTGTTAGTCCAGTGATACAAGACAACAAACAGAATGGAAATTTCTACTGTCTTTACAAATTTGTAGCCTCGTTGATCCAGTGTGTTTTAGGAAATCCTGCTCCGCTCCCTTGGAAGCGCTGAGCAAAATCACTGCTTCACACATCACACTGAATTAAAAACAAATGTATTGAACCTGAGGCGTGTTTAAAAATCAGGAGGCTTTTCATGCCGTAAGTTATTTCAAAAACATCTTTGAAACTATTCCATAGACTGAAGTTAAACAATTAAAATGCATAATCACATTTAAAAAGCAGCACCAGAAATGTAAGTCGTTTTGTCACAGAGGCTGCTCCAGCATGGTTTGATTATTTAACGTTATGCTGTAAAACCAATTTATACCCTATACCCTTGATCTCTCTTTCAATTTCAGGATGTTAATGCATGCACCATTGCTGTATTAGCTGATAGGGCAGAACAAATACTTCAGGAAAAGTCATGATTAGAATTTGAAATCTCTCTTGGCCATGTTTAATACCCACGCGTACTCACCTCGCTGCCTTTTCCTGCAGATTTTTCCCACTGGACCCCCATGTTTTACACCTGGAAAGAGTGATTCTCAAACATCAGTCGCAGGTGAATGTAGAGCTCTACAGGGAGTTTATAGGTGCAGTCATTCCTGCCATGAATGCTAAAATTATCAGGCATCAACTAAATCTCTTTGAACAGAACTGTTACACCGACAAACAGAACAAGCAGGCACCAGTTGCTGCAGAAATCCTGGATCCAGACAGCTCAGTCCAAAGGTGCCAGAGGCTATTTGCTCCTTTTCCTCTTTGCCTTACCCGCACCTCCAGTTTCTGCCAGCTTTCCTCCATTCTTTGCGCTCTGTTTCACTGTGTACAAGCCTGCAATGAGAAGGTGATAGGGGTCTGGATCACCGAAGCACGCTGCGTGTTTTGAAGCCTCTAACACGGCTCCGAGTTCCATTCGTTCCCTCCTAATGGAAACAACACGCCAAGTAAACAAGGAGACAGAGTCACTGTTGCAGGATAAATGATTCTGTATTCCAAGCATTGGCAAAGACATGAGTGAAATCTGAGGAGAAACTGATTTATTGGAATTTAGCCAGCAGGCAACATTAACACAGGGGCTACTGTCCCCTCTATTATCAATGCTTTATTAATTGCATGCATACCACTGGTGAAGTGATTCATTACCTTTCTTTCATCAAGACATACTGTATAAAAATATAGTCCACTCTTGGAATCTGCATTCCCAAGCAACTCAGACCAAGCACTGGTCTAGCAGAAGAGTCTAACACATATGTGCACCCTTTGCAGGAGGCACAGGGGGGAAACTTTGCATCTCCCCTGAATTCCTCCAAGAAAGGAGGAATATTGCAGACACAAGGAGACAGGGGCAGTGTAGAGCATGAGTATCCACCCCTCAAAAACCAGTTGGCATAGATGCAAGTCTTTGCCCCTTCAAATGAGCATGCAGATAGGATTCAGTGCCAGTTACCCGCTCAGGTAAACTGGGATTTGCAAGGCTGGTGCCTGCCTTGGAGAAAGCAGAAATGTGGTGCAATGTTTCACAGTGGCACAGCAAAGGCTGTAGCAGCCTTTTCTACGTCTGCAACAGGGCTGTCTCAAAAACCCTGCTAAATGAACCTGATTCCTGTTAAAAGGAGCAGAATTTGAAGGAGACAGCTTTGCCTAGAACTAAGTGAACAGTTATTTTTACTGCATACTCCAAATTCACTCTGAAAGATCTGCCTGGTGTTTGTGTAATGAATCTTCATTCTAAGGACAGAAAGCTTTCATTTTTGGCATCAGTTAGTCGTCTTCTTACTGTTTTACAGCTTGTCTCAGAAGAGGAGGGAGATCTTCTCCTATAGCAACCTCTTAAAAACCACAGCAACAAGTGCCTTGTTCCTGATAGCAACACCCATGTATTTTCCAAGGGAGGTTTACTAAGCAAAGGGGCTGTGACACTGTGCAAAAGTTCTGCAGTTTCTCTTATACAAGATAGGAAGGGATGGTAGAAGTAGAGAGTTGTCCTTCAACTGCCCTTGCCTCAACAAAATGAACAGCTTGAGTGCCTGTCATTAGCAGGCAGAACACCTCGGCAGGAGGCACGCGGCTTGAAACCCAGAGAATTCTGCGTGATTGCAGCCAAGTAACTCCACAAAAATCAAGCAGAAAGTTTTCCTGAGGGAATTTATCTATGAAAAAAAAAAAATGTTTACACTAAGGTTAGCATGTATTAACTGAGTCCGAGTAGAAAAATTGTTATTTGGAGATAAACAGGGAGTTTCAGCTCTCAGAGGGAGAAAGGGTCGAGGGCGCCTGCCCTCGCTGCAAGGACACGGATGATATATGCTTCACCTCAGGGTACTGCAAACAGTATCTCCAGCTCCAAGGTGATGGGTCAACACACACTCACAGCATAGCAGAAATAGACAATTACTGGAAATTTTCTTTAAAGATGGGAAAGGCTATGTGCCATACAACGCAAAACTACTTGAAAACTGACTGTTAAATAGGAACTGCTAACTACAATTACACCATATAAAGGTTTTCCTAGATCTGTTTTCTATGATTCTGTTTTCAGAATAACAGAAAAAGCTAGAAAGTACCTTGAGAAGTCAGCTATTTCTCAATCTGTTCCAAAGCATAAAGGATGCTATGAAGTCTGACAGATTTAGTTGAACTGTTCTTACAGATGTTCAGTGATAGAAATTTGACTGATGTTTTTCAGTTCTGGAGCACTCCCACTTGACCATCCTCTTGGACTAGCCTCAAGGATGATGCTCAATCTCCAATTCTTTGGGCTTTGGATGATGCATGCCAAGGTGGAGGACGAGAAACAGGTCAAACGGGTCAACCTTTTAATGATAAATAAGGCTCTTGTACTTCTGTAGAAAGAGATCCTACAGGTTAAGCTTTATCACAAACTAGATACATGTAGTATAATTCCTCAGAATTATTGCACAAATGTCACCAGATTTTTTTTATTTAACTAAGGAATTTGGATCCATGACTAAAAAAATCCTCTAATCTTCACCCAAATATCTATTGCTATTTAAACATAAGCCCATTTTACCTGTTACAATGACTGTTTGTTCAATCCCAGTGTTACAGTAACGTTAACTGATTAGATTCCCACCGTTCTCTAGTGCATAGAACTGAATTGTCAACTGAGGGGCAAACATCTTGCTAACAGAAGAAATACTTGTATAGGTTCAGTAGCAGAATTTTTTTTTTTTTTTTCTGAGCAGATGTCTTTGGACTGGTGCTACATTTCTATTACAGGAGCTTATTACAGCAGAGGTTTTCCTTCAAGGTGAAATTAGTCCAGGTTTTTGAGAGTCTGTGTAAGCTGGCCTGCATGGAAAATACATAAATTTTCTACTTTAGCCATGGCTTTGATTTTACCACTTTTCAGGCATTGTTGGAACTGATTATCTTCTGAAGAGATCACATCAGTGAGCAGACACGTAGGCCAGACCCATTAATTTTGGTAAGGTTCAAAGCCAAACTTCCTTGTCTTCACAGCCTTTAGCAAGATAGTTCAACAACCTACAACTCTGCAGTCAACAACTGGAGTCAGAGCCTTGCGAGGACAGCGAGAACAATCCCTTGATTTTTCCTGTTCCAAAGAGCAGGAACAGATTGATTGCCTGGAGGGAAGGAGTGAAGCAGCACTAAAGCATTTACAACTGTCAAACCTGGAGCCCGCGGGATAGCAAACCTCCCAGGTTACATGAAAAGAGCAAATCTCATCCATTTTCCCCTTTAGATGACAGATGTGTATAGCCTTTAAAAAAGCACCCAGGACGGTGCTACTAATTAATTAGCTATAGAAAATCTCAATGTTTGTTTGAGTTAGGAATCAGTCTCCATTTACTGTAGGATTCTGGCCCACCAAGTAGGTCTCATACTCCCTTCCTCTCTCAGAACAGCCGTGTTCTGCATATGTTTGTCACAACAGCCGGGAAGCTTTTGAGTAAGAGTCATATACAAGAATTGTTCACAAACAGCTAAGAGTTCGAGAGCCATACCACTGCAAAAGAGCCTAAAAGCTGAAGGAAATGCATGTGATTTGGATAAAGATTAGATATTTCCTACGAGACATGTCAAATAGTCTTCAAAATGACACGAAACCATACAGGAAATTGCTTGGAACAATGTGATATCAAAATAGCTTGTGTGACTATTCTGCACCACCGATGCTAAGTTACTGCCGTGATTTATCGTTGGTGTGTGCAGCTCTAGACAGAACATACAGGAGCAGTCAGACCAAACTGAAGGAGCGGGGAGTGCTATCTTAAATGAATAGTCAGAGAGCGCTGGGATAAGTCAATAAATGTACGAGCTCATTTCACATTTTTGAGGAAGGTACAGAAACACATTGTTGTCCTGGTTCAGTAGATGGCACTGTACCCTCTGTAATGAAGCCACGCTTCAGCGCGGTGTTAAGGGAAGAATCAGGTTCTGGATGAGAAGCACAGCTGAGATCCTTACTCCTTGTAGCCGTTAGATGCTCAGGTACTGTGGCAGTAAGTGCCACCGATAGGCCTTAACAGATGGCAAGATCCAGGGTGCTTGTGAACTCCATGCTTGATAGCCCAATGGCCCAGTTGTAGAGTGGGTATCGACAATCTGCCTCCCAAAATTCCTGTGAAGGTGAAATTGGGCACAACAGCACCATTCATTTCCTGTCCTAAACTCCTTGGTCATTTCAGCACCACTTCCCAACCCCACAGTGGGTTGCATTCCAGGCTGTGCTGGATGATTTCTGGATGTGTAAGTTTAACACTTGGTAATCCACTGGGGATGAAGAGACATCTTGAAAGATGTCAAAGACATTTTGCTTAGGCTTAGGGGAGGCACTTTACAAGTTACAGAATGAAGCAAATGAAGACATAGTCCTTCAGTTTTTCACAGCCAGTCTCCTTCATGCCGTGCTTCCCTTTTTTCAGCCCTTATTTTTTTTATTTTTTTTTTTTGCTAAGGGAAGTCATTCTCTGACCTCAGTCTAACAGAGACAGACACATTTCAACAGTAGCACCTTTATGAACGTGACCTCTTGTTGCAGTACGGAGTCAGACTGCAACCAAACTCCCCATGGTGTTAAAACTGGACAGAACGGTATCTTGAATTACTGCCGATAGCCGTGTTCCATCCCAGTACTTTGGTTGCATATCAACTATGGATAAAACCACGTGGGCACGTGGATATAATAGGGGTGGGAAAGTACTGTAAAATTGAACACAAGAAGTAAAACAATCAGAAGATATTTTACTTACCATAAATTTGGTGGCTGAAAAACAAAATGGGTCAGAAACTTAGCAACCAGATTGTGTTGATGACCAAACAGGAAGCAGCATTTCTGGCCACTTTCTCCTACAAAAACAGATATAGAAGATTTCAGACTGCTTTCCAAGCAAAACAAGAATCTGTAGCATCTCTGTGTTCCTCTGCAAAAGTCTTATTCTCTTTTTATCCCAGCACAAATCAGAAACAACTCACTTCAATGAGCCAGAATCAGAACAGTGTGAGGAAATAAATCTTTTTGTCCCTCGGGGCTGGCACCATGAGTGAGGTGGGATGGATGGGTGCATTACTGATGTCCTCCTCCTCCCCTCAGCTCAGGTGACAGTTCAGAACATGAAAGACCCATTATTTCAGGGATGGTGAGGCAGGGAATCCACAGACAAAAGCCACAGATCACACTTATTTCGCTTCCGTACGAAAATAACAACCTCATCTCTTCTTACACTCACTTGAATTTCAAACTCCATCTTGACAAACACAGGATAAGCACAATTTCTGATTACAGGGAAGGACAAATTTATGTTGTACCTTCATGCCCGCACTGTTCCACTCTCATAAGAGAACACGTGATCAAGAGAGACAATGTTCCACCCATCATGCTGTTCCCATCTCCTCAAACAAAAAGAGGAAAGAATGGCAGATTCCAGGTTCTTTGGCTGAGAATTCATCCCTGTCTCTCAATGTTTCGGTGTTTCAGACCAAAAAAAAAAGCAAGCCTCCACCTTACTTTTGAATAGTGATTTTTCAAAATGAACTCATTCTGCCATGATTCTTCTCATGACACTTTTTATGCTTTTTCCACATCAGCAATTTTCTAATAGCAGCAAGGCAGGAAAGAAGAGCTCCATGTAACAGTATTAAACAAGGAGGCTCATTGTTAATTAAAGTGGGAATGGAGATAAAGGAACACTGGGTAAAGCCTGCTGGAATGCCTCTTTGGGATATTTTAAACAGGTTTTTGAAATAACATTTCTGTCTTTCTAGAGCTAATTATACCATAGCTGCACACTAAGCAGAAGGCTAAATTAATTGGAAGAACAAAGGTAATTTGTTGCGGGTTGGAATGAGGCTTGTTTCCTTTGTGGGAGAACAACTGATGACCTGTCCTAGGTTTGTCATCCACAAGATGGGATGCAGGACCAGAGGGTGCATCCCACACAGCCTATCACATAGCAGTACTGCTCTCCAGCCTCCTCTTCATCCTCAGCTGTGCCAGCCACTGTGGCTACTGACTGGGTAGCAGCAGGTGGAAAGTCCCTGTGCCTCTCCTTCCAGCCTCCCTCCATTCTTTCACCATCTGGCAGTAGATTGCTTCAGTAAGAGCTGCCAAATTCAACGTGTCAATATTAATCACCAAAGTCACAATGGAATATTTGTGAGGCCCATCCTCACGTTCTGCCTGTCAAATAGATCATCTCCTTTGCGCTGGTTCTTCATAAACAGCTGGAGATTTTTAAACACCTTATTAAAATAGAACAGATCAGCAGCAGCTGGAGCATTTCAAAGATGAATGGGCTTTATGCCAGTAAATACAGCACTTGCCAAAAACCAGGTGGCAACTCTAACCGCAGTGCTCTACAAGACTGCTGCCCTTCCTGTTGTATATCTGGATTTGGACAGGCTACACCATGTGGGACAGATATTGAATGCCTACCTCCATTTCCCAGGCTGTCAAAAGTTGCAAATATAAAACATGTATTTCTTAGACTTTCAGAACGTCTGCTTAAATATGAAGCAATTCAAGTTGTTCCTTTTCCTGATGGGAGGAGATAAAAAAAATGTATGATAAAAATACCTGCTGAACATTTGCAGAAAATTAATTTCTCTAATGTACAAGACAGTCTATATTGCCAGACTTGGAAGCCATTCAAAAAATATACATTTCAGTGTGGGGTGTTAGTGGTTTCTTGGCAAAACATACACATGCAGTTGGTGTCTTTAAACTCAATTTTATTCCCCCATGAGAAGGATTTAATTGGCTTCAAATAAGAAACCACTATTTTACATAGTACAATCTTTCACTTAATACCCAAGAATCCATGTCATGTATTTAAATTACAAGTAAAACATGTACTAATGAGCTAATGTTTTGCAAACACCCACAGAAATGTTTGAACTTAACCACTTGCCTTTTAAACAGGACATGGTGTAGAGAGGGAGGTAGCTTTCTTGGGTAACCACAGCGCTGGTGAGAGAACAGAGCTGTTAAACAGAATTGTGGCACTTCATTTTACTCCTAGCATCTCCTTCTAATTCACTGTTTAACTTCGGGAAAGACACTTAACCTCTACGCGCCTCAGTTCACCCATCTGTAAAATAGTAGATAAGTCACCTAATTCACAGGGATGTTATGGAGATTAATTAACTAACGTCTGGAAAATGTCTCAAGATCCTTCTGTGAAAGGCATTATAAGGGCAAAGGATAGCAGTATAACCATATGCAGAAGGTTTTATCACTTGGCACGAGATGGTTTGGTTTTATCCTCTTTCCCTCTGCAACACTGCTGTGTATTTTTACAGGGACCATTGACTAACAGCAGACTCATGCAGCTTTGCAGAGCACCATTATCTTAAGTCAAAGGACATGTTGTTCCAACCTAAGTAAAATTGTATTTAGCCAGCTCCTGATGCTGCTTCAAGATCCCCAATGAGATCAGAGCCCTGGCAGGCTAGATGCTGTACAAACAGTCCTTGAAAAACAGTCCTTGAATATGTAAGAAAGCAGCATCTATTTAACATAAGAGATCTTTTTAAGCTAATTTAATTGAACTGACAAATGTGCTGTGCGGGTTGTCGTTAGCAGCGGTGTATTTTCATGGCCAGCTCTAGGTAGAGGCGAAGCAGGCAGCTGTCTGGAGGGGCAAACTGCTGCGAGTACCAAAACGGCTGTGGGCTTCCGGCCAACTTTGCCTGCGCCGGATCCAAGAAAGGTCTGATGGGCTGTTGCTGCTCCCTGACAAAAGAAGAGTTGGGATGGGCTGTGGTGTTAGTTAGTGACCCCTCCTACCCTAAAAGTCAGTGGCAGGAGGCTCCCAGACCACCCTTGCTTTTCCTTTGCCATCCTGAATACGCTAAGTTTCATTCAAAGCGCAAGAACAGATCGCAGCTCTCTGACGTGAGGTTGAGTCAATCAGTTGATCTGAAGTCAGACTTTACATTAATCCAACTTTGCAGTACCCATAGCCACTGTTCTTTGGTGCTTGCCACATGAATAAGAAAAAAAAGGTGGCAGAGCAGAACAGGGACCAAGTGGGAAAAGGATACGCCCTCCAACAGCACAGTCAGAAACAATTCCCAGAGCGCCCAGTGTCCTAACTCCCAGATCTACTGGCTCCTAGTACGTATCAGTGATTTGTCTTGGTCTGCCTGCTTTTCTATCAACAATTTCTTGTATTATCTGCTAGAGCTTTTAGCCAGGAAACTGAATCCCACCATGTCGTCCTCTCCACCGAGCTCCGCACGCAGCTTGCCACGCTCCGCTCCCCTTCACTTGCTACCTGCTCTAAGAGCTGGTTTTAAAATAGAAAAGTACCTGTCACAGCCATGTTGCTTTCCACTGTAGCACAGCACATTGCAGTAAAATTTTATATTCGGAAGAGAACTGGAAAACTTTGTTTTAAAGCAGCTGTTTATCTTCCTGAGCTATTCTGATTCAGTTTCCCCTTCGAATAGCAGACCTGGAAGGGCAAGGGGAGAAAGCAAGCTTTGGTCACAATTTAGAGTCATTTGTTCCTGTCAGAATTTATATGAGCTAAATCTCAAGCCTGGACAAGCCTTAATAACTATCATATTTAAAGTTCAGCTTTACAGGGGAAGACTGCATGGCCCAAGGGGATAAGTAATAGAATATAGAATAGTTCACCTTTCGTATGCCCACTCATACCCAGTCCAGCAAGGCTGGCGCTGGCCTTTCAGAGCCACACATGACATGAATTTAGCAGTCTCTAGCTAATCCCGTTGGACTAAACTACTGCTAATTGCTGTCCTTGCTGGATAAAGCCATTCTGTAGGTCACTGACAAAGTCAAAAGAGCTAGCTTTACTGCTAGCCCTGTGCTGCAGGGATGGGACACGTCTACTTTCTCCTGATAAACTGACCCACTCAAACAGTCTTTAACGTCCCTGTACATAGTAAAGACAAAAAACAGAGCCAAAGATTCTCCTCCATCAAAATGTCACATGTCACAAATGGAAATGTCTTCACAGGAATGGCTTTAGCATATTTCTATCATTGCAGACTGCTCAGAAATGAATGATTGCAGAGCAAAGCAATAATCTGCCAATTACCCCTTCAGAAATTGGCCATAAACAAAGATGTGTCTCCCATTATCAGCCTCTCAAATTCAGAGCTTCCCTGCTCAAAATTACAGTATTATATGTTCTTGTTCCAGAGCAGAGGAGAGCTAACACAAGCAGAAGGCCTTTACCAGAAATATTTACAGTTTAGCAGATAGAGGCCAGTGCTTTCTGCGTGGAAGGTCCTGGAGTTGGTCTCTGCTGACCTGTTGCTGTGAGGGTTACAATCAAGAGGCGTGAACAACGCTGCTAAGAAATCCCCCTTGCCGAAATAACTTCTGACCCTAAAGCAGAATTCAAAGCTAGCATGTTCAGCAGTAGCCTATTTCTTGTTAGTGGTTCAGTCACGCAAGATATCCGCAGCAGCACTCAGCCTTCCCTGTGGAACTTCATGGAAGAGGCAGCTGGTATAGTCAGGTGTCTTTTCAAGAAGGGAGCGAGGTAGAGTAGAATAGAGAACAAGAAAAGGGGAAAAAGGTAGTTAGGAAAAAGTTCAGTTGGGCAACAACTGTGAGGGGGGATGTGGAGGGATGCTAATGGGCTTCAACTATTCATGCGTAATCTGGTGCAAAGAGGTTCAGCCCAACAGAGCCTGTTGTGGCATCTCTGGAGCAAGAAACCTCATTAAAAACAAGATCTGAGAGAGACCCCGATCTGGTGAGAAAACAAGAGCAAGAGGACCCTCCCATAAGAGCTGTAGCTAGAGACGACATTTCTCCAGCACAAGAAGCTGACAGCTTTCTCTAGCACTAAATTTGTTTTGGCAAAAGGACAAACACAAAGAAAAGGTCTGACATTCTGCATGGAGTCTTTAACCTCTCTTCCCTTGTCCCCAGCTCCTGCACGTCAGGCGGTACAGAAATTCACCTCACCGCACCGCGCTCTGGACAGAGCCAGAGCCCAGAAGTGCAAAGGCTCGTTATTTCTTATTGATGACCAGAGAGCTCCCTGCTCTTCCGTGCTGCCCAGCATTTCTGTTAAGGAGCAGCAGCAAAATCCGAGGTCTGCAGACCACTGAACCTTGTTATCCATGGCAGCCACAAGACTGTTACAGGGTACCAGCCACTCAAAAACTTTCCTGTTTTATGAATGTGCCAATTGGAATCCTTACTTGAGGAGAGCCCCTTTGTATCTCCCCATATAACATCCTTCAAGGTGGAAGCTAGGATCTTGTGAGGAGATCTAATCTATAACGTGCTTACTATTAATAGGAGACCACGGTGAAGAATGTGTGTGCAAGAAAGATGATGTAGGGGAAAATAATATTTCCTTATTTTTTAATATAGATCTCATCATTTGTTTTAAGTTCTGTAGGTTGAAGCTGAGGCCAATTTACAATTGGTAACAGCAGGTTTGTAAAGAAGAGAGAAAGAAACAGCTCTAAAATTAGAAGACTAAATAATCTTGGGTTTAAACGCATCACAAGTGCTGGTCTTGTAAACACTCTCATCAAGAGAAATACAAGTACGCTTGCCGTGTAGTTGCATATTCAAAAATAATATGGAGAGAACATTCTGTAAAGAAATGCAAATTTAGCACTCATGAAAGGTCCTGTCTGGACAGCCTACAGAACAAAGCTGCTCTGCTGGCTCTAAGGAGATACGGCAGGAAGGCAGGTCAGTCTCCTGCCAGTTCTGCTTGCAACAGAACAAAATCAGTGCAAATAATTTACACTCTGTGTTCCTGTAGTTCACTCCTCTTGCACCAGAGGCCTCCAGCCTATATAAGTTTGCTGATGGTCCTCAGCCATTTTGCCTCAAGAGATAGCTTGTCAACGAAAAATAGAGAACTACATGCTGTCATAACTTAATTTCCTTAAACCTCAAGACTTCATAATGTTCAGACAAAATCCTCACTATGCCTCTCTGGCTTCTGGAAACTCCATGTTTTTCCAAATTCTTTTCTACCCGAAGAAAAATGAATAGGGATAGGGAAAAGAGATTTCAAGATCAGGGAAAAAAAAAAAAAAAAAAAAAAAAAAAAAAAAAAAAAAAAGGGGGGGGGGGTTAAATTAACATCCATTTTCTAACGCTTCAGAGGTCTGGTGTAGGCTAAATCTACCTCCAAGATCTCTAAGGCTTCTGAGAGGATCGGGATACAAATATGAATTTAGATAACAGTCACTCTTGTCTCTTCAGACTGGAACACATTTCAGTTACGAAACTGAGATGATGCTATTCCAATGATCTAAGCCCAGACGCTCCTACTGGTGGGTGCTCAACCTTCAGACCCAAACATTGCAAATTTTAACTACCTTCAGTTTTTTCACACTTACATATAACGTTGAGTAGGGGATGGATCTACAGAGCTGCTGCTAAGCACTGAACAGAGGCAAATTAGGAGGTTTCTCAGAAAAATTTACTCTGCAGCTCCAGTGTTTCAAAAGGGCATTTACTAGAATAAACTAAACTATCACAATTTTAAACTTCTGCTCATGGCTTTCACACAGGTCTAAGATGGGCACAGAGCTACCAGATGGTGTCATCGGCACTCACTGAGCTCCAGGTCAGGGACCAGACCAAAATGGCTTAAAATGCAATGGAAGAAACCCTCTGTATCTGGTGTAAATAATAAAATTGCAGCTCCTGCAGCACATTCACACACAGACGCATTCAAATAAAATCTGAATCTCTGCTACCAAAGGATATTGAACAGTACATTATGCAGCTTAAAAATAGACCCAGAGACTGGTTGTACCAGTTTTTGTAACTTTAATCTGCAAGAAACTTTTTTACTGAGGCATAAATAGTACCTGTCAAGAGCATAATACTAATCCTATCTGGCAAACCTTCGCATTTAGATCTCTTTTGAATATATGACCCCATTTACAGTTTGTAAGACCCAAAGTGAGTCCTGCTGAACAATATTTTCCATGTTAAACTTGAGCACTATTCTTCCAGACTCATTCTGGTGAAATATTGGTTCATCGAGGGAAACTACAGAAAAGGGATGGATGCATTGCATTCTCATTGACTTCATTCAGACACTGTGGTGGAGGTATTTAAGAGTGAGATGGAAGCGGGTTGGAAAGCAGTATGCTTTGAAAAGGCACTTTGAAAATACTTCAGTAGGCACTTCCTGATGAGATTCATGCGATAAGATCATGTGTAACTCCGTCTCTGCAGCTGTGTTGGTCAGAAGAGAGAGGGAATGATAACTCCAGCAATGGAGGTCTCCAAATGTTTCCAAAAAGGAATTCTCCATTTATCGCTTCCCATGTGACATTATGTGCTTGTAATGTTGCCCAAAGACTTCAGAAGAAGCTGCCTCCAGGGCCTGCCATGCTAAATTCTCTAGGTTTACCTAGGAAGACACACACCCTGAAAAACTCAGTCTTATTGAGCCTGGCTAGTACAACATGCAGCATTGGGAACGGTAACACAGAGTGAATATAAACTGGCACGGATATGAGCTGACCATCTTTTTGATGAAAACAGCAAGGTTATGTCACTGAGAGAGTTTAGTAGAATCTACCACGGTTAATCAGGGCAAGAAGGGGCGATCTCCTGCCTCTGGTGCAGGTTAACACCATCCAGTTACAACAGAGAGCATCCCCGGAGTTCAGCCACCTCACCCTTAAGGCTCCTCCATTCAGACAAATAAAACCAGCTTCCCATTCTGCAACACAGACACTTGAAGCTAAATTTATGAGTGATGTTTGGCCAGAGTGTTTGCTTTGCACTAACAACCAGCGTGCTTACATCCTAGTTCAGGTCAAGTGTAGCACAGAGTAGATGCACTCCCTCTGAGGGTTCATCATCAAAATAGGGCTGCAAGAGAAACCCAAAGGTCATTCAGTCTATCCTTCTGCCTAAGGCAGGCTCAGCTACACAAGCTATCCTTGACAGACATTTCTCTAATCTGTTCTTGAAAGCCTCTAAGGATAAAGACTTCACCACCCCCAAGGAAATCTCTTCCATGCTTAACCACCCTTGCAATTCCAAAGTTTCTCTTAAGTAAAATCTCCCCTGGTTTAAGTGACTCTTGAAATAGCAAAACAGTGCAAAATGAAGTCAGAAAGACCTTCTTTTCTCCATCTTGCACATTTTGTTGCAATGATTTTTTTTTTTTTTTTTTTTTTTTTTAAGCTAGAGCGCATGGCCACAATATATTTAGTGGATCCCTGTATCTGCCAGCTAAGTGACAGGATTGTTGTGACAAGCTTATTTCCAGTTGTGACTTGATCTTTCACACTGTAATGGAACAATAGAAAAAAGTTTAAAGTAGTGCCTGAAATGAATTTAAATTTTATCTTAGCCTGATTGTTAATTTGGCCCTTTTCACATTTAAAGGCTTCACTGGGTTTCTGCCTGATTTTGCTGTGACACAAGCAGAAGAGAGCATTGATGCAACCATGCTTACATACATTCAGATTTTAAAGACAGGCTTCTCATAAGGTTTCCCTTGACCTGAACCAGCATCAATTCCATCCACAAATCTCAAATCAATGATATAATCTCATATCAGACCAAAATGAGGTCCTTAAGACCATTTCTTTTTCAGATGTTCAGTGTTTCAGAGAGACTTGCCATTTAGTCAAGACAGACAGATTTCAATAGTCAGAAAGCAGCCCAGAAGACTGAAATTAAGGCCAGAGCAACTAAATTAGAGCCCAGAAGTGGAACTCACTGCAATAATACATTGAGTAGCAGGACCATGCAGAGAAGCACCCAAAGCTAGTCAGTGCAAGGAATTCTGAAGACCTTCTCCAGCTCTGCCACTAATGAACAGGTCAGAGGGCCATGCCTGCAAAAGCAAGTGAAAATAGTCTAGAGAGGACTTCTGCATTTACTAAACAGAAAATGACAGCGAGTCCCCCGCCAGGCACAAGTTTACAAGCCTTCACTTCTCCATCGCGATCTTCCCCTTCAAACAGATTTTAACTCAACCGCAGTACTCCCAGAAACGTAGAGATGTGACATCCAGGAGATGGTGCTCTTGGGTAAAGCACAACTTCTGGACTTAAGATTCCCTTGGCGATCATGGTATAGCAAGGATTCTTGCACATTTTGTTCTTAATTCACAGAGGAAGGCCATGTAATAGTCTCCAAGCAGCAGAAAGGAAGGCATGAGGAGGCAGACAGGTTAATGGAAATAGCACTGTGCCTTTGAGAAATGCCCCTCACCCCTTGCGAGCATATACGGGCAAACAATAAAACAGTAAAACCAAACAATTTTGCCAGCAGTTTGATCAAGATCTGTTCAGGATCAAGAGACTACTTGGAGTTCTCCTCTAACACCCAGAGTAGGAAATGTGCCAGAACTGTGTGGAGAAGGGAAACAGAAGACATGAAGACCATGTCCAGCAATTCCCTCAGTCATCACTTCATCTTTCCTGGGGTGCTCATCAGGGACGGTGGCGTGCAGGGAGCACCAGCTCTAACTACTCCCCACAGAGAAGCAGGGGTCACTCCCAAGGAACCAGGAAAGGAAGCAGCTGTATTATGAAATCTCATGAATCAGTGTTATTTAGCCAGTGTTTCATTTATAAATGCATCTATCAAATAAACAACATTTTCTCTCAAGGATCTCCAAGTATTTTACATAAGAAAATAAATATAATTATCTACATAACAGAGATTGAAACTGAATTATTTTCACTGCCTAGTAAATCTATTTTCCTTCCCTTTTAAAAGGGCAAAACAACGATTGTACTGGGGAGATGATGCACTGAAGTACGTTACTGCGCCTTGTTCCTAGATTTCAATACAATATATGCACACTCCAGAAAGATAAGAAAATATATGTTTATGTAGAAAGATGTCTAAAAGCTTGAATTGCAGGAGATCTAGTTGTGCTTGCATGTGAGTTGTAGTGAAATCAAAAGCAGACAAAACTTAATGGATATTAAGGTAAACTCCAAGTGACTTCCAAGGCCGGAGAACAAACCTGTGGCAGCGCCAAGGGCAGGGCATCTCTCGCATTCAGCTGAACCCTCACCACCACCTTCTTTAAACCCTTTGTTGTTTTATGTTGGGGTTTTGTTTGTGCTGTTGGGTTTTGTGGTGGTGGGGGGTTGCTTTTTTTTTTTTTTTTTTTTTTTTTTTTTTAAAAGGGGTAACCTTGTACCCTCAGTCCTGAGCTGGAAGAAGAAAAAGACTTCACCAAAAAGAAATTAAGACCAGACCAGGAGTCTCAGAAACCTCTATTCCCTAAACTGAGAGTCTATTAGTTATAATAAATTAAATAAAATTAAGGAAAACAAAGTCACATGGGCTTGGGAAAGGAAAAATTATAAATGAACTACCATTGTAGCCACTTGAGGAAAAAAATGTCACCCTCAAGGAGAAAAAAAATGGAAGCAATTAAGAAAGTTAAAGACCTTCCTTATTGCAGGGAGATGAGGGAGTGTGCCAGCCCCTCAAGGTTTCTGTCAAGACTTTTCAATTAATTTCATTTTTGTGTCTTTGCTGACAGTTTCTGGTGGGCTGTGAGAAGTACTTAAGCCATGGGGCCAGAGCCTTGCAGAGTGCCCTACTTCGCAAACCCAAGTGTAGCTGCCATCACTTGTGCCAACACAGGCCAGATGCTGACAGCTGACTTCAGCCCAAATGTTTTGTCCCCGTTACATTTTAAGAACGCTCTCCATGGGCAAAGTACAATCCTACAGTCTACACAACTGTCAACTTGAGAAAAAGGATATTCACCGTCAAGAAAATGACTAGACTCTATGACTGCTCTACTGGCTGCGTTTAGCAGACTCCAGATAAGACCCAGATAAAATATTGTAGATGAGGCATGCAGATTACAGTAAAAACAAGCTCAGAAAAGTCCAAACTGCCCAGGACATAGGGCAGTGGGTATCATATCATCTTCTTGATGATACCTTTGAAGCCTGCGCTGTCTGGATGCGAGTCCAGACAAATCTGACAAGTCCAGTATTAATACATCTCACTTTTAATGTAGATGGAGCTGCCATGACAGGCTGCCAACAAGAACGTCAATGAATAGCAGCCTTGGTGGTAGGTTTCAAAAATCAATATAATCAGCACAGTGTTCTATTCACAGCTTATAAATTGCTGTCACAGTGGCTAACTTCACAGTCCTATCGGTTCCAGAAGCCTTGTTAAAACTGCCTGTGAAGTTTGCTGGACACAGTTTTGTCAAAAGGCATTCTGCCTGCAGCATAACACGGGGACGCTACTCAGTCTCTGCCCAGAAACTCCCCACACGGCACCAGCGGAGAGGCCGCAGAAGAGAACGGAAACATGCTGAAAAAATTTCAAGAGATAAGGTAGGAACAGAAGTGGCATCCTTGGAAATATAAATTGTTTCCCGTGCCCCCCAAAGAGGCTTCCTCAAAGGCCATGAATTCGGGAATCTTCAAACGGGAGCAACAGGTAGAAAAATAAAGCATATATCATGTAGTGTTTTCTACTCAGGGGTTCACATTAACACCACAGTCTTCCAGACATCTGAAAGCAAGGAAGGCTGAAACAGGCTATTTTTCACCACAGGACAGTCCTACGGCGCCCACAAGGCATATATCCTTTCACCACAAATTCACATAATGATCAACCAACTAACTTAGTCTTTCACCTACCAGGTAATTGATACTCACGTTCAGTAAGCTCAAATATCATTTCAGGATTGCTGTGCTATGTCCCTTGGATCGGAATTTTGCAGTATTTCCCAATCTTTCAGGCACTACTCCAGAAGTATCTAATTTTTCAAACAATTCGAATAAATCAAGTCTTGGTATAGCTCCCTTGATTTCAGTTGAAATATACCTTACAAATTTGTCAACATATTAAAGTTTTGAAGTGCAGTTCTTTGCCCAGACAATCCCTTAGGCCATCATGTTTCATCACAACCCTTAGTAATGAAGTTGTCATATTTAATAAAATATTTTTCCTCTGTTGTATGCTTTATCCTGCTACCGTTAAGATCTTCAGAAATCAACCCACCACCAAAATAAGGTGGAAAAGTACTACTGCAAATCTGCAGAGAGGGAAATAGACATAGACATTAAGTGATTTGTCCGAGACAGTTGAGAAAAACTGTATCAGGGCTGGGAAATGAAGTAATGCCCCTTGGCTCTTCATTCAGTGCTTTATTCTTGAGATCACTCTTATCTTTCTCTGAAGTTAGCTTCAATAGCCTGGAAAGATAACATTTAAGTGCCTTGGGTGGTGTCATCTTCTTTCATTCAGCTCTGCAGCTCCTACAGCAATGACAAGCTCAGAAAGCATGAGTCACTTTCACAAAGCAAGTTTCTGCTTTTTAACAAGACGACTTGCGTTAGTAATAAGTTTTAGATTTTTTTTCTTACCAAATTATTTCAGGACTTTTAAACCACAGAGATTAGCCATTATTCTTTGGATTTTCTCTTTTCTTCTTAGAGTGGTTGTGAAATAGATTAAATCTGTTGTTGTCAAGCTCACGATGCCAAGACACCAAACTGCCAGAGCCATAAGCTTTATTAGGTAACTTGGTACTTCTCCTGAAAGAGATAGACCATATAAGAAATATCCAGTATATTAACCCCCTCTGCAATATATATTTAAAAAGTCATATATATAATATCAATATAGTTTACGTTACTTCAGTTCTCATTACTTCAAGTTGTATTTGTTGCTCATTTTCAGTACGCTGGAAATATCTGCCATGGAGCTCCTTGAAACAGGCCTGGTTTTAGGATGGACAAAAAGGCGTCTTACGTTTCAGCCTCGCATCTTCTCTGCAGTCACCATACAGGTAGACTCAAAGGTCTCTTTCACAGCAGGACCATCTTTTCCACACAAATGCAGGACATTTTTTTTTTTCCCTGCTGAGTATTATCAACTTTGCTGAGTTACTCGTACCATCTAGCTACAGATAATTAACTTCAAGTGCACTATATTGCGTGTTTGAACCTGAACCTGTGGTAAGGCCTGTGGTAAGCAAACCTTCTGACCCCCGTCCCTGCAGGCAGTGATGGATGCTCCTCGCAGAGGGATCTTAGGGATCAGACTTCGCAGAGACACAGAGCCACAAACTGCTATTTTTCAGTCACATGGGGCCCAGCCTTGTCAAAATATTCTCCTCCGTTTATGCTCACAAGAACAGCTCATATACATCCTCCTACTCTCATCTAAGGCATCAACTTCCAGC